>JAHREE010000297.1:86781-143892 GCA_033628505.1 Tringa tobata | reverse complement strand
TTTCTGACGTCCCCCACCCAGAGGAGAACCTGCCGTATTTTCCCACGTCTGTGAGAATATATATATATATATTTTCCCACATATCTGTGCTATCCCCTCCCTCCTGACAGGTCTGATAAGGCGGGTGTGATTTTCAGGAAACTCAGTGTAATGTGAGTGGAGGACTCAGCCATCAGCCCCTGGTTTATCACCCACAGTACTTAGGATAGTATGACATCAAGGACAAGGACGAGAGAGCTGCAAGAGCCACCAGCCCCAAGATGTCAGGATGTGGCCCTGACTACAGGCAGCAGTACACGGGACATGCTCCTTGGCTATCAATAGCCAAAACTGTCGTGTGTCCCGGCTTCGTGATGTATTTCTGTAGGAGGGGTGGTTGCTCCGAGTGCTCCCTGTTTTCCTGTGTTCCTAATGAAAGCTATGGCTGGAATCACCCCCTGGTGATGGCACTTTTACTGCTGATTCCAGCATCAAGCTAGCGTGAGATCATTTTGGAAACCCGGTTCGTCGCTACCAACACGTCTGTAGTGTTACTAGGCAAGGTGTATTTTAAGCCGTGGTAAGCTTTCTACATGCAAATAAAGCAAGCAGCGAATTCTTCCTCTCAGTTGTAGCAGTATTTTTAGTTGTGTGACTGTGTATATCAATTAAAAAACCAAATCCATTTCTTCTACTTACGCCACTTAGTGTGGAAAGCATATTGTTATTTTGGGACTATTTTTTTCCTCAGTAGTTTTTGACATCTGCATTAAACCATCCTATCCTGGTTTAATGCAGATGTCATAGAATCATAGAATCATAGAATCGTCTAGGTTGGAAGAGACCCTTGGGATCATCGAGTCCAACCATGTCAAAAACTACTGAGGAAAAAAGATAGTCCCAAAATAACAATAGTAGAGGTCTTCAGAAAAGCAGGAGAACCCAAGCGGCAAAGGGTGTGTGAAAGGAAATCTTCTGCACAGGATAAAACTACTCACTATGACAATTCCTTGTGCATTCCTCTCCTTGCAGTGTGTGGCTTTGTTTAGGATCAGGTTGCCTTCACCTCGCAGGCTCCTGCAACTGGAGTTTATCAGGGTTGAGTGACATGAAAGTGTTTGCGCATTCATAAATTAGTCTTTTTAAGACTTCCCAGTGGGACTCTTAATCATGCTTAGTCTGTTTATCCACTCAAATTCACCACTACAGTGTTTTTTAAAACTTGAAATCATAACTGCATCTGAATTTCGCCGTGAAATAGAATATTGTAAGCACGGACACATGTTAGCAATCAATGGGAGGTCTCTCGGATGAACCCTGGTGCCGCAGGATGGGAGGCTGTTTCCAGGGAAGTATCGACAGATTAGTTGAAGCCTAGGGCCCTGGAATCCATGGGTAGGCATGGAGGTTAATGAAGAACAGGTTTTGGAGGTGCTTGGTGCTTTGCTTCTCAGTGATGGACCACATTATTCTGGCGTCTTAACCGTAGCCAGCTGAGCCTCCTCAGGCCAGCCCTGAACGGGGGAGGTGCAGGGCCTTAAATTGTGCATCTGGAGCCACTACAGCCCTTTTGCAGTCTCTGCGTGCCCCCGAGAGCTGATGTTTTGACTGGCACCAAATTTTTTGCATAGAAACAGGAGTCTTGTGGAATCTTTCCTCTTATCTCAGCCCTTCTAATTTTAATGTGAGCTTTGGCCAGTCTGTAGGATTTCTGATTGGATTTATTAAATTAACAGAGACTTTCATGTTCCAGAAATGAAATTTTTTTTTTTTTTTTAAATTTTATTGCTGGGTAGCTGAACTGGCCAACTGGAGATGAACTTTTCAGAAGATAAGAAGCAATAGATTAAAGTTAGGAGTCACGGCTATGATTTTCCAGCAGACTGGAGGTCTTGTGGATCACACTTATTAGAAGTTCAGCTTGGGGCTTTTTTTGTTTTTTTAAAATGTTTCGTTTTTAAAGGGCAGCATTTAAAAACAGGTATTTTGATGGCAAATTGCATGCTGAAAGGAGTAGTTGTTTTTGAAAAAAGCAACTGAATGATTAAAGACACTTGTTATAGTAGAGAGAAGTTTAAAAATCATAAGCTGTGGTGCATCACAATCCTGGGGGGAAGTGGTGGGAAAAGTGCTACACTGTAACATAAAGTACTGCAGAATAGAGGCGCTGGAAACAAAGGCAAAGGAATATTTTCGGAAAACCAGATGTAGTTAGCCGAGGTTGGAAAAGTAGGAACACCTCATCTGTTCTTCTTGAGGGCAGAAAGCGACTTGTAAAACTAGCAGGTAAAATTCTCGTTTAATATTTTTAATACTTAATAGGAATTCTGTGATTTGTAAAGCTACAGGCTATATCTTTTTTATATATGTATTTTTATTAAATTGAAATTATTTCCACGTCTAAGCCGCTATGAAGTTCCTTAATTCATTTGGCATGCCTTGGCCAGTACAATAGCGGAATAATAGGAGAGACCTCTGATCCTGGTGGGTGCATATTATACTCCGCTGTAGAGCAGCCTGCGTTTCCTAGCAGTGCTCTTATCTTCTTTTCCTTTAAAGCAATACAATTTAACTTTGCAGGCCCTGTCATCCAGCAGTAATTTTCTGTCACTGCAGGATAGCAATGCCCTGTTTGCAACCCAGATGCATTTTAACACTTCAACCTGTTAGCATGCATCATTGTTTGAGGACTTATGTGGCTGAGGGATCCATAAGCTGGGTTTCCTGAAGGCTGAATTCCCTGTCTTGCTGCAAGGATTCTGCACGGTTTTTACCGAGGTCACTTTATTTTGGTCGTTGTTTTATGGCTGCTTTTTGACATAGTGAAAAATAGGCGAAAGCCAAAAAAAAAAAAAAAGGCATCTTCTGACAGCTCCCTATTTTTAAACGCTGTTGGTAGTTCCTGTCTGACAGCTGGGTTTGCGTGGCATCGTTTAATATCATTTTCCGTAGACCACAAACTTTTATTTCTTTACCCATTGATGATCAAATTAGGTTTGATTTGATGTTTAACTTATTAAGACAGAGGAAGAAGGTTGGAGAGAGCACAAAGAAGACTCAAAAACAGTGACAGTCGGAAAAAAAAAGCCAAACCACAAGTGTAAGAGGTCTTAAATAGCTTAAAGAAAACAAGAAAAAAAAAAAACCAAACAGAAAATGAGAGGATAAAGAGAAACAGCAGGATCTTATGTGGGAAGTGAAGTCAGTACAGCTGTTCATTTGTCAAGGATCAGAATTTCACCTGTTACAGCTAGGGGTTTCTCTTGGTTATTTTCTGTATTAGGCTTGTGTACAGGCTGTGTCTTCTTGTGGCGAGGCAGATGTTGGGAATCTGTACCTCCTTGCTCCACGACAGCTTGTTGCAGCAGCTCAGTGGCTTTGTGAGCGGTTTCATTGTTGCTGAACTTACATTTTGCGTGATTTTTTAGGTTAACCATTTTCAAGTTTGTCTTCCTCTTTAAAAGATGCATTGTATTACTATTCTTTGAGCCCTGCGAAAACTGTAAAATTTCTGTAAATAATAGATAAAAATAAATAAAAAGATAAAAAATAATTTCTCTAAATAAAAGCAAAATCTTCATTAAAAAAGTCAAGAACTCTTGGTCTCTACAAGATTAAGCTTTCTGCTGCTGCACACCTGAAAAATTGCAGGCCCTGAGGAGTTGCCAGAACTTTCCAGTGCAAACAGAACAAGTCCCACATGTGTGCCTGCTCCTCGGTTTCTCCCCCTGCAAGTGAAACAGATCTTTTGTCTAGGTCGAAGCCGCGTGTTCCCAAGCTGGCTTGTCAAATCCTGTGTTTGCACAGCTGCTCTGTCCGCAGTAAACTGTGCCATCCAGGAGGAGCCCGTGGAGGTGTGGGAGCATCTGCTCAAGGCTCCCTGTGTCTCTTCCCGTCCTGCTCCCTCCCTCTGCAGCGGCAGCGCTGCTGGATCCCAGCATCCTGAGGAGCACGACTAGATATTGTGGGCCGGGGAAGCAGAAGAGAAAACTACTTTTGGTGCAGGTTTCCCCAAGGAAAAGCTCTTTTCCTGGAAGCTGTCCCTTGGCAGAGAGGCATATGCCGACTGTGCATCCAAAAATGGACCTTCACCTTCTTTACTTTGCCACAGATCTGTTGCAGCTTGGTACAGATCAAGCCGGGTTTCCTCTGAAGAACTGGAGACCCTGTAATATCTGTGACAGTGAGTGTAACTGGGAAAGGAACCCCTCCTCAAGAGCCATTTTTTTTTCCTTTGAATATTTTTAGTTGACATGTTGTATTTCCTCACCTCAAAGCTAGTAATTTTTTCTTAAAAGCATGCTAGGGGTTGTGGAGTCACCATCCCTGGAGGTATTTAAGAAAAGAGTAGATGTAGCACTTCAAGGCATGCTCTAGTGCCCAAGATTGTTGGGTTGGGTGTTTTGTTTTGTGGGTTTTTTTGGTGTTTGTTTTTTTCAGTTATTTTTTTGTGTGTGTATGTCTATGGTTGGACTCGATGATCTCAAAGTTCCCTTCCAACTATGAAGATTCTGTGATTCTGTTAGTGAGAAGCAAGGAATGGCAGCATGGGGCCTACAAGGAGTGTAGATAGCATCACCAGCTGCACACAAGAAGAGTGTGACCAACAGGTGGAGGGAGGTCATCCTGCCCCTCTATTCTGTCCTGGGGAGGCCCCATCTGGAGCACTGGGACCAGTTCTGGGCTCCTCAGTTCAAGAAGGACAGGGAACTGCTGGAGAGGGGACAGCAGAGGGCTATAGAGATGCTGAGGGGCCTGGAGCATCTCTCTTATGAGGAGAGGCTGAGGGACTTGGGTCTTTTTAGTCTGGAGAAGAGAAGGCTGAGGGGGGATCTGATCAATGCTTATAAATACTTCAAGGGAGGGTGTCAAGAGGATGGGGCCAGTCTTTTTTCAGTGGTGCCCAGGGACAGGACAAGAGGAAATGGGCACAGACTTGACTATAGGAAGTTCCACCTAAACACGAGGAGGAACTGGCAGAGGCTGCCCAGGGAGGTGGTGGAGTCTCCTTCTCTGGAGACATTCCAAACTCACCTGGACACGTTCCTGTGTAACCTGCTCTGGGTGGACCTGCTCTGGCAGGGGGTTGGACTAGATGATCTCCAGAGGTCCCTTCCAACCCCATATCATTCTGTGATTCTGTGAAAGGTGGTGGTGGTGGTGTGGTGTCGGAGCTGGAAGCTGCAGTGCCTGCCATGGCTGGAGATGGAGACGAAGAGGGGAGTGCTAGGAGACGAGGTACCTGCAGCAAGAAGGGCAGTCATAACCTGTCTCAGAGAATTTTAATTAGGGAAAGATGGGATCAAAGGAAGAGGAAGAGCTGTTCAGGCAGGTTGTCTTTTTTTTTAATGCAAAGCGCATCGCCTGGAATAATTTTGGGGTGGAGGAATCGAATGGTAATTTTAACGATGCAGCAAAATGTAATGATGAAATATAGCTCCTCAGGGGCTCTGGTTTATCATAGCATGTACCTTTAAAAACTCGGGCTTCGGGGGGTAGGAATTGTAGCATCTGTCTGTGCAGGCTTTTATTGGACGTGGTTGGGTAGGCTATTGGATTCCTACTCCCCGCCTTTGCCTCAGCTGTGTACTCTATGTTCTCCACAATACCTCGAGCTGAAAATTGATCTCCGGTCAATACTGCGCGATGATTCGAACCGCTCCCGTAATCAGCACCGCTCCGTGAATGAAGTTCCTCGTGGGAGGCCTGATTATTGTCTCCGCCAGGACTGACCCGAAAGGGCTATCAGACTGTCTGAATTGGGACACTTTGGACAATTGCCATCAGGAATTATCTATGCTCCCAGAAACGGCTAAATTGAGCAGAGATGAAGTGCTGGTGTTTATCGATTCCTTTTTTTTTAAAAAAAAAAAAAAAAAAGAAATAATCTTTTTTTCTTTTTTTTTCCTCTACTCCTGCTGACTGGGTAGAGCAGAGGCAGCTCTAGCCGCACGCTCTGGGGCTGAGATGGCGTTGCTGCAGCGAAGATGAATCTTTTCTGACCCCGTGTCAAATTGTCTGCAGCGTGCGCTGGAAGATTTCGGGGCTGCTTTTGAAGGAAAGGCCATTTGTCAGAAGTGCTGCTGCGCCTGGAAGAGCTCGCAGTCCTCTCGGCTGTGCGCTGCGGAGGAGGTAGATCAGAGAAGTGCCACGGATGGGGCCAAGATGGGGCCAGTTTCTGTATCGGCCTCAAGACACACGTTCTGGATCTGTGGGAGCAGGGAAGAGGAGCTGAAGCCTTGGAGTGCCTGGTGGGAGAGGGGCTCACCATGGAATGTGGTTTCCATTAGGTCACTGGTTGGGACACCCTCATCTTACAGTATGAAGCTTTCTGGAGCATGATGAAAAGCTGATTAGCAGTTAATAATATATTTAAACACTTGGCACTTGCTTAGATAATGTTGTGGTTTTGATTTTTTTTCTGTTAACCTTTGTGCAGAAGTACAGAAAGTAGGGCAGATTTTTTTTTTTCTTTCCTTACTGGTGTGGAAATTTCGGTTATGCTGAGTCCACCTGTATCAGGAAACGCTGTTTCCTCCTACAGGAGTGCATGCTACTCATCTTTATTAAAATGTATTTAAAATAGCCATAATGAATGCAGTGCAAGTATCACAACTGTATTTACTTCACAGAACATTTTTAAAGCTAGTGTGGATCAGGGGATATCAAGCTTTAATCACAGAAAACCAAAGTAAGGGTCATGGTGAAACTACACCAGCCCGAAGAGCTTTGTCCAGCAGCAGGGCATGCTCTAGCCTTGCTAATGGCATACATTTTCTCCCCAGCGGCAACTCTTTTGCCTCTGACTTGAAACCCTGGACTGAAATCTTAATTCATTGCAAAGCTCTCATCGACGTGTGTGGACTTTGTTCCAGCTCTGTTTGATGGAGCTGGGTGGAAGCATTCAGTCTCTTCACCAAGGGTGTTGTGTCTGTTTGTCACCAGATAACCTCTAGTCTTTTAATAGCGTTAAAGCTTCGTGGGCAGGCTCTGCCCTTGCTTAATGCCATGGCATTGTTCCCATTGGCTTCAAAAGGAGGAGGCACTTAGACTGGCACTCACAAAGGCCTTTAGGAGCCTAAGTCCCATTCATTTCCTGATTTCGGTTGGACTTAGAGTCCTAAATCCCTTTGTGAATCCCAGCTGTAACGCTCTACTATCTAGGCACAAGCGTTAACAAGAGTTCTCTTTTTATCCTCTTAGTATGGTAAGCCTGGAAAGTGGAGCTCCTTATTATCTTCCCTGTGCTCCTGAAATAGTCTGAAAATATTTGTAGCTGTTTAAATATGGAAGTTATCTTCTTACGTGAGTCTGGATTATCTTCTCTGGATGAGAACAAGTCTGGATTACCAAGCGCCTTTCTGGGCTGAAACTCTGCAGGATGGGTGTTGGGTGGAGAAGGGGTAACCTGAGTGAAGGAAGAAGAGTACATTGTCTCTTTAACCCCTTCTTGTCCTTCTCTTTTCCACCCAGCTTGGTCCTTTGGAATGCACATGAAAATCACCCATGTGGCAAACCCCTTTCCACAGTGGTAGCCATGCTTTGGATGAGCCCTGTGCCATAGTATCCACAAGAACTTGATCCACAGAGCCTGTGCAGAAGCCAGGTATTCACTGGCAGAGCCATAAAGATCAAAGTAACAAACCTTCATAATAGCCTCTTGCTGCCATTCTTTAAACACCAAATGAGTTTTTTGCATCTGCTTGCTCATCCAAATCTATTGATGATGGGCCTGGTGCTCAACTGATGCAAATGAGATTAGCACTACTGAAATAGGTCAGTGGCTGGGTTGATTTCTTTCATCTGAGGAGCTGATACAGGCTCTCTGGTTCTTCTGGTGTTAAATACTTTTCCCTCTGTAGCCATCTTCTGTTGAAGAGCAATGTGAGTCTAGAAATTATTTTGAGTGAAAGAAAGAGCTGTACGATGTGTTGTGTCAGAAGTAAATAATGTGTAGGCTTACAGAGGATCTAATGATTAGATGTTGGTGTATATTCTTGATAGATTAGGAATTCTTATCCCATTAATGGGTCAGCTCTTAGCCTCTGTGGTAAGTAGCTTTGATTGACGGAAAAGCAAAATGATGAGATGTATTCTCTTTGCCACGATGATCCTAAGAAACAAGGGATGTCTAGTTATGAAAAATCCTTTCACCAAAATAAATGAAACACCGAGTCCATCTACAGTTAGCACAGGGAGTGCCACTCAAATCTTACCATTTGCAGCAGGTAAGGCTTTACCTTAGCTGATTTTCTGTTGATTTTCAAATCCATAAAATAAATCTAAGGTCTCACCATCTTACACTGTTCCGGAGGGGAACAGGGTAGTAATAGTGGTGAAGTTGATGGGAACGGAGAACAAAATGTGGTCTCACATTGAGGGGCCAGGGCTAACGCTTCTGGGCTTAATTCTGCTCCTCCCCGAGCGAGCCATCCTGCCGAGCCAGGATGAGCTTCTCCAGGGACAAATGCGAGGCTGAGTTCCTTTCTCTGTCTGTCACAGATCACCGGGCAACATGGCTTGTGCCACAGTTTTCTCTGCAAACAGGGCCCTTCCTGCTTTTTATGCAGTTTTGCTAAAAATGACTGAGTCCTGAGTGCTGCATGGAGTTCTGTAAGTGAAGGGGTATTGATGAGGGAGGTTATCAGAAGGTTGCTCATCCCTTAAGGAACAAATATTCCCCGTGCTTGATACTTGCTTGATTAACTTATATATCAGTTGGGTCCTAAAATCCTGAGCGAGGCTCAGAGTACAGCTCCAAAGTACTTGGGTTTTTCTCAGGGCGTTCGGAAGGACGCTTTCCTTTTCCTTGCTGAATGACCAGCCCACGATAGCAGAGAGCAGTGTTCCAGGAGGATGCATAACGTACCTAACCCCAGCGTTTAGGAGCACTGGCCCAGACATCAGAGAGGGGAGGGCTGGCCTTGCGGTGGGCTCCAGACTGCAATTCAGGTGACCTGTGCTCGCTTGCAATTGATTTTCCATCTGACCTTGCACAAGGTGTGTAACCTCCTCCTGCCCCGGCTGGCCATCCGCGCTGCAGGGACAGCACTGCTACGTCTTTCATGGTCTTTGTCCTCAGACGTATTGAATATTTATTGTTCAGGGCAGAAATGGGTTTTACTGTGCACGTGTGTAGCGCTTGGCGGGCGGGAGCTTAGGACTCCACGGGGATTTTTGGGTACTGTGGTAGCAGTAAAGTAATGAGTGATATTTTGCACACTGCTTTCCTCCCACTTTATCACCATTGCCATCTTGACCCTTTTTCTGTCTATAAAGATTCCATATTGGCTTTGAAATGGGCTCTGGTGACCATTAGTCTGTGCAGTGGTTGTTGGGGATATGTAGCTTATGCAACCGATGGGCATTTTGCATTTTTATTTCATTACCAGTTGCAAGTACCTTGATTTGGGAACCATCCCAGTCTGTAAACTCGTTATTTGCTGCAGCTGTGTTAAAAATTCAATGGAGTAGCAAAAATCCTGAAAGAAGAGTAACCTGGCATGCCCTTGAGAAGTTTAAGGTATAATTCCACCATCAGGCATCATTGTTGAAGCTTCCGCAAACTTAGAATCATAGAATGGTTTGGGCTGGAAGAGACCTTAAAGATCATCTAATTCCAACTCCCAGAAATAAATGGAGATCATTGCATACAATTCCTGCAGCCGAGAAATGCATTTTCTACCAACTTTTTAGTGGCACAAACCAGGGTTAACGCAACCTTCCGCTGTACAAACTTAGTCACATCCTGGCTTGAATGCATATACTGGAACAAAACCTTAAAATGCTTGCTTGAAAATCTATAATTGGACTTACTGGGGAGTGGTTATAGAATATATTAGACTGAGTGGCTCTTAAATAATTTTTTTTTTTTAAAGCAAATTCATCTGGTTCTCAGAATTGCTTTCTGTAGAAGTGCCAATTGCTACGACCGACAGGGCTGCAGTGACTCTCAGGAATGTATCATTAAAAAAGTTATTAGAGATTAATTAAACAGAGCTTCATCACCTGGTGAAACAGTTTAAATATGCGTTTGCTTTATCCTAAGTTGGCAATAAAAAAGATGTGTATGTTCTTGGTGGCCAGAGGTGCTGCCATGTATTGTGGAGGCAGCGTGCTGCCCCGCTGAGGCCTTGGCAGCTGCTTCAGTTCTTCCCTTGATGACTTCTGTGGTCAGGCAGGAGCATGAGATGGCCGGCCATTGCCTAGGGCGTCAGGGAGCTTTCACTCAGGACAGGGGGAATGGTCACGATCTCCTTCCAAGAGACAGCCAAAAATGTTATCTTTCATCTTCTGTGGTTTCCTCGGGTAGCAGCTTTTCTGAAACGAGGACCTTGGAGCACAAGTTAATGAAGAGAGACTGAGGGAGCTGGGGTTATTCAGCCTGGAGAAGAGGAGGCTGAGGGGAGACCTTATTGCTCTCTCCAACTCCCTCAAAGGAGGGTGTAAAGGTGGGGGTCAGTCTCTTCTCCCAAGTCACAGGCGACAGGACTAGAGGAAATGGCTTCAAGTTGCACCAGGGGAGGTTCAGGCTGGATATTAGGAAAAAATTTTTCACCGAAAGGGTTATCAGACATTGGAATGGGCTGCCCAGGGAGGTGGTGGAGGCACCATCCCTGGAGGTGTTCAAAAGACGGGTTGATGTGGTGCTGGGAGATATGGTTTAGTGATGGTGTTGCTTTTTGTTTGTTGTGTGGGTGTTTATTGTTTGTCAGAATTAGGTTGATGGTTGGAGAAGATGATCTTTAAGGTCCCTTCCAACCTAGAAGATTCTGTGATTCTGTGACCTTGGATCTGTCTATTTAATCCCAGGGTCTAAAAGATGAAGCTTTTCTTTCCCAAATTAACATAGAAGAAGAAAGATTGGGAGGGGGGGAAAATAATGCTTTCTGCACGTCTGTGTTTGACTTTCACTGGCAACTTCTCCAACTGCTCATTGCTATAATGTGTGCTTGTCAGCGGGTGGGGAGCAGGGTTGTAAACACATGATGTTCTCCAAGCATCCAGTAAATCTGGCATGCCCCCTCTCCCCCGTCCCTATTTTGAATCGCAACTGATTTTTCTTCAGCCTCTCGGAAATAGTTAGAAAATACCCATTGTATGCCTGTAAAGGATAAGCATAAGATCCTGTGAGCTTACTTAATTCAGTCTTTATGGATCATATTCAGAATGGTACTTTAGCACACACCTTCCTTAATTTTTTTATTATTTTGTAAAATAGGTATTCCTATTCTGCCTTCTCCTGGAATTAACAGTGTCTGTCGTTAGTGATCAAGATAATTCCAATAATGAAAAATCACATTCATTTTTAAAATGGTTCTACTTCATGCTTGCTTTCGTCTTCCTCCACCCCACTTGTTGGAAGGATGATAAATGTATGAGAAAATGTATGGCTATTCAGGTCAAATTATCTTTCAGCAATAATTTTTATGTTCTGAATCTTATTCTGAATTTTGGAGGCTCAACTTTTCTGACCCTAATGTCACTTCATTTTCTGGCTGCAGGAAATAGTTGTAGGCTTCAAAGGACAGAGGCAGCAGAGGTGGTTTTGTAGGCTCAGGAAAACCAGCCGGGATGCTCTGTGCATGTCCAGTCTGTGGATCGTGTGCTGAGACAGGCAGAGGCACTGGATGTGCCGGCGTTCTTGGTGCCTCCTGGCTGATACCTTCACCTCAGCTGACTTGTTATTCCCAGGGCATGTGGGCTATGTGTGGGCAAGCGTTGTGTGCCGTGCTGCTTACTGTCTTCAGGGGTGCTTACTGCTTCACAGTGATGCTTCACTGCTTGCTGTCTTCAGCGATGCCACCGCTTCTTTGAATACCCAAGTGTGGTCTGAAGTGCTACCTCATGGCAAGGTGTCCCACCAGCTGCATCAAGAAGACTCCTTTGTCAAGGCGCCACTTGTTTCAGAGAATCATAGAATGGTTTGGGTTGGAAGGCACCTTAAAGATCATCCAGTTCCAACCCCCCTGCCCTGGGCAGGGACACCTCCCACCAGACCAGGTTGCTCAAAGCCCCATCCAGCCTGGCCTTGAACCCCTCCAGGGATGGGGCAGCCACCCTGGGCAACTTCTCTGGGCAACCTGTTCCAGTGCCTCACTACCCTCACAACAAAGAATTTCTTTCTGGTATCTAATCTAAATCTCCCCTCTTCCAATTTAAACAAATTACCCCTTGTCCTGTCACTGCACTTCCTGACAAAGTTTCCTTTCTCCTTGGACAAGGAGGAGAGACAGCTGAACTTCTCCAGGTCTGCTGGAAATCCTGTAGGAAAAAAAGGAGAGAGCCCTTGGTGGAAAGTTGTCTGGGATCTTCTGCTGTAGTGGATCACCATCATTGTGCTGATTCCAGTTCTTACTGTATCTGCTTTTTATTAAGATTTGAATAAGAAAACCAGTCTTAGGTGGTTGTAAGATGTTACCAAGCAGTTTATTTCTCCTAGCCTACTGGAGTGTATCCTTGCCTGAGGCAATACAGCAATGCTGTTGGATTGTTGGAGTAGAGTTGTACCAAACAAAGAACAAAAAACAAACAGAACCAAATAAACAACCAAAACCAAACCAACAAAAAAAACCCAAGGGAAAACCACCCTTCATTTTGTTCTGGTCTTAAATGCAACAAGATGGTAAAGACATCCAGTGTAAACCTTTAGGCAGTTTGTGCCTTTGTTGCATCCCTTGAAAATAATCCAGCAAAGAAGCATAATTTAGAGTGAATGGTGAAATGCTGTATTTCTCTTCAGTGAGCTCTCTGCAGCCTTCAAAGACAGGGGAAATGACTGGTGGGAGGGAGGATTTGTGTGTAGTTGAAGGGCTCGCCTTTATCCTAAAAATTACCTGATTGCCTATTTTTATTTTTTTTTCCCATAAGCAGCTGTTGTTATAAATAGCAGCTTCATATGGACTGGAAGGGTTGAAAATGTATCTGTTTTTACATTCCTCACTTAACATTTCCTCTCTGTACTTCAGAGATTTGCTGCACGTCACTTTGGGTTTTGCCTCTCCCTTCCCCCCCACTCCCCCAAGCAAACAAAAATCCCCAAACCAAGCCATTTTGTCAGAGGTATGAAAATCTCAGGGTCCAGTTGCAGACTTGGTGGTAGAATCATCTAAAACTTCTTCTGATTTAATTTTGTATGATGGTATATATTAAATCAATGATGCCTCCTTTTGAGCAAGTACTGTGTATCCTAGTCGTAAGCACATTGCGTGCCAGGTGTTCTGTATATACATGCACACATGTATATGTATATGCAGCTATATATATCTATGTGTATGTATGTATATATCCACTAGGAAAGTTAAGTAAACTGTTTACAGCAAGGTCCTTAGCTTGGGGTGATATCATGTAGCTGACGTTCAGTGCAGCCTCCTTGGCACGTTTACAAGAGAGCAAGAAAGGAGGAGACGCCTCTGCGGCAGCGTCTGAGCTTTGTGAAGGGATCTACTGGCTTTGCTGGTGGCTACATTTTGCAAACTCACTTTGGGGCACACTGTCCATCCCTGCTATTGCTGGTGGTGGTGCAGGGGTGGGCTCCCAGGGCCCTGTTTTGGGTGGGTCCTGACCGAGGCTAAAGGAAGGGAGTTTCGTGTTTGCTTTCTGCTTTTCATGGGATGGGGCCACCTGTAGTCTCCTTTCTCCTCCGTGGAAGGCATTGCTTTGAAGATGTTCGGGTTTTAGGTTGTACATCAGTAACAGGCTCCAACTTCTGTTCGCAACAATTCCAAAGAGCATAAGGGGTTAAACACAACCCTATGTCTTGCTGTAACCTGCGAGGAGAGGACTAACACCTGCCTGTGGAAGGGAGGCACCAAGGCTCCTCTCCCCTGAAACCCATCCTTCTCAGCAAGGTTAATCTGCTGGGCAGCTGAGGGTAAATGCTTTCTGAAAGGCTTCCTGAAAGCCAGGTGCTCAAGAAGCGCAAAAAAGGCTGAAATCAGTGGGCTTTGACCATCTCACCCTTGTCCCTTGGTACTTCTGCATTTCTGCGTAGCCTCACCTCCTGAACCATCCCACCAATCTAAGGAGGGACAATGGGTGTCCATTGGGAAGCTTCACAGTATTCTGCATTCCCTCAGCTGTTGGCCCCATATTTTATTCTCTACTGAATATTGAAATGCTGAAGATACAGTCATTAACATTTTGACTCCTTTATGCTGTTTGTCGCAGATGTATCACTGTGCTCCAGAAGCAGTGAATAATTTATTCGCTCTTTAACATTGCAAAATGTCTGTCTACCTGCCTGTTTTAGTTGGGTGACTCTGCAGATGGGGAACTTTGGAGAACTTGACCTGCTGGCTGCAGGTTTTTGGTCAGACTTGCCCACGTAGCGAGTGTGTGTTGTGCTCTGCTTATTCAGAGCGGGGGCTCCCCTGGGTTCAGTTATGGTTTCATGTGCACTGAGCTTTTGCAGTGGAAATCCTGGGTTCTGACTTCAGCTTTCTGACAATTTTTATCTTTCTGGAAGCCCAACTCCCACGTCAGCTTCTCAGATTCACTCTTGTTCCATGAGGGGGCCCAAACCAGGAAAGGATGCTGTTGGTGACCAGGAAGGCATGGATGCTGTCAATGCCTTCTGTGTCGAGACAGCTCAGGTCTTCACAGAAAGCTCTTGGAAACGTGTGCACTGAGCAGAAGGAGTCGATGCGGAGGGGCTGGAAGGGAAGCAGAGAAGGCATCTGGCAGCATGAGAAGTAACGAGCATCCCTCTTACTGGAGCATCCGGTTTGGTAAAGCCAAACATGAATTAATTCCCTTTCCCAGGGGCTGGAGCAGAGAAACTGGTAGGCCTCCACTGAAGTGTTGGTGGGTGCCCAGTGCCTCCCAGTGCTTGCCTGCCATTATCTTGCTGGGTGCTGCTGGCTCTGCCTGCCAGGCTCTGCCTGCCTCCCAGCCATGGGAGGTGTGCTGAATATATTCTGCTGAATATACTTTTTTCTTGTGCAGCCAAGCTCATTTTCCTGCAGCGAAGTCCTCTGTGAGGCTCCTTGCCTCAGGAATTCAGCCATCAGCCTTCAGGAGGTGCTTCCCTGCAGGTTTCAAAAATAGCATCCAGCCATCTGCAGGGACTCGACTCCATGGCTGAGGTCAATGAAGTGACCCCACGCTTTGGCTCAACCAGCTTCAGTGGCCAAGTAGCACCTCCAGGCACTTCAGTCTTATTTACCCGTGTAAAAAATTTACCTGGCACTTGGGTCTCTTGGTTTCTCCAAAGCCTTCAGCTGCCTCCAGCTGACTCCCAGCCGCGGCAGGGGAAGGGAAGCCTGGCCAGGTGGTGCCTTCTCATCCTGTCGTGGTGACTCTCTCAGGAGGGGAAGCTGTGTTTTGTTCCAGATGCCAACTGGCTCCACGCAGCTCGCCGGGCACGTGTTGCTGCTTCTAGCACAGCAGAAGGGTTACGTGGGACCTATTTCCCTCCAGAGGAGCATGGTGCCTCTGCTTCCCCATGCCATTAAGTTCTTCCCCCTGGGAAACAAAATGGCTAAAAGGAACAAAAAGTTGGTGTGGACTTCGGAAGAAAGCCTCTGGTTTGGCGTCCCATTATTTTCTCTTTCTTCTGCACTGCTGATATATATATGTAGAGATTTTTTTCGTTGTGGAAGAGGCAGAAAGGGGAGGAAGGCTCCTGAAGTGTTCATTCCTTCCTCTTAAATACGTGTTCGCTGTGTTGTCTCATTTCCAGGCTTGGGCATAATGTAGCTATCAAAGCCTCCCCCTTGGCCTCATCATGCAGTGTAGCATATTTTTGCCCTTAAGCAAGGGGAGCAGATGATGATCTGAAGCTGGCCAGCTCTGCATTGAAAGTGCCGGAGTGGGGCCAGCAACGCCTGCTGCTGCGGGTATGTGCCTCCTTTTCCATTAATCCGTGCCATGTGCCCACGGCTTCTTTTCAAGGCCATGAAATGTCCTCAGAAATTGTGGTGTTGGGGAAGTGGTCAGTGCCTCTGCAGTCTGGCAATGAGAAGCGAGGAGCTAGAACCAAGCCAGGAGCAACTCATGGACCAAGAGCAAGTGAGTGCCCCGACCTGAGAAATACTAATTAAGAGCAAATCCTCTAAAAGTGTCTCTTTTCTCCAGTCTAGGAGGCTAATAGGTCTGGATATCTGTGGAGGGCTCATAGTACCCTCTGGAAGGTGACCTGTTGTGGCCTTTGTGCTCACTAGCAAGTGTCCCAGCCTTCCCTCTGGCCGGGAGGAGGCTCCCAGTGCAAAAGAACATTATTGTCCTCTTCAAAGAAATGGTTTATCAGTTTAGTTTGCAGGTGGGTGTTGTGTTTCAGAGCTTTAGTAGAAGAAGACTTTAGGTGGTTTGGAGATCTCCTGAGGTGTCAGTTTGTTTGTTGCCTGTGCTTGTGCCTCACCTCACAGGCAATCTGCCATTACGTCCTTGGCACAAAGTGCTCTGCTTCCTTTCCTGTAAAGCTGGGAGATGGCACTTCTCTTCCCATTGTTTGTGTGTGTGCAGTTTCTTGGTATTCTTTAGTTCTGGTAGCAGCAAAAGCACTGGCTGATAGAGTCAGACTTTGCTACCTTGGAAATGAGTGAGGATCTTGTGCTCTTGACTTCAGAGGGTCCTGAGCAACCTTGGCAGGTGAAAATGCATGAGGTATGGTGCAGGTCTGGAGAGGAAATGGGAGGAAAAGGAGGAGCATTGTTGTATGTCATCTGCAAATCCATTTTGAGAATTTTGTGTTCTTTTTAAAGTGTACAGCCAAGTAGCCTGCCTTCACCTTCTGTTCCCAAGAAGGTAAGCAGGAGAACCCCCTGTATTAGCTAGAAGGAGTGTAGCTGCAGGAGGAGCGCCGAGTGCACCCAGCAGCATTGTCCCTCATGTCTCACGGTTGTCTGTTTGACATTTGGAGTTCCTGGAAAGCTGTCTGTGCTTGTGCTCCTTCCTGAGGATTGATGTTTACAGAAGGTATGTGAAATCCTGCTATGACTTTAATGAGCACAGGGTGTTGCTCAGAAGGTTTACTGCCTGCTATCAAACCCACCAAACTCTTCATTGCCCTCAAAGACCTGGAGGCTTTGCAGCTCTTTCAGACTCTCCCACTGTCAAAGTGTTCTGCCTAACGAACATCCCAAAGGCAGCTTTAGAACTGTATGACTCTGATGGCAGTACAAGGCCATCAAATGGTTTCTCTCACCCTTTGATTATTTTTTTTTTCTTTTCCTCTTTTTGTAGAAAAGTGGGCCTTGTGCCTTCCCTCCAGTCCCTGATTCAAGCCCCACGGGAAGCACCAGCGGTTTTACTGCTTTTGGAAAGGCAGGTGTGTCTTCTGGTTTGACAAAGTTCATGGGAATACATATGACTCTTCTAGGGTCAACAGTGGTTGGCTTTTGTGATCCAATCTCCTGTCTTAAGCAACTGGGTTGGTATCCTGGGTTGAGAGACACAGGACTAACTTTTCTTTTAATACTGGAGAAAATTGTACTTCTAGAAGACTCTAGTGTCTGAATTTGTGAAAATATTTACTTTATAGCTAGCCAGGCTCTGTGGGATTCAAGGTCTTGGTGTTTTCGAGCCTGGCCAGGTGCAGGGACAAGGAGGAGCAAGGCCTGGGCATTTGACCCAGGCTGGCCAACAGGATTATTTCATACCATAAACGTCACATTCAATATAAATTAGAAAAGTTTGCTGCGTAGCTCTCTCTCCCTTGATGGCGGCGGGTCCAGACAACTCCTTGTCCCGGTGCCAGAGCCCTGAGGCCTTCCCTTCCTCCTGAAGCCATTGCGCTGGCAGTGTCCGCCATTTGCTGTCCCTGCTGGGAGTGCACAGCTTCCTGCTGAGAGAATTGCCTGAGTATAATTCCTGTATCTTATATCAGTATTGGGATTAATACTGGTTCTTTAGTATTATTGTTAATTGTTTAGTCTTAGTCTATTAAATCTATTTATATTTCAACCCTTGTGCTTCCTTCTGTTTCCCGATTCCCCTTCCCGGGTGGGGAGGGGTCATCAGGTAATAGAATAATTGTCTAAACGACAATAGACTGTTATGGGTTTTTCTCAAACCATAACAGTTGGCTACCGAGCTGGACACAGGTTTATATGCTACATAGATAGGAAAAGCAAATATTTGCACAGACATCAGAAACTCTGTTTTTTGTGTCGCAGCAATACTGGATTCTTCCCTTATAAAGTAGCCACTGTCATCCTTGATGAGGAGGCACGTACCAGCTCCTTTCTGTGCCGTATCCCTTGCTATATTCCTCTTGATGTAATCAGCGACGTGCAAGACAATTAAGATTATTTACTCTCCAAAGTGCTGTGAGAGAGCGCTGACTTGTAAGCGTCTTTGAGGATAAACATAATAAGTCCTCTGTTATTTGGGAAAAAAAGAGGAGCTGCAAAGAGGAGCCCAAGAGATCTTATCTGTAAAACGCTTTTATTTATTTGCCTTTTTTTCCTTTTTCTCTTTTCTTTTTCTCGTATTTAGCTGGATGGAATAGTATTTTATGAGCTGTGTTAACTAAATCTTGGCTGGGAATTGACTCTGACTTGGAAACTGATATGAAACAGAGATGAGCCAAATTGGGATCTTGCTGCGTAGTGTCCAGAGCTGTCGTTGCTCTGAAATGCCCGCAGCCTGCCAGGTGCTGGGTGGCTCTTGGCTCACTGGGATGCAGGACTGGAGTACCGCTGAAGCATGTAGGTACTGGGGAATTAGGGGACCACAGACGAGCTGAGGAGGACCACAAATCATGTATTTGCTTGCATTTGCATAGTGCTCTGAAGATGGTGAACGCTGCCTGAATGTTCACTTGAACTTCAGCATGAATTAAATCCAGTAGAAATTTGGTTTGGACTTTATTTGCAAAATGTTACAGCTGGGCAAACAGTTTTTGTGGTAGTTTTGCTCATTTAAATATTTATGAAAAATATGGGCAAAAGATTCCATTAAGAGAGAAATCTTGCAGCATTCAACAGACTGCCCTAATACCTGGTTGTGTGGTGTGACTGCGGCACCAAATCCCGCCGATTCCTTTCCCCTTGTGGCTGCAGTAAACGCCTGTGTGATGGAACCCAGAAGGGTAATGTTTGCAGTGGGAGTTACCTCTGGTTTCCCACTTTTTGGAGTGGGACACAGACTGACCAGCAATGCCTGTATCCAGTATAACCAGAGCAGCCAGCTGAAATCCTCTGGCTGGTGTCGTTACAGGAACCCAGAGCAGCTGAGCCATCGCTCCCTTCCAGTCTGGAAACGGGAGAATCTGGGCCAGGATTCAGGGGAATGCTGCCCAAAGTTAGGCTTTAAAACACAGCCTCCCCAGTCTCAGATGTGCTCGCTGCACACGTGCTGTGCTGCAGCTCCTGCAGATGGCAAAAGCTGGTTTGGGAGCCTTGACACGCCAGAGGATGAGGCTTTAGGGCTGATTTTGAGAACCTTAGCCAGTGTTTCTGGGGGCTTTGTTCTTCTAGCAGTCCAGACCTGTGTTTGCAGCAGTGAGGTTGCCATCTGCCTGATTAAGGTCTGATATGCAAGCACCTATATGTTCCTAGCAAATGATAAAAATATGTAAGGAGATTTTTTGGGTTTTTTCCCCACTCCCAGTAAGCCTTGCTGGGTAAGACAGTCCCTCTCACTTCAATTTATTTGTGCTCTTCATCCTTCTACTGTGCTGCCCAGAATCTTGGCCTTTAACATTTTTCACCTCGTTGAATTCATCTGGCATATTTAAGTGCAAACCTTAGGAGAGGATGGCTCTAAAATTGCTTTTTCTCCCGGACGCTGATAAGCTCATTACATATGCTGAAAAGGATGTGTATATCTGGCAAAGCCAATATGTGACTTGGTAGCGAAGACCAGTTTGAAATACAAAATATATTTAACGATGAATTTAATCAGCTTACTAAATCATAGCTATGCCCTTTTATTAGACATTGTTTCATAAACTATGAAAGCTTTAGCTATCATATAAATCTGTGTCTTAATAGGCAGCAGTTACATTCCTTTATAATTTATTTCTCTGATACCACTCGGCAAAAACGCACCTTCCTGGCAACTGGGTTTCTATACTACATTTTGTCTATTGCACCAAGCCAAAATTCCTTGTCACGATCTCTCTGCTGCTGCCACGTGAATAATAGCAATGCAACCTAGAAGGTTGTGAAGATAGAAGACCTTGTGCTGCTGGTGCTAAGCAAGGGGTTGAGCAGCTTCTCGCATTTTTCATCTGGGATCACCCACTGCTCGGGCTTTGCTTGGTGCCGAGGGCAGAGAGACCTCTTCCAGTGATTCAAAATGAACGTGAGAAATACACATCATGAGAAATACACATCAGCCATCGGGGATTGCTGGTATCCCAGTTCAGACCAGTCGTTATCGTTTTTATTGCCCTAACGTGATGCTTACTTGAGTCACTTGTTCCAGACGTGGGAATGCGTGTGAATGTCTTTGAAAAGTGTTCTGTCTCATTTGCTGGAGATCCTGGCTGGCAAGTACCTAATGAATTACAGTTTGAGGATGTTGAACGCGACTCATGGTGCTGGTCAGGTGTGCGAACAGACTGCCTTTCAGGGTGGTTCTAACTTCAGCTGTCAAGGTTTCCCCCAGCCATCTGGCATGGAGCAGTGGTTGGCATCTGGGAGCTGCAATGGACTTGCCCATCCTTCTTTAATTTAGGTCATTATTGTCTCACCACCAATTCCTGTCAATCAAGAAAGTGATAACCCCCAATCCTAAGTCTACCAAACATTTTTACATACTGCTTCTCAATATTCTGCTAAATGGCTAGCACTGGGGCTTTTTCATACTGTTTAAGCAATTGTAGTCCCTCTTTGTCATTCATTTGATGTTTTTTCAACCAATATGCTTGCTTGGTAAAATGTTTTGAACACTGTTTCTCTGTTTATACTTCTCCATATCAATGAGGAAGCAACAGCAGGAAGAGGGATAGACAGTGTGATGAGATCACTCTGTGATGTTCAGCAGCTGATGCTTTTTGGCCAAGTGACCACTGTAAGTGGTTCATGCAAAAAGAAGGGAAATTTAAGGCTTTTTTGTTGTTGTTGTTCTAATTACTGGCAGTTTGCCTTCCTTTTTTTGGGTCAAACCATTAATAAAATCTCTTTTTCCATCTTACGGAGAGCCTGAGCAATGCTCATCATTTTAAGATGATTCATTTCTTGGTGATTCCTCTCTTCTATCTAAAAATAAGCCAGCTGTGAATAAAAGTGTTGTATCCATTGAGACCTCCTTATGCAGAACTTCCTTAAAGGAGCACCTGAGAACAGTGCATTTTTTCCTAATGCCTTTTTTTTTTTTTTTTTAACTTCAGAGGGGATTAGTAATTTTTGTGACTTGAGAAAAACATATCTGCCAAAACCACCATGTCTAGAAGATAGTCAGGTTCTAACTCTCGGCTCCAAATGGGTGCAGTTTTCTAGAAGTCAAAAGGATCTGTCATATGAGGGCTTAGAGTGGGTACAGAAATGGCACCTTGTGGGTTGATGCGTTTGTTATCAAGGACCACCACACAAAAAGCTCTGCTTTACCCAAAACCAGTGTCTCTGCCAGTTCCTGCAATAGGTTTTCTCACAGCCATCCCATTCCGTATGTCTCTGCAATTTAAATAAGTATATGCTTACCTGGAATACTTTCCTGTGTTTTTAATTTCCTTTTGCTTGTGTCAGACTACTGATGACACTGCAAAATGAAATGAATGTTTGATTGCAGAGTTTATAATAAATGCAGGTCTAATTGCTTAAGCCAGTCATGTTTATATATCTGATGCCATCAAACTTCTTTTGGGAAAATACATCAAGCCCCCAGTCTGGCAGGGCCCTTCACCACATCCTTAATTTTCATCTGCATTAATTTTATGGATGCTGCTAACGCTCCTCAGTTATTTGAAGCTGAGGAAGCTGGCTTGTTTTCCTTCTGCAGCAGTAATGCTCGGGTTTGAGCCCTGTATAAGGGATGGTGTGGCAGCACGCACCAGTGAATGCCGGTATTTTAGAGCGTGGGTAGAGTTAAGTACATGCCTAAACTGGGCAGCTGGATGCTTTGCAATGCTAAGTAAATGCACCCATCAACCTGCTGAGAGAAAAGTGCTACCAGGAGCACCCATCTTGCCTGAGATTCAAGAAGGAGCTGAGAAAGTGGCATTTTTTGCTATTTGGTCAGGTGTGTTAAATGCAAATGGCAGCTCTGCAGCAGAAGGACTCTTCTGTCACGGATATTTAAACAAGTTATTGAAACACTTATTCTCGTCCTTTCTGTGAAAAATTGTGGTGAGTAGTCGAGAGAGATGGTTTGTTTATGCTGGCTAACTACAAACAAAACTTTATTGTTTTCCTTTAAAAAAATTTAGGATGAAACCAAGCAAGGAAATTTAAAAAAAAAACAAAACAGCTTTGAAAAGCAGTGACCTCAAACATAGTGAGAAAATGTGTGTTAGTGAGAGCTGGTTATCTGCTACCTCAGGGAAACAAACAGCAGCGGCAATTAAAATTCATTTGTCTGTTCTGAAGGGAGAACCAGTATTGATTTGATTCTTGATTACCCTTTTTATATCACAATGCACAAGTTATTTAGAATCAGACAATACCAGGCTGGAAGAGACCTCGAGGATCATCTGGTCCAACCTTTCTTGGCAAAAGCATGGTCTAGACAAGATGGCCCAGCACCCTGCCCAGCTAAATCTTAAAAATGTCCAATGTTGGGGAATCCACCACTTCCCTGGGGAGATTATTCCAATGGCTGATTGTTCTCAGTGTGAAAAAACTTCATCTTGTGTCCAATTGGAATCTCCCCTGATGTAACTTGCACCCGTTACCCCTTGTCTTCTCCATGTAACCCCTTGTTACAGGGAGTCTCCATCTTCTTTGTAGCCACCCTTTAAATAGTGGAATGTGGTGATAAGGTCTCCCCTAAGCCTTCTTTTCTCACCTTCCTTTCTTTTCATAAATGCCAGAACAGTCCATTGGGGCTCTCTGGCCTTGGCAAGGTCTTCTTCAGTAACAGTTCAAGTCCAGGTCCAATTTGCATGGCCAAGTCACAGAATCACGTGGGCTTGGAAGTTGAGGCATTTGTTATTGATTCCAGAGGTTTTCCTAAAAAGGGAGTTGAGGAAGTAGGGGTGCAGCATCTGCTTTAGCTGTGTGCCCACCAGAAGACCTCTCTGTATGGTGGGGTGATGCTTCAGCTGCATGAGGCGGGGTGATGTACCTGAAGGCCAGGCTTGAGTGTCTTCGTTAAACCTCTTGCAGAGGGATGGAGGATAGATCCTGAAGATTTTAATTGGATTGCGGGTGGGTGACAGATGTTTTTAGGGACACCATTAAAGGTGCAAGCACTCCACATCACTCCTAGAGCAGCTCTTGCTCCCTTTGGCTTGGGACATCCTGGAACTGCTTGGAGCCGGGGCCTTTCTGTTTGTAATCTGTTCCACTTTCTGGTGCAAAGGAGAATATATTTTAAATGCAAAATCCATTTCAGAACACACCAAAAAAAAAAAAAGCCCCTACAGCTGTTTGAAAGCTGTTCCGAAGTATGGCATATTAGGAATAGTCCCAGCTGAAATGGATTAGCAGGCAGAGTTCAAGGGAGGAGGTCAAATGTGTAAACTGAATGCAATTTATCTTGTGGTGCTGCAGTTTATCACATGGTTGCAGAAATAAAGAAATACCACACACATGCACATATTCGCACCTAATAATTTAAGAATAACTGGAAAAGGTCTTAAAAGACATTAAAAGGCTTCTCATGACATCATGCTATCTGGTAATAAACCGGAGACGGTTGAAGTCAGTTCCAAAATAGCTGTAGCCAGATACATCTTTATGTGCCTATCTTTATAGATATTTCACATTTCAGCAAAAAGGTACTGAGCACCAATATTGCACACTGACTGGATGGGGGTACACTGCTAAGATTTTTCCTCTCATGGATTTCTTCATGCTACATTTCATTTGTTTGTTTGTTTGGTTGGTTTTTTTTCACATTTACAGAACTCCTTTAATGTCTGGAATAGCTGCATTTATAGATCTTTAAAACTTGTGGGGTGCTTTGCCCCCTCAGAAAACCAAAAGAAAATTTTGGCAGGGCACGACTGTGCAGCTTCCTTGGAGCCTCTCCTTTTGGGGAAGTTTTATTTTCTGCTTTAGGGGGAGCAGGAGGCTTATGTCCTCCCCCCCCCCCCCCTTTGTTTTGTTCTGGTTTGTTTTTTTAAATCTTCATCATTAGCTAGAGGGCTTCTCCCTGAATTTGGATAGCAGATCGTTGGACAGTTGAATTCATGAGGGGATGTGTGTAGAGACCCCATGCTTCCCTGGTGACTTCAGGTCCTGGTGGCACAGGATTCCCAAATTCCCAAACATGCTTTGCTGGTGCCAGGATGTTGGTGATCCTTCAGTGCATC
This sequence comes from Tringa tobata, assembly GCA_033628505.1. Classification (NCBI taxonomy): domain Eukaryota; kingdom Metazoa; phylum Chordata; class Aves; order Charadriiformes; family Scolopacidae; genus Tringa; species Tringa tobata. The sequence goes on along the minus strand of JAHREE010000297.1, from coordinate 119,549 downwards.
GGGACCTTGTGCAGTGTTGTCCTCAACAGGTTGCAAAGCTCATAAAATGAGGTCATAAAAGGTTACTTAAAGGTCATGGAGGATGCTCATGAAAACCTGGTCATCCTGGGACTTGTAGAATGGACCTCTGCCTTGAGACAACGCAGCCTGTTAGTAACCTTTACTCTTGCACTGGGTGTTAATATTATCGAAGGCTGTGCATGCGCGTGAGTTAATCAGGCTCTGATGTGGGAAGGTGTTCCTCTGCACTTTGAAAGATGTTTACTAGTGTCACCAAAATAAAAAAGATGATGGGCATCCTTATGAAGGAGGAACTATGACTGGTAAGCCACTTGGAATTAAAAGGTTAAGATAATTTTGCATTTCTGTCATGTTGGGTGCTAAGTTTAATGATAAGGACATTTTTTGAAAGATGTTTTAGGTGGTGTAAATTCCAGTGAAGGACGTTAATGCCACATTAATAATAATTATTTAGAAGTGTGACAAACTCATCTTGAGCAGCCTCTATTAGGCACAATCTTAGAATGAAATTTAAAGTAGAGGGTAATTTCCAGATGCAATTAAAAACTTGTCAGAGTGGAGAAGCAGCCACTTTCTGTCTCGGTTTGATTGTAAGCACCGTAATGAAGTGGCTCAGCCTGGCATTTGCCAACCTGCAGCTTGTGCACGGGCAATCCCAGGGCAGCATCTGCTGCGGTGGCATTTCTAATGCATTAAGCTCTGATGTTGTTCTCGGAAGAAAAATACCCCAAACTAGTTTTCTATGACAATTTTATTTTAAGCACTTTTTAAAAACAAGTCCCTGAAGTTTCAGTGGCCCTTATGTCAATCATTTCAGGACATGTCCCATGCAGAAGACTATTGAGTTGGCACGTTAACAACTATACCTTGTCCTCACATACCAGTTGCTTGTGGGATAGTAACTGGAGCCTGGAGCCCTCCTTCCAGTGTGCTCTCACAGGCTGCATATTTCTGAGCTCCTCCTTTCCTTTTTTCTACTTACCTTTATATTATTAAGGAACTTGATATGTGCAAGAAGCGCTTCAACAACAGCCTCAGGGCTTCTTTGATTTTACACCAAAACAGTTATACTTTGCTGTTTATGCATCCCCATCCACCACTGCCAGTGACCCCAATCTGCTGCTGGCCCGGGCAGCCCCTCTAATCAGGCCGTGGATGGACTTTATAATCGTTACCATCTAGCATCAGAGATTAATTGCCGTGTCGCCCAGTCTGGTTCTCCCACCTGCGTTTCTGAAAGCCATTCACCTCACTTCATGTTAACAAAATTGGGGGGATGGCGTTAAGGAGAGATTATTGATGGGGCTGAGGTAATTAGTGTATTAGGGCAACAAAGATGATTACGGGATTGGAGCATCTCCCTGATGAGGAAAGGCTGAGAGAGCTGGGACTCTTCAGCCTGGAGAAGAGGAGAGACCTTATTAATGCTGACAAGGATCTAAAGGGCTGTTTGAGGGAGGATGGAGCCGGACTCTTTTCAGTGGTTCCCAGTGACAGGACGAGGGGCAACGGGCACAAGCTGGAACATGGGAAGTTCCACTCAAATATGAGGAAGAACTTCTTTGGGGTGAGGGTGGCAGAGCCCTGGAAGAGGCTGCCCAGGGAGGGTGTGGAGTCCCCTTCTCTGGAGATCTTCAAGCCCCACCTGGATGCTGTCCTGAGTGATGTGCTCTGGGCAACCCTGCTTTGGCAGGGGAGTTGGACTGGATGATCTCTAGAGGTCCCTTCCAACTCTGACAGTTCCGTGATTCTATATGCTAGTCTCCATGGTTTTATCTTGACATTTCCCACAAGCAGCCCACCCACAATGAGTGTCCCTGTCTGTTCCCCATGAGGTTCAGTGAGATCCCTGTAGTACCATGGGATCAGGATGCCCTTGGGCTGCTGGCGATGGTGGGCCTTCAGGAGTGGTCGAGAGCAATACAGAGCTGGGGTGGGCACCCTGCAGCTCGTACGTTTGGTTACGAGTGCCAGGACGGGGCCACCTGGTCGCCTGCAGTTCATCTCGAGGGCTGGGCACATCCCCTCACCCAACGCATCGTGACACCAGTGACTTAGATTTTAAAGAAAACTGTTTAAGGAAAGGACAGAAATCTATAAATCAAAATTAAAACTCAACTGTGGGTTGAACGTACTCGCAGGAAAAACGTTGCAATAACCCTCTTATAAGGGTGTTTTAAAAAACCCTCGTAACGTTGACTTAGCATGGAAAAAATGGAGCCAATATGTCCCAAGCTTGGATGCTGGTGTCTGGTGGGATTTTTGCTTTGTGTGTGCTGTTTTGGTAAAGATTGGAAGAGTTCTAGGGTTGTGTAGTGCTATGCATTTTATGGCACATTTAAATGTCTATAACATAAGTAGCTTTACCATCAGAAGGCATGAATGTCAGCCTATTGACACATTATAAAAACACAAATGGAATGTAGCCTGGCAGACTGGTGCTGGTTTTGAGATTTAATAGTACATCTGTATCATTTATCCCAGCGGGAAATAACACAGGATGCTGCCTTGTAATTTTTTACTACTGTATAATAAAATGTAACCATAATAAATGGTGTCTAAGCAAGTAATGCAGCAGACTCTGGATTTTGTCCAGTGTGCCTTTACCACTTATCTTGGGTTAGCTTTGCCTCCCCGACTTTAGGCAAAATACATTTTTGAGTGGACACAAATTGAACGTGGAGCTCTTTAGTGTGTTAGGTGTGTATCTATACAGAAAGAGACCCTGTGCCCAGTGCACCCCACCTCTTGGTGAGTTGGTGTTGGCTGCGTACTGGTTCATTCCTCTTTAAATCACTCCCATCCCGAGTTGCACTGTCCTTGAAAGGCTCGGTACTGCAGTTCTGCACTTCAGGAATGTCTCTGCAGGTTGATTGCTTTCTAAAATGTGGCACAGCGTTATGTGCGAGTACCCTTCTGGTAAAAACTTGAGCAATGGTATTTCGTCGAACCGTTATCAGACTCGTGCAAATGGAGAGCAGAGATTTGCTGTTTTTACGTTGGATGCATTTAGCTCATCGCGTGTTGGCTGCCCGATGCTAATGGGGCATCTTGCACACCTTTCAGCGTGCTCGGGAAGCGCTGTGTCCTGCCTGGTGCCGGCCCTTCCCCGGCTGCAGTCTCTGGGCTGTCGCATTGCTGCAGGCTGTGATGTTTTTATTAAAGCCATGGTAAGTCTGAGAAAGGACTCGGCATCCGTTTAGGCACTTCTGCAGGGGCCCAGTAACACAGAAGGGCTCTCTGGGTGCTTTCTAACATCTAGCCCGCGACATTCTAAGTGAAGAAAAATAAGAAAACATTATTTTGTGCATATGAGAGTACTGCACGTTTGTAAAAAGACAATTAACGTAGAAACAAGGGAGGCTTTTGATTCATCAAGTAGATTCAACAGACTGTGTCATTTCCTTGATTTTCATTTTAATTAGGATTAATCAGTTTTATCTCCTAAGGTCTTTGCTGGGAATTTACATGAAACAGAAGACTTTGGTCAGCAGTGTGCCAGTGTAATAGCCCCTACTTGAAGAAATCCAGCAGCGGCACGTATAGCCAGGATTAGATTTGGCAGGACCCCAGGCTCCCTTCCCCTCTCACTTCAAATGCCTTGCTGTTGCAGGGAATCCTCGGGGTCTTCCAACACCAGGGCCTGGGCTTCATGTAGCTGTCCGGTTGCTTGCTTCTAAAAACCACTTGGGACCAGCATATTGCTTGGAAAAAAAAAATCCCTGAGATGCTGGCGGGAAATAAGGGCTGCTGTCTGCTCCAAAGCCAGGCACAAAAGTCTCGCTTGGCTCCTACAGCCACCGATCCCAACAGCTGGGAGCTAGAGCTGGTTGAGACAAAATGAGGCCGACCTTTTTCTCCTGAAACTCAATACGTGTCACGGAAGCGTATGTGACGGAGTCGCAGGGGTTCTGTTTGATACGTTAGAAGTGGAAAATGGGGGAAGTCCTATGGGAAGGAGGGCAACTTCCCAGTGGCCTCGCAGGGGAAGAGGCGAGGTTTAAGTGCCTGATGTGGAGCAGAAACGTGGCTCCAGCCCACCACAGATGAGTGTTCCTGTCCTAATGTTGGGCTATGTCTTCTTTTACTTCTTTTTTTTCTTCGCCCCCTTTTTTTTTTTCATCTTTTTAAAAGTTTCTTTCTCATCCCACCGAGAAAAAAAAAATAATCATCAAATACTGTTACAAAACCAAACCAGTCTTTCTGGTGTAGTTGCTAGATGTGTTGATGCCCTGAAAAAAAAAAAATCTTGGAAATAAGAGTAATTTGCAAACATGAAAGGAGGGTGTAGAGAGGCAGGGGTCGGTCTCCTCTCCCAAGTCCCAGGCCATGGGACAAGAGGAAATGGCCTCAAGTTGCGCCAGGGGAGGTTCAGATTGGATGTTAGGAAAAACTTTTACAGTGAAAGGGTTCTTATCTTTGGAATGGGCTGCCCAGGGAGGCGGTTGAGGCACCATCCCTGGAGGTGTTCAAAAGACGGGTTGACATGGTGCTGGGGGACATGGTTTAGTGATGTATTTTTTTTGTCAGAGTTGGGTTGATGGTTGGACTAGATGATCTTGAAGGTCCCTTCCAACCTAGACGATTCTATGATTCTGTGATGAGCATTTTATTACGGATGTTTTTCTGTACCTAAAAAAGATGTCTTGCTATGAAAACCTCCATATAATATGTAGGTAAAAATTTAGCTTGTAGCTGGTTTCCTTACTGGGAAGCATATGGTTGTTTCAGAATATAGGAAATGTAAATGTTTTCCTATTACTTGTAGGAGAACAAAATTTCATCCGTGTGGCCCTACAACAGTAAGTGTCAAGTGTAGACTTTGAGCTTCTTGTACATTCACATAACAGATTTGGAAGCCATTAGGCATATAAACAAGAAGGAAATGGAGACAGAAGGCAAAACATGCTGTGGAGAAAATCCTCGTGAAAGCCCACAAAGCATTTTCAAGCTTACAGAACTGCCCTGCTCCACTTGTGTTACACAGAAGTGTTAAAATGAGAGCAGGCGACCCCTCTCCCCCAAATCATTCATCTGTTATGTCTGCAGTGTATTTAGACTGAATCCTTTCCCAGATGCTGCGGATCTGTCGGTTCCAGGGGAAATTAATGGGATTTTACCATTTGCTTTGAGGAGAAGGGGACTGGACTTTCTCCTGCTGTCTTTGGCAGGAAGGAGCCAGGAGCTTTCCTCTCTGCTCACTTTAAATATTGTGTCTTTTTAAGAATTTTTGCCAGATAGCCTAATTTGTGTTACTGCAATATACCATGTTGGAAAATTACAGAGGTTAATGTACAGCACTGTGATACACAACCCTAATGGTGGACTGTAATGTTTTTTAAATGGTAAACCAAAGGCATTCGTAATAAGAGTTGCAGTGAATTGCCTGCAGTTCCTGCCAGAGATTAGTTTAGCATTGCTTTTAATATTTTATGCACTGAAGTTGTTTGCAGAGACTAAAAGCCTCACTCACTTTGCACACTCTTGCTTTGTTCTTTCCTTGTACAAAGCACAACGGTCTTGCTGAGGAATTGTGTGGCAGGAAGTTTTATTAAATTCCAGTTATACTGCCTTGGAAAGATTTTTCTAGTAATCAGTGGAAACAGTATCAGATTTATGGTGTCATAAGTGGGCCAGGTAGTTAGAAATCTAACCTTTTGTAATATAACTAGTTGAATATTAATATTTTTAAGTATCTAAACCACATAAGAATGACCTAGGAGGTTTTGACTTTAAATGTTACCATAGAGATTTGTCTGTACATAATCCCATTAAAATAGAAGAGTACAAGATAAAATGATCCATTTGCAATTATAATTATGCGTATCAAGATTGACCGTTCCTTAAAAAATTGGAAGTGCAAGATGGAGAAGGGCGCTTGAGCAATCACTCTTTGTTGAGAGCATTGATGGAAGAATAAAAAAATTGAGGGGGATCGATTTGTCAGTAATGTGCACAAAAAGTGTGGGAAGCATTTCTTTGGAAGGTGAAGGGAAGGTAACTCTGTCACTGTTGTGGTTAGCTTTGCTTGGAGAGCCACCACAAAAATACATGCTCAGACACAGAACAGTAGCACCATGAAGTACTTCATTTGCTCTTGACACTTGATAAATAAAGTGTGTTAGTTGATCAGCTCAGTACTGGAGAGTCAGCACAGCCTTATGAGTTCTCAACAGAGGAGGTGAGTTTTGTTCTAGCTCTGTTGGTGGCCTGCTGTATGACCTTGAGCAACTATTTTTTGTCTCTGTGCCTTTCTTTTTGCTAATGCTTGATTGCTTTGTCTTCTTGGAGGATGTTCTCTTCGGGAGAGAGATTTCTTTGCATTGTGTTCCGTGAACAATGAAGGCTGAGCCTAGCCGAAGCCTCCAGGGGCATCTCTAACACAAATTATAATTGTTAGCTTTAATCACTTTCATCAGAAAAGCTTGGTAATGGAGGATGGCAATATTTGGGATTTGGATAGATCTGTAGGGTGCATGTTAATTAAGTCACTGTAGGTGAAAGTTGCTGATTTGGGTCCGTAGGGCTGATGCAGAGACTCTCAGGCCCAGGAGTGATGCTGTGCTGCTCTGTGTGGGTTTCCACCTCCAAAAATGAGGTGCTTGGTATGTTTTAGCAAACAAGGCTCTTTCACACGCCTCCTGCTGGTTGCCTAAACCTTTCTGTGTCTTTTTGTGGGTCCTGTGCTGTGAGCATTAAATATTGAAGTCAGACTGCTTGGCTTTTTGCAGTGAAGACAACTGCTGGAGGGTGAGCCATCCCATCTTGATGGATTCTCCTCCCAGCCTTTGCTGTTGCTGAACAGAGAATGTTTATTATTGCTCTCCCTAATAGCAGCTTCTGTTTTGGCATGGAGGTGCAGCAGCATGCTGCTTTGCAGATTAATTGCCCTTTTTCTGGCATCTAGTGATGCTAGATCAGTCTGCCCTTGTCCTATTTGGGTGGATGCATTACTCACCACAGCAGAGGATGTAGAAATATTTGGCCGTATGGACGCCAGCAGTCCCCTTAGTAGGAGTGGGCTTCGTTGAAGGATCTGTGTTATCCGTGTAGCAGTGATCTGTGCAGGGAGAGCTCCAGGGGAACGGAGCAGGGGAGGAGTGGAGCAAAGGAGAGATGGGGATTTGCCCTCTCTGTTAACATCCTGAGTGAAACTGCTTGCCAAATTGTCCAGGCGAAGTAAAATTGGGAAGAACTGGGTAAGAAACAACAAATGCTTTCTGAGAAGTCCTGTAGGTTCTAGAGGGGAGTAGGTTAGTGAAATGGCGTGGAAAGCAGTCAAAGGAAAGAAAAAAGAGCTTCCCTTGCGTATGGGGCAGGCGCTGTACTGCTGTGAGTATTAAGAGGAGTCAGAGGTAAAGCAATGTCTCTTTAGTGTGTTTATTCTGTCTTTTAGGGCTAACGCCAAATCCCTGTGGTTCCTGCAGTGCACCCACTGCCAGGGAGCGCTGACTCTCTATTAAGCATTTTGTAAGATCTTTACTATGCAGGAATCCCTGTATTGTTCCCTTCTTATTTTAATAGGAACAAGAATTCCCCACACTACATTTGAAATCTGCATAGAAATGGCATATGGCAGAGGCCAACTCAAGGTTATACATTTGGCATTTGGGGAGTGAAGGCAAGAAAGTACATTCACATTATGATAAAATAAAGGTGAGCTGGGAGGAGAGCATGTGCTGAATCCTAAAATGACACAGAAGAGCTATAAACCACTCTATGTTGTGCTATCTCTAGCCCTTTACGCTCCAAGCAGAAGTGAAATCTGGGGTATCATAAATGAAACAAAGATCTTGCTTTAATTTCATTTAAAAAGCCGTTGCAAGTTAATGGGGTAACAAATGTTAACTTCTTCAGACTAGGCAAACCACCATTTCTTTGCTCTATACTGCTGCCATCACATCAGTTACTCTCCAAAAGCTTCTTGGAACCAGGTGCAGGTTTTGCTATAAAACACAAGCTGAGTAGTCTAAACAAATGGCATTTTTCCTAGAATTAAAGGATATGAATGCCCTCGTGAGGTGTTGCCTGGTCTGCTCTGCACTTGTACAAGTGTTTTTTCCTATTGAAACTGTATATATTTGATCAAAATCCGAGGCTGAAAACAGCTAACATTTGGAGACCTTTTCATTTGTACAGTGAGAAATAATAACTGCTCTTCCCTGCATTTGCCTGTAAATTTCTTAGATGGTCCCAAACCTGTTTATTGCTTATGGAGGCAATTTTGGTGACAGGCGACCTGGAGTAGGTCTCTTTTTCTTTCGAAGCATCCATGCTTGCCTATTACAGATAAATCACTCAAAAAGCAGCATGCATCCTGGACTCTCAGGCCTTTTTTAAGTTTTAATTTACTTGTCTGACTTCCAAGGTTACTGAATGCAAGTGATTGCTCCTTTAGTACATAAATAAGATGAATTATGTGTTGGGGACAGATGCCTCAGCCTCCTTTTCATACTCTCAGGGGTGTACCTGCCAAGGAGCACACAGAGCTGGGGCTAAACTTCCCCTTTTTGGCAGCAAAGATTAAAGTAGGGCCGTTCTGCATCAGCTGAGCTGTGAAAACAGAGCCCTCCCTCCACTTTTTTGGTCTGCAAAGTTTTGAAGGTAGAGCATGGTGCGGGACCGCGGCGGCAGGGGGAGAGCTCTGCTGCAGCCCCTGCTGGGGAGGCCTTAGGGACCTGCCACTGCGACTGGAGCATCGGTCCCCACTCTAACACTGGAGCCTATTTTAATCAGGCTTTAGAGTTTTTCACTGTAATATACTTCTTCCAAATGAAATGACCCGGGTTCTCCCCTACAAGCTGTGGGAAAACGAGCTGGGCTTATAGTTAATGTTGTAAGTGAAATTCAGGCAGAAGGACTCCTTGCTGTTTCCCTTGTGTGGGTTTTTTATTTTATTTTCTAATTGTTAAATTGGGGCGGGATAGGGTCCAGGGGTCCTGTGCCATCCAGCTTGATTCTGACAAAACTGATTCCCACTGAAATTCTGTCTGTAGGAATCCCAGCTGTGAGGAGCAGTTTGTCATGTGTAATTAATCCTAATAAAACCAATACTTCAAGGCACTTTACCTGGATCCATGCATTTCATGCTTTTGCCAATTAATGTTACATTTAGCATCTAAGACTACAGTTAGAAGACAACACTGAAGATGTAAGGGGATGGAGGAATTTTAAGATGTAACTACTGAGGAACAGGAATTACCATCCTTACAATCCTAATTTATTTTATGTTCTTTTCAAACTAGATATTTCTCTATTATTCTGGTGCAGCAACCTCTAAAAATTTCTGGCAAATCCACTAGTATGACAATAGTTTATCCAGATGACATTGGAGTCTGTTATGGTGAAGAGATGCTCATGTACCTGCACATGTGTTTGATAGCTACTTGTGTCTCTAAGGTTTTTTTAATAATTTGCAGTTATAGCCTCCACGGAGTTTTCATCCCACTGTTGTGCTAGATGTGCTTTATAGAGATTAAAAATTCTCACAGGCTTTTAAAAATCAGATCTGTTGACCAAAACCGGTTGTTCATTGCTGTATCCTGTGGTGCATGTATAAATCATCAGAGGGAAGTATAATTGTTTTTTTAACTTTTTTCTCTTTTCTCTTTGTTTCCAGAAATGCTGAATTCAGTACTCTTCAAAAAATAGCGTGTGGATTTTTAGCACCTGAAGAACAAGAAAAGGTAATTACCAGCCCATACAGTCTAGCCTCATTTGTTAGCTGTGCTAAAATATTTAACTGCTCGTCCTGTTAACATTGCGTGAGCCCACGGCACCGGCTTTGTGTATTCTCGGTGATGCAGGCACGGCTGTTTCTTGAGAATATCCCTTTATGGAAAAGGGGCAGGGGAACAAAAGCAGTAGAACATGAAAATACTGAAGCAAAACCGTAGGGAATAGCACACCGTGAATCTTTTCAGTGCGTGTAGAAGTGAAAAAGGTAAAAGGGCGGGTGGAGGGGGAGAAAGACTCAAGGTTTCTATGTGCTAACACAAAAGGCTGTGGACTTCCCTGTATTTACAAGACCACCTGGCGCATCCTTGCAGCACGGTGGGCAAGTATTGAAGGAGGCTCAGTATTCATCAGTGTTACAGCAGCCTTCTCACATTTTGGTGACCAAGTAGGTTGTGGGGTGGTACACCCTGCTCCAGAGGTCATGGGCTCCTCTGCTGCCCGGGAGCTTGCCTCTTGCAATTGAGTCTCTTGATCCTCTTGGGTTGTGACATTTTGCTTGGGCAATGCAGCTCAACAGGGCTGTGGCTCGGTTGCTGGTGTTAAACAAAATGCTCTTCATCAAACTTTCATGAGCCACTTTGCCGGGGGCTGCATCTTGAAAGCCTAGGCTCCGAGAAGCAGCGCGGAAAGCTCTGCTGCTCCGTACCATTGCTCTCTCCTGGATTTTCTTCCACCTTCTCTCGAGACTGAGAGGCGAGCAGGACCTTGTGTGGTTTTGCACTTTGCTCCTTTCTGGAGACAGGTGATGTAGAAATTAGGCAAGGAGGAGGGCACGGCCATGCTGAAGAACGGTGGTCCTGCTTCAGCTGGTGCAACCTTCTGGTCGTGTGGTGATCAGAAGAGGGCTCAGGACGCCACGTCTGCCTTAAAGCTTGTGTGTGACTTCCTTATCACTGCGGATAACCTAGAGGAATCTATACGAGCCTTTCAGTTAGTTTTTGTAATCATTAATATAAAAACTTCCAAGTGAGATGTATGTAGGTGCCACAGTGTGGAGAAAAAAAAGGAAATATATAATGTGAAGGCCTGTTCATTGAAGTATATCAAAGCAAGCATGATAAAATTTACAGACACAGCCATGAAGAGAGACAGGTAGAAGATTTTCCAAGGGTCAGGAAAGCTTCTGTATGAACATGTAACATGTTCTCACAAAACACTTCATTTCATTTCCTCGGCTTGAAAAATGCATGTGACTGACATCTTGTGTTCAGTACATCTGCAGTGCTGGTAATTAGCACGTGCATTTCAGAGGCAGTATGTGAGCCAAGATGACAAATGCAAACAAATCCTAGGGTGGACCGGTGCTGCCTTCTGTCATGCATCAGCATTACTATTTGCTGGGAGCCCATCCCACCCTACAAATGGAAGTGCCATCTCACTTCTCAGGAAGGGTGTTGAAACATACTGAAATGGCTTAAATTTGCAACTTGCTTTGATCCTTTTGTATTTTTTTTTCTTTTGTGGTGGAATCTGCATGCATCAATTTAATGCAAAATTATGACAGGAAAGGAAAAATAGCAAATAAATGGGGAAGCTCTAGGAGCAAATAAACACTTGATGCATTAAGTTTTTGAAGAACCACGCTCTTCTGTAGTTTGGACTCACAGTGTTTTGAATTACTTTCCATGTCCTAACTACTGGGATTTGTTTTGTTGGATAATTCCGTTAGGATTTATGGTGTCATTTAAAACTCTGTATACCTCCTGTCACCATTGTCAGCTCATTTCTCTGCCCCGGGACTGTCATTTTTGGGCATTTAACACGTACAGGTGATGTGGAATAACTTTACTGGGGACTCAAATAATTCATTGCTTTGAGTATAAGTCTGTTTATCCGTGTCAAAAAGAAAGATTGAAAAGTCCAATTTCTTTAAAATCATTAATTTCCCAAAGGCAATAATGGAAAGGTGCTTTATACCTTTCTCCCCTTCAGCATCCTACAGATCACAGTAAGACGCGTTGTGTTGGCAAAGAGGACTGTGCTGCACTCTTGGGTTCCACTGGTATTGCCCTGCCCTTTCATAGGCAGGTGAAATACTCCTCTCGTCTAAGTTATTGGTGCAATTTAAAATTATCTCATCAAATCCAATCATTTATGTTTATTTATGCTTTTGATACAATTGTAAGTAGATTTTTTTTTAAAAAATCAGTATTTCTTTTTGCAAGTAAGAAACTAAAAGTACCCCCAGATTTGTCATGGCTAAGTGCTTTCCAAGCAATGTGGGGTGGGTTTTTTTGTATGGTTTTCTTTTGGTTTTTTTTTATCAGAGTTAGGTTGATGCTTGGACTAGACGATCTTAAAGGTCCCTTCCAACCTAAACGATTCTATGATTCTATGACTTAGAATGAAACCACCTGCGCTTTAAGGCAATGTGTCTCGAACGGGCCAGTAATTTCCACTTGGTTTCTTAAAAGCTGCAGACATTGTTTTAAAGTTTAAGCATAGGCAATATTGTAAGTAGATAAGGTTATGTATGTAGCAAAGAAATGGCCGCTCACATTGTTATATGTGATCAGTGTGCCATTTTTATCAGCTTCTCTAGTTCTGTGAGGTCAGGTGGCTGCACACAATTTTTTTTCAGCCTGTGAAAGGGACCCCACGGAGCCATTTAGTTCTGTAAGAGCAGGACAGCCCCAAACTCTGTAATTCCTCCAGACTTCAGCAGCGTCCTTTCGTTCGGTGCTGGGTGGCACTGGGTGGCAACGGCCAGGCTGGGGAGGTGTGAGTCCTGTTGCACTGTGCTGAAGAGATGCCAGCTGCCCCGTGTGGGCCCCGTCCCCTACGAAAGGCTTCGTTCCATCTTATGGGAGAGGTGACCTTGATGGGGATGTTCACCCCCGTGAAACGGGGGCTTTTGGCAGGTGGAGTGGATTCCGTGCTGCGCTGCTGTTAGCGTTGGTGAGTGGGGTCCAAAGCTTCAGAAATTGATACTGTGCTTTTATTCCCTGCGTGGCCAGGCCAGAGTAAGAGATCCTGAGGCTCAAGGGCAGGAGAAGCACTCCCTTCCTTTGTTCTCGCTGCCTTTTTTTTTCTTTTTCTTTTTTTCTTTTTAACCGGCTGGCCATGACATTAAGATTTCTAATTAATTTAGAAACCACAGGCAGTTGAAGAGAGTGAGCAATGTAATAACTGGGCCATGGGGCAGAGTAAAAGCACATCAATTATTCAGGCAGTCGCTGCTGCTTATTCCCTTCCCGGAGCTGGGCTGGCTGTCAGTGTGTGTCAGCGATGCCGCTAATGCCCTTCAGAATTTACATGCATAAACAGTGGCCTTTTAAAATCTGCACGAGGAGAGCTTCAGCATTTCCAATGATAGCTGCCAGCAGTGTGCTCCGTCTGGCAAGTGCCGGGGGCTCCAACCGGTATTTTGGGTCCCTAGTTCAAAACCGGGGTCTTGGCAAGGCGCATCCACCAGAAGCCTGTGCCGAGGAGAAGCTGTTCCTCAAAGAGGTTGAGGGGCAGTCTGAGCCATGGGAAGAAACACAGGGTCCTGCTTTAAAATGCAGATGATGGCTGAGAGTGTTCTCTCTGAGGACCAGCATCTCTTATAAGGTGTCGTCACCTCCTGCTGGTCCCACGATGTCCCTGAAGCGCAGGGTGGGAGGATGCCACGGGCGCCGCTGGGGCTGGACCCTCTGCAGTTGCCCCTACAGAGATGTGGGGCAGGAAGGCAGCCCCCCCAGTTTTTAAAAGGGGAATTAATTTGTGAAGGCGGCAAAATAAAATGAGCCTCACTAGTTAAAGTGTCGTGCCTGCGAAATGGCCAGCTTTGGTTCAGAAAAGGCTGGCTGTAATTAGCAGCGAAAGGCTTTCTCCTCTGATCTGTGCAGCCAGTTATGAGTCACTTCTCCCTGCGTAAACTTTTAAATCTGGCTGGCTGGGGAGCCCGAGGAGGACCAGGTAACATGAATTTGCTTTAATAGCTGTGGTTGTAGCTTAAACACTCCAAATGATATTAAACATCTTTCTCCATTAGCATTTCATGTTGATCCTGATGATATACCAGCCGAGGCTAAGACAGGATCAGCATTCATTAAATGGAAGAAACTAAGCTCCATAGACAAACGCTCCGGCTAAATAGGGCCTTCGTTGCACTGAGAACAAGAATGCAATTAGCTGAAATGTTTGTTTACAAAATCAAATTCCTAGGGAGTATCTTCTCAGATTGCCACTTACATCTCTTGGGCTGGTTGTGTTGCCAAGGCTTGCAGATGGATGGATGCTGCAGAGCCCCGTGGTAGCACGTCTACAATGACTGGGTCAAACTTTGCGTGGTACAGCTGGACCCGGCTGAAGAGCAGGGGCTCGTGCTCCTTCACGCTGCAGATGTGCCAGGGTTTATCTGTGCATCACCCCCATCTATTTTACAGCTTACAGTTAGGTGCAATTAATAATATTTATTAGATGTTCCAGGTATTAAAGCCTGTAGGCTGAACAGAAGCTGGAAATCGGGCAGCACCGAGTGTTGTTATTGCTGTCCTTCTGGCCCCCACCCGGAGCCTAAAGTAGGGTGATGACAGATGGCTTGAGGAGGGATGAGGGCACTGGTATGAAGAGCCTTGTCCTCCTGGTCGGTTGAGGAAGGTGGACGACCTCGGAAGGTGATTTTGCCTATCCACGGTGAGAGTTGTGCTCTGGAAGTGCTGCTTCTCCTCAGACTCCATATGGAGACAACAGGAAACCAAATCACTGCAACCCAGATATTAGGGTTGGGACTTTTTTTTTGGTTGGGTTTTTTTTGGGCATGTGGGGTTTTGGGTTTTTTTTTGTTAAATTAAGCCCAATGACATGGTCGAGAGGTTATATTTAGGTGGAGCAGGAGACAGGAAAAAACTATTGTAGGGAAATGTAAACATGGCTTGTGTGCACCAGATGAGAAAACTGGTCTTGACAAGAAGAAAGCATCTCATGCCGCTTCCAGTATCAGCTGTGCATGAAAGGTGGGGGGAATTGGGGGCTTCAACCTGTGCTTTTGTACGGGTGATGGAGTGCCAGTGGTGGGCTTCCATTCTGTTGCTGCATGGGGCTTGTAGAGTGTGAAGCATCAGGTGTTCCGAGTGCGTATCGATACCAACAAAATAGCGTGTATTAATTTTAAAGCGTGTAATAAAGCGCTGTTTTGTGTGCTAGGCTGTGGCACAGCAGTATTTATTAGCTCATTTTCTTCTTACTCTTTGCAGAGGCTCTACTTTTCCTTGCAGTTATTTCCTGTGGCTTCCTTGCAAATGTCTAGGGTGTCTGGACTTATCCATCAGGTGACATTGGGCAAGTAAGCATTTCCTGGACACATTTGCCTCGTGTGTCTGGTGGCAAACATTACACAGTTACCAGAATAATACAATTTCCTCCCCATTTGCTGAATACAGGATAGTAATGGAATAGTCAGTATAATCTGTTTGGCAATAGCTTATAGTCGTGTTAAATGATGGGGAACAGACTAATGAAGACCATCCCGTTGATGGATAAGGGTTACAATTTACCAACCCCGCAGTAATTGAAATAAAACAAAGCTGCTTTTGCCTAATCCACAGAGCGGGAGGTGGTGTGCAGGTCCATCCCCGTGTATTGTACTGAGCAGGGCAGCAAAGCCCAAGGGAGTGAGCTCCAGACCTCTGTGGGAGGCTGGGATGGGGTCCCTGCAGAGGCTCTGAACCTGCTTGCAAGAGGTAAAGTCTCTCCGACGTCTTCACTGTGACTTGTTAACAAGCTCGTGGCGGTGTTGTGGAGCTTGCTGCCTCCTCCCATGCGAGTGATGCTCCCTGACCGTCCTCCTCCTCCTCCTTCAGGCAGCGAAAGGGAAATTGCAGGAGTTGAGGCATTGGCTCGTTCCTTGGGAGGGACTGCTCAGGGGGTCCCTTGGGATTCGATGCTAATACAGCATTTAAAACACTGTGTCGAAACTGGAAATGACAAATGCTTTCCTTAATTTGTGAGAAGTGTGCCCGATATTATATGCTTATATATGCCTGAGAGTCTGTTCTCAAGACTAATTGCACTATTAAGAGAAAACCTTTCTAACTTAAATAAAATGTTTATTTGTGTCTTAAGAGGATTTTTTTTTTTTTCTGAGGTGAAGGAAATCCTGAATGGTGCCAAATTTTATTGGAAATGTATTTTTCTTCCCTGTCCCTTCCTCTGTCCCCATGTCAAAATCGTTCTGGAAATTGAAAATATTTCATAAGATCAAGGCACACCGATGTACCTTAAGGGAAGCAGCAGCGAACTGAGCTGTAGGGGAATTCATCGTGCAGATGGCTTGAGGCTGACTTCTCATCCTGTGGGATAGTCAGTAGGAAGCAGCCATATACATTAAAGGTATAGAAAACCCAGGGGAACGGAAGGCACGTTGGCCAAGGTACCACCTTGGCAAAGGTCACCCTTTGACCCTGCTACACTGTGACTTTAGCAACCACCTCAGGTACTACCAAGACTTTGGGGCAGATGAAAGGATTTATTGCTTGGGTCTGCCCTGAGGTGGAGGAGAGGACCTGGGGCTGGAGTGACTGCATCTGCCCCTTCCCCAGCACCCTCCTCCTCATGATGCAGATCATCTTCATCTTCTCTACACTTCCACAGATGGTTACACTCCTATTCGGAGTTGGGCCTTGAGGTGTCATACCGGCATGTTTTGAAATAAGTCTACTTCAGAAAAAAGTTTTAAGAGCTCTCTCCCCTCCCTCCCATGCAGAATAAATTGGAGAGTTTAAATGCACTGTGTCTGGCTTGAAGGCATTTCCCTGTGGTTTATTGCTTTGCTTTTATTGATGGGCTGTGTTTGCTCTTACACAAACCGATTAATTTGAACTTGATGATTTGTTTCGCAGAAGTTACTTGCTTAGGGATGAAGGCTGAATTAAGGGGTTTTTATGGGGTGGAAACTTCAGTTCCTGCAGACTTCTTCAGATCTTGCTCCCTGCAAAGGTTGTAGAGACTCAGATAAAGTGGCCCTTGGCCAAGCTGGGAAGACGCAACCTGCCAAGTAGCTGTAGGTAGAGCAGGAGGATGCGTTAAATTACAGACAGCTTTTGAAAATTTCAGAATGTCCTGCCCAAGCGAAATGATGGATCTTTTGAAAAATGTAAGATGATCTGATTCTGCTCCTTAATTTCCAAAAATAAGAACAAAATTGGAGCAATCATTCCAATTATATTAAAATATGAAGGTATGCTAAGTACAGCATTAGATATGTATTTTTTCACTATAAATACACCCCCAAGGAATCATTCTATTTTTAAGATGAACTTAGTATTATGATAATATAAAAGAAGTATATAATTTATAATTCCAGTTGGAGGTGAAGAAATTTAAAATGTCAGCTTCTCTATTCACTACCCCAGCATTCAAGACTAACAGGCTGTTCCTTCACCTTCACTGTCAATCATTTAGAAAGACCAGTTACGGATTAAGTTAAAAAATATGTATATCAAAAGAGAAAATGCAGCAGAAGGAGGTTGAACAGACCTTTCTTTAAAAAAAAACAAAAACCAAACCACAGGTCTGTAAGGGTACATTTAGTCCTCCACTGTATAAGGTTCATGGCCAAAACTCTTTACCTGTTACTCTGGTGTTTCTGGAGGTGCCATATGGACTAAGTTGAGAAGTGATTCTCCACTGTTTGTGTGCTGGAAAAGAGCTGGCGACAGGTGACAGTCATTTCTTGTACCATTTAGAAACACTCACTGCCTGCCAGTTTGTTTTAAAAAACAGACAGGAGGCGAAATATAAAGTCCTATATTGGTATTTGGGTCTTGGTTGTGCAGAACTCTTCATGGATACTGAAAAGAACAAAAAAGCTCATTCTGGCTTCTTTGAGATTGCTATTAATTTCAAGCATTGGTTTGTGGAGTTCTGGGCCTTAAGATCTCCAGTGCAGCACTTCTTTAGCACTGAATTTAGAGGTAACTATTTCCTTTTAAGATGTAGGATATAATTGCATTGACCTCTGTTCTGCCAGTACTAAATATTCAATGTGCTCCAAAAAAAATCCACAAAACTGGAAGTGGAAAATCAGATTCGTTATTGAGATGCATAAATATAGTCACAGGTCTAGTAATCTTGTTTTAAAGCAGCAGCATTCCTTTAGGGTAAGTTTATTATGACAAAATATACATGACCAAACTTAAATATAGTTAACCTAATATGATCAGACTGATTTGGAGCAGAGGTAGGTCAACACTAAGTGCTTTTGAAAATCTCATCCCAGCTCTCCAGAGACTAAGGCTTCGAGTGCAGAGCATCAGCCTAAGTCATGCTGATGGGATGCTTCTCAGTGGAGAGAGCCTTCAGTTGGAAAGGAGGAGCGCGAAACAGACTGGAGGGCTCATAAAGATCTGCAACCAGACGGGGAAAGATCCAGCTTTGCCCAAGGCACAAGGCTTGGAAGTTGGCCCGCTTGGTTGCATTCATGGTTCTCTGCCACCAACAGTGTATCTGTATGGACACACCCCTGGTATTGGGTGGGTAGGGGCATCCATCCATGGGGCTTCCATGGGATAGGAGCATCATCACATTCTGAGCAGTACTGCTCCATCTAGGGAGTACAGATTAAAACCTCGAGGTTGCCAGCCTGTCTCATGGTTTATCTTCAGCTGGCAACAAAGAACCATGAAGTCATGGCTCCCCCCCCTGCAACCCCGGCGGGGATGAGAGGAGAGTCAGAAGAGAGAGGCAAAGCTTGTGGGCTGAGATGAAGGCAGTTTAACAGTACAGCGAAGGAAAGAGGCAAACAACAGCAATGACAGTGATAAAGGAAGGTACAAAAGGTGATGTAATGTACCACCACTCCCTGACCGGACCTGGGAAGCCCCCCCAGCCCGTTCCCAAGCGGTGACTTCCCGCCCCCCCACCCGAGCCTTCCCCCCGTCCAGCTCCCTGGCTGTACACAGGGCATGGCCTGGCATGGCACGGAGTGCCCCTTCGGCCAGTGGGCATCANTGCCCAGGGAGGTGGTGGAGTCTCCTTCTCTGGAGACATTCAAACCCACCTGGACACGTTCCTGTGCAACCTGCTCTGGGTGGACCTGCTCTGGCAGGGGGTTGGACTAGATGATCTCCAGAGGTCCCTTCCAGCCCCATGTCATTCTGTGATTCCGTAATGTTTTAACACTGACTTCATCAAACAGTCATTATATTATTAAGAGAAGCTTTTAGATGATCACGCTGACTTATTAGCTGTGACCCATGCGAGCCTTATGTGACTTGACTAATGCTGTATCAATCAATTCCTGGTGAAAATAGGCATCTAGGGGAGAGGAGGTGTGCAATTTGTTGGTATTGTGAGGGTGAGCTGGAGTGGTAAGACTGATGGGGCCAAAAGGGAAGGCAGAGGAATGCTTGTTGCCAGAAAATAACACAGCTGCACAGAGGTTTTGCTGGTTGGATGTTTTCTGGGGATTGGATGTGAATCTGTGCTTTGTTCTGAAAGCTGGAGGTGAGATGTGTCGTCATATTGAGTAGAAACAGGTCTTTGAACAAAAGACAGATTCAGGTTGACAGGATAGGAGTTGGGTTGTGGCTTGACTTTGCTGTCCTTGTTCAGATGAGGGGGTGGGGGGAGGCTTTAAACTTCTCGCACAACTCATTTAATAGCACTTAACAAAATGGCAATTTTTAGAAGCTGTGCAAATGCACTTAGGAAAAATATATTTCTTGTAGCTTTTTCAAAATAGGTAGATAAAATGTGCCTGAGAACACAGGTTTGTGTTCATTGAGATCCATAGGTACCTACTGATAGTTCTTCAAATTTATTTTTCAAGTTGCTGAGTTAAGGAGTTGAGGAAAGAGAGAGCATGACCCAGGCAGCTATTTTTCTAGTGTGCTTGGTCTGTACATTTAAGATAGTAAAATTACATCTAGAGCTTCACAGTTTTAATTTCCCACTCTTCCTAAGACTTCAGTAGATCAACACTCTCAGAAATACTGCTTTTTAATCTCAAGATACTATGCCTGGGTTTGCATGAAAGGCAAGCCTGGATCTTTTGAGGCTCGCAAGCTGTGATCAGAGATGTTTATATGAACTGTTAGGGTTCCATCCTATCTTACCATCTCGGGAGTGAAAAAATAAACTTAATGAACCTGGATCAGCCAGATTTGTGATGAAGTCCCAAGGAAGAGAGAGAATTTGCAAGTAGCTGTGATTTTGCTGTGTGATTTTAATTTTATGGGCCCCTGTTGTTCAACATTTTCTTCAGAGTAACTAAGAGTTGCATTAAATATTAAACAAACGGTGTGATGATTCATAAAGAGGGTCATGAGCTCCATATGTGAATTAGAAATTTAATATCCAGCTGGTTTCACTTTAATCCATGTCATATGTCCAGGATCAGAGAACTCCAGTGTCTTCGAATAATTAGTGATCAAAACAGAAAAAAATATTCCATTGAAACAATTTTCTCTTAGAAAAGGCTGTTTCTTCAAAACAAAATTGCTTGTTAAAGCTCATCAATTTTAATGGCATTTTCTTTTGAGCAGAAGTAAGACAAAAATAATTTGGAAAATGTCAAAATGATAATTTTTTTAGTATAAAATTACTTTTATTTGAAGTTGTAACTCTTACTGTGTTTTAATAGGAAAAGAGGAAAGTGAGGCTTTTTCTTTTCATCGAAGGTAACTTATTTAAATTACCCTAAAATGATTTTCTTCCTAGAATCTTGTTTCACCAAAAAGGAAAACTTGATTAGCTTTTTTTTCTGATACCTACATATAATTTTAATACTAGTTCAGGTTGGGGGAAAAAATTAAAATCTCCCAAGTCTTTTCTTTGGATTAGGAAATTAATTTTTTCCCCTAACTCCCCCCGGAGCCCTGGAAAAATACCTGTCAGCTATTAATTTCCAAGACAAATATGCCGAGTTTTTTCCCAGGCCTTGCAGAGATTGCATCCTCCTTTGCATGTCAACTATAAGGCGCTTCTGGGGGATGCAGAGCAGCTGCTCACAACACAAAACACGTGCATATCCAAAAAAATTTCTCATCTGCGGAGTTTCCGAAGAGGTTTTCCTGTGCTGCAGGTGGGTTTCAGCTGGCACACGGATGCACACACGGAATTTACATGCTGGCTCAGTTGCATCTTGACTTTGAGCTATAAAAGGTTTTTGTTTGGGGCATTTGGAGACTGAGTATTGAGTCTGCACTCAAGAATTGCTGTGGAGGCAGTAGAAGTGCTGGGCCGGATGTGGTGGGGTAGGTTACTTCATGCATGGCTCTAATTAAGGAGCGTTGCAGTTGCATTTAGTTAGTCAACTCATGAAGCAGCTCGTAGTGCATGCTTGAACATCAGAAGCAGGCATATGGATGCACACAGAACTGAAGTGTTGGCTCCTGTAGTGTCTGTAGACCTCTGAAAATACAACTGTACTTAGTCTCTTATGGATCGGGACTGTTTTTCTTCGTGTGTGGCTTGGGTCTTACTGCTTTGTTCAGAAAGAAGTAGGGAATGATGTTTCCCTGTCCCTGTGCTGGGGTGGTAGGATCTGGGAGGTATAGGAGAGCTGGTAGGATGGGATCTGTGGGGTTAGTGATCCAGCCTCCCAGTCAAGAGGGGACTATTGTCTGAATGAGACCAACTCGGGGTGGCTTTGTCTAGCTGTCTCTTGAAAACCTCCAAGGACGGAGATAGCACTGTCTCTTTGATGACCTGTCCTGGCATATTTAATGCTTAAAATAAGAGAAATGTCTAGATTTGAGTAAGTTTGGGGGGAGAAAAAATAAATTTAAATAATTTAAATTAAAAAAAAAAAAAAATAGTTTACGTAACTGAGTTAAAAACATGCAATTAGGGAAGCATGCAAATGGTTATGCAAGCTGAAGTTTGGTATCTGATTGTAAATTAGATAGACAGCTGCAGGATATCGGTAGACATATGGCAGGAATGTAAATAGTTTGCTCGCACTTTAGTGACATCCTGGAAAGCTGTGTGTAAACTTTCTGAAGTGAAGAGAGAAAAGATGATTTCCTGGAAAAGAGAGTTTTCAAGAAGAATAATCGCTAATAAATAATCTGTGTCCCTCTGGAAGGTGAAAGTTTTATTTTGGCACTCACTTGAAAGGCAGCCTCTAATCAGACTGCACTTTCTTGTTTGGCTGACGAGCAGCGAGCAAGCTGGTCAAGGTGCTGGTTGCATTGAGTAGCTGGAGCCAACGTAGATCACAGCCACCATGGGATCTGCCTGCTAATTTCAGCATAACCTCCTGGCAGACGCTTTGTGTCTGCGAGGATTTGGGGAATATGATAAAGAGAAGGGTAAACAGTTGAGTAAGTCAAGAGGGAGTGTCAGATTCCAGAATGTAAATTCATGTGTCAGCGGCCAAAACGCCTTGTTCTTCCACCAAACTGAATGCAAGACTTGCCTGCATACCAGCTGTAGGGGTTGCTGCAACTTATACCTTTATAATAATATTCTAGTGGAATGCAATACTGTGAGGCACTAATTTTGATTTATTTTGCAAGCCAGCAAAGCTGTCTAAATATTTAATGCTGTTTCATTAATAGTTGGCCATTGTATGTTTTTTCTTTGCATAAAGTGATAATATCGAGGCCATAAAAATTCCCAATCTAATGATAGCTAATGTTGGTTTTCATAATATCTAAAAGATACAGCAAGAGTAAATCTCGACTAGCATTCTTGATTTCTGGGTGGGTGTCTGCTGACTTACTTCCTGAATAATTCTTGTAAAGTTTGCAGTGTGCCAAATTCTGGCCCTGTTGATGTTAACAGTAGCTATTCCAGTTTATTTTGTTGGGATCACGCATCTGCCTTAGGAAAGGATTTCATTCCCATAGCTTGGTAATTGTCATTTCAGTCAAAGGGCCAGACTTACTTAGCACCTTGATGTATTTATATTTTTTTTTTTCTTAATAAGGCAATTTCTGAAGGATGCAAAGAAGCTTTTATGGAGTAGAAGCAGTGAAAGGAGAGCGAGGAAAATCAAAGAAATTCAGGCATAAGTGATGTTTCAAAAGTAGATTTCACAAGGGAGTTTTCCTTCACTATCCTTCAAAGATGGCATGATGGAAAATTCAGTTATTAATCAATGGTGCTATTTCTCTGTTGGGTTCAAGAACTTTTTTTTTTTTTTTAATGAAGATTAACATCTGGTTCAGTCTACAAAGAATTTTTAGAACTGTAAAACTTTAAGTAACCATAAATTATTTAAAGTGCGTGGAGCATTAATACAAAAGAAAAAAACACTTCAAGCATTGTTCTTTAAGAGGTAAGCTTAGCCCATGTAGTCATACAGTTATGTCACTGGTATAACCTTACCGAATAATTGCAAACATATAGCGCAAATCAATCCCTGGAATCAGCTGACATACAAATATACTACAGGGTGTTCTGTTACAACAAAGCTTGAGAATTGCAAAACCAATTTTCCATAGAAAAATCACTTAAATAAAATCTGAGTGCCATGATTTGGTTTATTTGAAATGCTGTAAGTTAAGCTGTTTGCTGATGTTCCTTGCAGGTCTCTGTAATACTACATTTATTTATAAAGGCCCAAATTATAATAGAAATTATGCCCAGTGCTTGTAAATAAGAAATTGGAATATTTCTTAGGGGTGGTATGTGTATATTTAACCAGATAATTTTCCACTCATGAAGTAGGAAGGAGTGCCTCTTATCAATAATCATTGCCTTCCGAAAGATACTCCAAAAGATGAGAAGAAATCTCTATTTTTCTCCTTTATTGCAGCACGTTTCTGATTTGGTTTTCAGCAAGCAGAGGACCTTGCAGTAGTCAGCCCATGGCCATAACACTGCAGATGTTTGTTTCCCTGGACTGGACTTTGGTATTTCAATAGCCCCAAACTGCTTTCTCAAAACACTTCTGTACTGGTGTTTCACTTAAAGAATAATAATGTTATGTCCCTGTTAGTTTTGCTGGTACTTTTGGCATTTTAATGGCAGGTCATTGGCATTCTGATGACCCTGCAAGCTCAGTTTTGCTCCAAATGAGTCTAGAGAACAACATGATGAAAATCTCATCACATCCATGTTTGAAATCATTTGCTATGGAGATGCACCTGTCAGCATTGGGTTGTTTTCTGACTGTCAAATCCTTGGTGGATTTTACTGCTGGAAGCTAAATAGGTCAGGATTTATCCATTATTGTGGATAAAATGTCTTTTCTTCTTCTGGAAAGATTGGTTAATATTTTTGTCAGTGGGCTTCTCTGGGAAGGCTAGATAAAAATTCATGTAGGTAAAAGAAGCATGATGCTTTCTTTCACTCTTACGAAGCCATAAGCAACTGTTATTTTCTGCTGTGTGATTCTGCACTTAACATGGCTAAATCAAGCACAGCAAGTGGTGAATCAGGCCCTGAAAAGATGCTTAGGAATGAATTCCTAAAATACTAAAACCTATTTTTCACCTGCTCCAGATGGATAAAATGTTCGTTCTTTGCTTCCTCCATGGGCTTCGCTGTACTGAGACTTCCTCATCTTCCACATCTCTTGTTTTCCATCAGCATGGACATTTGCACCACTACCTGCTCTCTTCTCTGCTCTCATCCCTAACTCCTTTCTCTTCAAATCTGTATCCCTCTGGAATCCAAGGTGGAGCATTTCAACACCGTGAGAAGCACTGTAGTGGACAAACTGATAGAAAACTGTTTCCACGATGGTTTTGACTTGTTTTCAATCTCTTTGAAATAATCCCTTTAGGTTTCCTGGTGGGAATTTCATTTTTGCTTAATACTTTTTCCTCTTGATGAAATGTCAAAATTCATGGAGCTTTTCCAGCTAGCTCAGGTTTTGGCCTTCTGGAAAGACCAGAGTAGAGATAAAAACAAAGTCAGAGTGCCTGTCTTGCCTTTTTTGCAGGCTGAAGGCATCATTTCTGGCTAGAAGATTAAGGATGTAAAACTTTTTCAGAAGAGCTTAGCATTCAGAAGCTCCTGTTATTCTCACTACTTGTGGCACGTTTTGAAAAATTGGCCCCAACTGGAGAAGCTGAGAACTGTTAAAAATTTATCCCTGAATTACTCTACTTACTTTAAAAAGCCTGGACTTACTTTTTTGGATATTATACTAACCTGCTGAGGGGGTGGGAGGAGGTGTGAAATTAGAAAATATCTCCCCCCACCCCAGTATATAACTCTCTGCAGTGCCAGCTCCTGCTGGCTGGTTGTCTTGATTAACTTCTTTTCTGGGTTGGTATAACTGAAGTTTGCATATAAATTAAATGTTTACTAATGTACATTTTTGTTTTCCATTGTTTGGGATTGACAGAGACTTCAACCTCTGGGTTTGCTGTGTTTCAGACTCTCATGTACTGAGAAAGGCTCAAAAGGCTTTCCCATGCTTATTCTCCATTTTAAAATGAAAATGTTAAGACACCAAAGTTGAGCAGCAGAGTCTTCTTTAATGCAATATGCAGTTTGCACTCGGATCGCTTGCTCCCATGTATAATTTATATGAATCATGAATTACGTTTGGATTCTCAGGAAGTAAAAATAAATTGGGTAGAGCCACATCCAATTATGTAATGAATTCCTCACGGTAAAATTTACGGCAGGGATGTTGCAAAGTGGAGCGCTGATAAAAGATTTCCAAAAGATTTGTTGCAGTGTCTCCCAATAAAGATAAACCCCTGTCCATTTTAAGCATAGAAGAGCCATTTTGATTTAAACAATAAAATATTTAAAGGTGCATGGGATTGTTTTTCATTGTACCTCAAGTACCATTGCAGAGATCAAGGAGGAGAAGAAATACTTTTGATAGAGTCTCACTGGACAAAAGCTCTTTCCCAACATATCGTAAAGAACCTGCAACATAACTCTTTTTTATGGCTCTAAAAACACTTTCTAGGCTGCCTCTAACGTTATATTTTGAGAAGCTATTTCCTGACCCTGGACTTGACTTCGCTGATGAACCCTGCCTTACCAGGCAAAATATAGTTCATGAGCTTTTATAAGGTGAGCAAACAACTGGTGGCACTGCGAGTAGCATTGGTAATTTCACCTGTTTGTGGCAATGATTTTTTTAATAGATTTTTGTTTGCATTTTCTCCCATATGTTTCTTAATGTGACTTGACCTGCTGCTTTTTATTTGTTTTTCGGTCGATACTCAAGTAGCCCAGGTCAATACTCAAGTAGCCTTGGGCTGTGTCCTTCAGGTGTTTTTCTGAGCAAGACATCCCTGCTCATTCCAGTTGGACATCCTTCTTCAAAACATGGCTACTAAAATCATAGAATCATAGTATCATAAAATTGTCTATGTTGTAATGGACCTTTAAGATCATTGAGTCCAACTGTCAACCTAACACTGCCAAAAGCCAGATTAAGTTCTAGTTGGGCTTTGGCCCTTCTGATTTTATCCCTACAGAGCCTCACAACATCTTTATAGTCCTGACGAGTGGCCCGCTCTTTCTTCCGAAGGCCATAAATTCTCCCTTTTTCCCTGGGTTGCAGCCATACCTCTCTGTTCAGCCCGGCCAGTCTTTTTCCCAATGGCTCATTTTCTGGCATGTGGAGACAGCCTGCTCCTGTGCCTTCAAGACTTCCTTCTTGAAAAACATCCAGCCTTCCTGGATTCCTTTGCCCTTCAGGGTTGCCTCCTAAGGGACTCTGTCAACCAGGCTCCTGAAAAGACTAAAGTCTGCCCTCTGAAAGTCCAAGATGGCAGTTCTGCTGACCCAACTCATTGCTTCTCCAAGAATGAAAAACTCTATCATTTCATGATCGCTGTGCCTAAAACAGCCTCCACAAGTCAATTCCCCCCCAAGTCCTTCTCTTTGTTTACAAACAAATCCAGCAGGGCACCTTACTTAGTAGGCTCCCTCACCAGCTGCGTCAGGAAGTTATCCTCAGTGCACTCTGGGAACCTCCTAGACTGTTCCCTCTCAGCTTATTGTATTCCCAGCAGATATCTGGTAGGTTGAAGTCCCCCATGAGGACAAGGGCTAGTGATGATGAGACTTCTACCAGCTGCTATAGAATATTTTGTCTGCCAAAGCCATGTATCGGTTGAAGCCAAAGGGCAAAGAGGTGGATACATCCAGGCGTTTGTATTAGGTAAACCTCCTGGTGCTGCAGCTCATATTAGAAAAATTTCATGACGGTGACCGATGACTTGTACCATGTAGACATCATTAGCTATTAAGGGAACACTTCTCTTTCTTTACTTCTAATTTCCTGCCTCAGCAAATCTTCATGCAACTTTGTACCAAAACCCCATGTGTCTGCACGGTGGGGACATGGCTCCACCAGGGGATGCAGGATAGCAGCGTCCCAAGAGCTTTCCTTAAGCCATATGCTGTCTTCAAACATCAGGTTTTATAAAACCAGAAGCCTGGAGACATAGAATTGAATAAGGAAGATCTTTTATTTTCCTAGATGAATGGAACATCTTAGCAACTCCCACGGCTTAATATCATTTAATTGATTAATTATTAGCTATTAGATTGACTGTAGGAAATGTTGAAGCATATCTATGCAAGGGAAGAGCCTGGAATTGTGCTTCTAATTCCTGCCGGTTTTGTTTCCTGGGGTGGTTTTAGTTTTGCCAAATGCTTTAAGGGTGAAATCTTGGCCCGCTCTCAAGCTGATGATGGGAGATTTGCCTCATCTTCAGCTGGCTGAAGATTTCCCTGAACAGGATTAATAGGATGTGTGCCTTAGTAGAGTTCAAGGTCAGAGGGAGAAAGAAAACGCCCTGACTTTACACAAAAGCAACCTCAGACTAAGAGCTTCTGCATGGCCCCATGTCACCTCTCCTTACAACACCAACATGGTCCCCTGGAAGAGAGTGCTGGCTGTCAGGGGTGAGCTGTTCTTGCTGGCCTGGTCCACACGGCTGTATGGAAAGGTGCAGGAGACACGGTTGCGATGACCTCGGAGGTTTCTAACCAGAGAGCATGGTCTAAGCAGTCACTGAGGTGAATGTAATCTGTGGTTTGCTTTGTAACGGGAACATTAACAAAAGAAAAGACATGTCTTCTGATGGACTCTTCCAAAACTCAGACTGAATTATTACGTTCCCCTATGTTTCCTTTGGTGATGACACAGTTCTAATTTTATCCCATCTGATCAAAGAGATCTTTGACAGCCCCGTTCTTCGATAGTCCTAATCATATTGATTTTTGTACCAAGTGATTTCCAGCTGGGCAGGTCAGAGTGGAGCTGATGGGAGTTGGATACTCATGCTCACCACGCTACTCAAATGATGGGCTTGGGTGAAGACATGCTGAGTGAATCCTTTTTTAGACATCAAAAGCCAAAACAAAGTCAAGCTGAGCTATATAGTTCTTGCAGATTTGCAGCTTTCCCCATAGTCTTAGGTAAGAAAAACTTGTTGTTTTTTTTTCCAAGCGCAAATTCAAGCTGAGACAATAATTAGCATCTTCTTTGTTTGTTTGTCACCTTGAAGGAAGGAAGGTCAAATATAGCCAGCCTGAGAACTACTTTGCCTTTCCCCCTTGAAGCGTTTAATTAGATTTCTCATGCAATGTGAAAAAGAGATAGTACTTTGAATATGGCAGTCAGAGCTTGCTGGAATGGTTTATCCATTTAAGACTTTTTTTTTTTTTCCCCTTTTGTTTCTTGCTAGCTTCATAGCCCAATTTGTAGTTTTTCTGAAAAAGTGACAAGTTTAAACACTTAAGCCTTCTTGCAGAGAATGGGCATGGTTTTTTTTCTTTTTCAGAAGGGAAGGCTATAAATGTACAACTAAAACCACCACTTTATAAGATAGTAAGAGGCACTTTAGAAAATGCCCAGAATGAAAGTCTTACAGTTTGTGCATATTTTTTTAGTTTTTTTTTTTTTCCCCCAGAAATACTTACATAAATGCTGTGTGTGTAACTCTTTGAAAACAAACTAATTATTTCTAGGGTTTTGGGGTTTTGCAACATTTTTTTGGCCTGTCTCTCCTGGCTTTGGATTTGGTGGTTTGTTTTAGGTTTTTTTTTCTTTCTTTTTTCCCTCCCAGAGGACAGGCTTGCTAGATAACTGGAACTGTACATGTTAGACTGTGAGCTCGGCTCAGTGATTTTCATGATGGGAAGCAACTGCAAGGAGGAGGGAGGCAGTATGCATTGGTGGGTTACGGACCAGGCTTGCTGCATGTCACAACAGCTGAAAACCTCTGAACATGATTTTATTTTTTTTCCCTTCAGTCGTGTCCTGCTTCACTGGAGTTACAGCTGGGAGGATACTTCCTCTTATTCTCTCTCCTACACTGCAATGGTCCCTCTGCCTGCATGGGGACGGCCACCGATTTTCTTTAAAATCCCAATACAGCTTCTCCCTGTGCCCAGTACCCTATGGGCATCTCTCACCTGCGGGTAAATGCTCAAGCACAGTTTCAGGTGTGCATTCAAGTGCACATTTAAACCAAAAAAAAGGCTGAAACAGCAGAGTGGATTTGCAGTATTACCTGTGTCATTGTATTTATACTGGAATTTTTCTGAAATTTCTTTCCCCTGTGTGCTGTCCCATCCGTTTTATCTCCCAAATTGGAGTTTGTAACCACTTCTAATCCAGGCCTTTTTGATGTCATAACTTTGACTAGTAATGCAAAACTGCAGAGGGGATTAGCCAACCTGAACATTTCAAATTTTAAACTTCAGTAAGTCTTGAGTTATAAGCAGGGAGAAAAAACCTTTCTCAGTCATTTTTAGATCAACTTGCTATCTGCCCCACCATACCTTTCTCTCCGCCTCCTACAGTGAAACTGTATTTTTTGGGAGGGAACGTAGAATGAAAACCTTTGAAGGGAAAAATCTTGCTCACCTTCCATGGACATGGAGTGAGAGCAAAGCATAGAAAATGCCTGGACACAAGGAATATTTTTCAGAGTCTCCTGCATAGAGAAACGCTCCTCTGGACCTTGACCCGAACCAGCACCTTGCAGTCACTAGTTGCACCTTCTTTTAGGTTGGGCACCTGTACCTGCTGGATATAAAGTGGGAGCGTTGAGGGTCTCAGGATTTAAATCATACAAGCCACTCTCCAAAGTGGATACCATTTTACAAAATTATCAAAAGCCAGCAGATCTCCTTATCCATAGCAAAAGCTGCTTGGTGGCGAGTTGCTAAAAAAAAGAGGTCATTTTTAGGACAGTTTTGTTTTGATTTGAATACCTAAGTTATGTCTGTGAGGATGTAGAGGCATGCAGAATCCTTTGACCCTTTCCCAAAACCTTCTTCAGAAATGCAGCAGGACTTGGTGTCAGAAATCAAGACACATAACTTAGCAAACGCCCATGATCTGCATTCTGTAGAAATGAAGAGAGGAAGACAGATTTACTGTCACACCTGCACGGAAGAGAAAAAAATAAAAATCTTAAGATAGTGGGGAAGGCAATAATGGGCTTGCTGCAGTCAAAATAGTGCCATGGGGTGTTTTGAGGTTTTCTTCAGTGGTGGAACTATATCAGTTTATTTCTGCATAACGCATTTGTATTCATGCTGCTTAACTACTCCATTAAAATAGCAATTCAAAAGTCAATATTATATTTGAATGTCAGACAATTGAGATTTCAGTTATTTGTTAGCAAAACGGCTCCAACTGAGATCATAATGGCCCTGAGTCTCTTAGGTGGGAATAGTCCGTAATGGCAAATTATGGATGAAATGGGCAGGGTTATGTGGTGTTTATTTTATTTTTTTATGCAGAATTATTCAATACTTTTTTTTTTTTACCCTTAATGGGCAATTAATTTCTATAAGCATTTTGTGTTTGCTACACTGATTAGTTGTGATCCTGTAAGATGGTGTATGTTGAAGTGCACTTGTTGGTTGTGGCAATATTTGCCTGTGACTTTGCATTTCATTTCCCTGCATAGTTAAGTTTAAAGCCACTGCAAACACGTTGTGGTTTCAGGCGAAATCACCGCAACCGGACCGACAGATGCCCCCCCACCCCCCCCTCACCCCCACCAAAAAGAGGAGAGGAAGAGATAAGGCGATTCAAAAGTTTAGAATGAACTAAACTACTTTAATGAAGAATTAATATGAAAATTAAAAAAAAAAAAAGAAGAAGAAAATAATGAAATAGATACAATATATACAAAACCGAATCAATCTCCCAGGATGACAGTCCCGTCACTGACAGGGAAGTCCCAGGCTGGACTCAGTGATGGATGGGAACTGGGTTCCAGCTCTGGAGTCAGGAACACATGGAGCGGGATCAAAGGCAGATGGACAGACAGAGTCCTCTTTGGATGTTGGCCATTGAAGAAAGAGAGTTGACCCTTTGATCCCTCAGCTTTTATACTGAGCATGGGGCAGATGGGATGGAACACCCCAGTTGGTCAGGTTTGGGTCACCTCTCCTCTCCCCTCCTCCCCATAGATGTGACCCCTCTACGCTTTTTCCGTTTCCGACCCTCTAAGGGGCAAATAACAAAAATTGGCTGCCCTTGGTTGTTCCAGCAATCAGTATAAGCAAGGGCCTCTCTGCACACCATCCCTTGGCATGGAGCACAGACATTGGTCTTATCATTCTGGGAACGAGCAGTTTTCTCCACAATATGTCGTTAATTTCACAGAGTTAGAGGAGGTTCAGCTAAAATGTAAAATTGCAGAATACAAAATTGGTTCGGTTTTACTTCAAACCGGGAGAAAACATTTTGCCAAGGAAATTGAAGAAGATACCATAAGGTATTTTGAATCATTAAAATTGTCTGCTAAAACTGTGAAATGGTGTGGTAGAAGTGGTTGGCATCAAAGGTCGCTCTGGTTGGTTGGTTGTGCCCATATTTTCAGTGATCTTCAGTAACTCATCAGATTAATGAGGAGGAAAAGTCTGTCTGGAGGGGGTAAAAAGTATCTAGAGGAATATCTGGGTGATGTGGACTCATTGACTTGGTGGTGGAATAAAGCATGCATGTTTGTTACAGCAACCCTTCATCTGGCTTCTATGAAAGTCTTGTTTCTGCTACATCTTGTTCCAAGCTAGAGAATTAAGGACTCCCACTTACTTGAGTAGGAGTAAGATATTTTAGTAAATAGCTCTCTACTTCATTAAAAGGAGCTCTGCATGTTCAAGAGTAATTTTATTTATTCTAAAGCAAAATGGGCTGTTGAGGAATTTCTTGGCTGTGTGTCAAAAAAAGGGAGCAAGGAGGGTGAGAAAGTCTTCTGCCATCCTTGGTTGTTAGTTCCAGTCAGCTTGAAATGTGCAAATTAATAGCACAAACTAAGAGCCAGGCTCAGATGTGGCGTATCGTTAGAGGTGCAGCTGTAATTCTCTTATGATATATTTAAAAACAGAAACACCTCAAGCTGCATTATGTGGTGTTGATTGCCAGTTCCCTCCTGCATAAATGCCATTACATGCCTAAAGTTACAAATTGCTTTAATAAGTTTCACAACTGATTGGTAATCACCCTGCAGTTAATGAAACAGGGAAAACACCTCTTGCTAAATGCATTGTCTTCATTTCCTCCTGCATAATTTCCAAGGTGTAGAGATCATTGTCAATGGTTCCCATGCTAGAAAGGTCATCTGTAAAGTTTTACTCATATTCATGTTCTTATTTTCCTTTCTCAGTTCAAAAATATATAGCTTCAAGCCCCTTTTCCCATGCCCTGTTGTCCAGCGTGGCTTTGTGCGTGTGCTCCGGGGTTTGACTACTGGTTACCTCCAACGAGGTCTTTGCAGCTAGTTGGAAGTGATGCTGAAGACAAGTTTTCCAGAGCTGTCCTTGCCGTGTGTCCGTCCGGGCAGACAGGGAATGACGTTGGAAACTCCCATAGCGGAGCACTTACAGCCCTATAAAACCTAAAAAACAGCTGGAGAATTGCAATTCAGGATAGACTGGTTTGGATGGAGTGGTGTGTGGTTTTTGTCCTCTCAAAGGGGTAAGAGTTACAAGAGTTGGTCTCTGTCACTGGTGAGGCCTCACCTCGAGTGCTGGGCCCCTCACTACAAGGCGGACATTGAGGTGCTGGAGCGTGTCCAGAGGAGAGCCACCAAGCTGGTGAGGGGTCTGGAGAACAAGTCACACGAGGAGAGGCTGAGGGAACTGGGCATGTTTAGTTTGGAGAAGAGGAGGCTGAGGGGAGA
>JAHREE010000297.1:0-72105 GCA_033628505.1 Tringa tobata | reverse complement strand
AAGAAGTTCCACCTAAAGATGAGGAGGAAGTTCTTTCCTGTGAGGGTGGCAGAGCCCTGGAAGAGGCTGCCCAGGGAGGTGGTGGAGTCTCCTTCTCTGGAGACATTCCAAACCCACCTGGACACGTTCCTGTGGGACCTGTTCTGGGTGGACCTGCTTTGGCAGGGGGGTTGGACTAGATGATGTCCCTTCTAACCCCGTATCATTCTGTGACTCTGTGATTGATTGTTTTCCTGTACCACTTCTTTTTTTAAAGACGCAGTGCTCCTGCATGCATAGTACAAATTCTTACCTTGTTGTTGGTTTAGCTTGGCTAAACTTTAGGTCTGAAAAAGCATTTTGAAATTATTTCTTTTTTTTTTTTTTTTTCCTCTTTCTGGAGGAGTATGCGTCAGTCAGTTTTGTTTGAACTGTCCCAAAATATTGCACCCTCAGAGGGTACTTGTGATTTCAGCCAGCTGCTCCCATATGGACTGAGAAGGAGGTCTGTGTCTGGTGCAAATATGTGCAAGTATTGTGGAAAAAAATTATAGGAGCAGTGCCAGATGATACCACATGAGAAGCTGTTCCCAGCTTTTAATGGCACTATTCAAGTGTCATGTTCCAATACAGTGATATTTTCCAGTGTACACAAGCTCTCCACGAGATCTCCTTTTACTTTCCCCAAACCCATCATGCAGTATACTGTCTTTGGTGAAATATTTTAATTCTTTCTAAATTTTTATGAAATTGTATTTTAGTTCAAAATGCAAGCAGAGTAGCTAGTGTTTATCTATTTGTGAGAGTGAAGGTGGGAGCCCCTTTAGTTTTGGTTATACACACTGTTTCCCTACTGAAAAACATACAGCTCTAGGTAGACAAGATGGAAAAAATGTGGGACAAGAGAGTTATCCTTCTTTCAAGGTAGAAAGGAAAAACAAAGTTCCCTAGTTTTGTAGACTTACAAATCTGCAAACTCATCCCAGTTGGAGAAACATAGTGGAATACAGGAGTGAAATTCCCTCTTATTTCTCAAAGGGAATGCTCCAAGAGCATTTTTAGCTTATGTTCCAGCCATAGAAGAGGCCAGGCCAAGTATTTGCCAAAGATAAAATAAAACACTCTGCAAGCAAACTACTCTCTGTGCTGGTATATGTGTGTAGATTTATACATACTTACGTATTAAAATAAGAAGAGTTTTATCCCGTCTTTGCAAGCTTTTCCATCCGAGGGTTCTTGGGTTTGGTTTCTGTATGTTACCAGCATCTGATGTAGGTCATTTTGCTCCCAACCAAGGCACTGAAGAAAACCAGCAGTTAATGTTATGCAAAGTCGAATGAGGTGAGCATGTCACCTGTAGTATGATGAGGTATTAACTTCTTTAGTCAGAGAAATGAGCTGGACAGGCTGGAGTTTTAATCTGACTCTTAGCTGAAATCTATTTGGCACGGGAGTCAAGTGAGGTGAATGTTTATAATTAATTTTGGAGTGGCTTAATTTTTACACATTAAGCAAATTGGCATCTTGTCTTAGGCTCTGAAAAAGGGAGGTGGCTCGGCATGAGCCTGCGTGCAATTATTTAAAAAGGGAGTGGCTTAGGGACTGTGAAGTCATGCCCGAGGGTGAGCTGGTGCTCAGCGTTCACACGCCGTGGTGTTATCTCCCTCACACAGCAGCTTCACGCAGAGGCAAAGTCTGAAACTTTGGGATGCACAGACGAAACTCAAAGGTTATGAGCCTGTCTCTTCTCTTTGTGGCGTTTTTCTGCTGGCGTAACTCTAATGACATCAGCCACTTAATGAGTGACACCACTCTAACCAAGACCTGGATACGGATGGTGTTTGCAATACCACTTCTTGTCCAGTCTTTGGTTGGTGCTAAAACCTCGCTCAGACTCTGCCCACCCTTTCCACGGTTGAACAAACATCAGTTGACCAACAATGGTCTTTGTCTTTGGTGCTTGGGGTCCTAATTTATTCTTCTCTCCAAGCAGTAGCCAAAGCCAGGGCCGCTGAGTGTGCAAGGTCAGACAAAATCTGGTTTATAGCCATAGGCAGGATCTCTAACAAGTGGTGATGTTAATACACAAAGTGCGCAACTTTTAAGGAAATGAAGAATTACTCTTAAAAAGCACCTGGAGACTTAACGCAGCATATGACAGACGTTACTAACCCTTTAGTGATGCGATGTAGTTCTCTATAACTTAAACTGTTCCTTGTCTCATCATCCCTGGAAGTGTTCAAGACCAGGCTGGATGGGGCTTGAACCCACCTCTAGTGGAAGGTGTCCAGTAGAACCAGCAACCAGGTCTAGCGGTAGGCGTTCCAGCCCACGGCAGGGAGGTCGGAACTAGATGATCTTTACGGTCCCTTCCGACCTAAACCATTCTGTGATCTTCACTGAACGGTAGCTGTTGTACCACTTCTTGCTGGACCCTTTCCTGCAGTTCATGTCTTCTGGTCTGACCACGCAGAGCAGGTTCATGTTTTATTTCTGAGTTAATGGGTATCTTTAAGATAATTTCTCTTAGGGGCTTTCCCTGTGAATTATAAGTAACATGTTTGTCTTTAAAATCTGGTCCCATTGAAGTTGAGCGAGGGCTGAAAACGATTATGGAAGAAAGACGCTAAAAACTCTACAAATGGTGTTTCATTCCCCTTCCTTCCCCTTCCCCGCCCTCCCCCCACAACCTTAATTCTTTAAGGATCCCTAAATAGGAGATTTTTAAATCAAAGCAGTAAGGAGAAAAAGCATGGCACAGAGTTATGAGCCAGATGTTGGTGGTGGTAACTCAGGTGCACTGTTCCCTGACACCCACTCAGCTTTCCTCGTGGCGGTTCCCCAAAGAGGGCCCAGGGGCTGGATGCAGCTGAAATCAATCCTCAGCCTCTGGCATCTGTTTGTGGAGAGCTGGAGCCATGCGTTGAGTTGAAAGTCGTGTGAACTTAGAAACAGAGACAAGTGATGTTGGGAGCAAGCCTGGATCTTGGGAACATATTGCTCAAGCGACCAGAAGCTAGACTGCTGACCTTGTGCCAAACCAAAGTCAAAAGCCATGTGGGCTTTGGAACATTCTTTAAAAAAACAATGTTAAAGAGTAAGCTGGATTTGATGATTGATAACCCGTTGCTCTTGCCCGGCTATTTGTACTCTCAGCTTTGACTTGTGCTGTACCCCGAGGTCTCACATTATAGGGAGCTCAGTATGCACAGCAGAGAGCTGAAAATTTGACCAAAATATTGATGTCTTGAAGTGCAGGACTGAGGAGTGTTTCTGGAACAAGTAGTGCTGCCATGCTTTGTTGGCTCAGGATGAAGAAGAGGGAGGAGGGATTTTCTCATAACAGTTTCTCCTTTGGCTTTTCCAAAGTTGTGCTCTGTGCTCTGGCTGGGATGTTGCGTTAAGCAATTTGATTGGGAATTGCACGTAGGTCCTGTTTTGTGTCTGTAGCTTGGTGCAGAGAAAAATTAAGAAACAAAGGAAAAACTGTATTGAACTTTCTTGATTTCTGACTTTGGATGGGGCAGAGCACGGAAGGAGAAGCTTTCTGTGTAGAGCAGAGGAGGAGGAAGCTGGATGTGGAAGGAGGCCATGCTTTTGTTTTTGTAATGCCAAGACATAAGACCCTAATTTCCTTTCTTTGCAAAGGAAGAGAGAGGATGGTGGGGGCAGGCTTAATACTGGGACATCTGGTCCCAGTGAAGCTCTTGCTGGTGATTAGGTCCGTCTTGAAATCAGCCTTTTCAGCAAACACATAATTACTGGGGTTTCATACCTACTTTGAATGGTTAACATATGAGGTCCTTATACATTGTTTTTCTTGCAGCTCATTTTTCCCTATAATGTGACTGTGCAGGATTTACACACTCAGTTTGTGCTGATGGTGTCTCACTTGATATTTTTTGGTATAGAAAGGTTAAGGGTGCTTGTGGGGCTTGTGAAGAGAGAAGAATTATGCTTGAGCTTAGCATTAGACATGCTAAGCTGTTTGCAGACTAATTTGATGCTAAATCTCGCCTTCTTTGGTTAACTAGATGGTTAACCAATTTTAGCAGCTCTTAATTCAAGAAGCACCTTGCAATCAGGCTGATGAACCAGTCAAAAAATGATGAAATCTCAGGGTTTCCCCCCTCAGATATCTTGCCGCCTTCTGTAAACGTAGGCAGGAGGACTGGAAAATACAGCCAAGCGAGCAGAAAATGCAGATCGGCTTCATGCTGTTACTAGAACAAGTATCTTTCTATAGGAGGAAAACTGAAAAAAATTTAGAATGTACTGTTTGCGTTAAAAATTCTGCACCTCCTTGCAGAAGGTGAAATAGTGTTCTCCTAGTGCACCTAGTGAAGGGGATTGTGAAGAGCAACGTTGCACTTGGATTTCTTTTGATACTGGAACTGGGTTTAAAATGTAATAAATACTACTAGACTTGCTTTCTCCTTTTATGTTTTGAAGATGATCAGGCACTGCAGAGGACAGCATCAAAACTAAATGAAGTTTTATCCATCTCTTGACCTCAGGCCTTCTTCAGGGAGAGGGTTTTTCATTTTTGTACAGAGGTGGGATCATTTGGCAACGGAGCTGGTGAGGGCTCTGGAGAATAAGTCTCATGAGGAGAGGCTGAGGGAGCTGGGGGTGTTCAGCCTGGAGAAAAGGAGGCTGAGGGGAGACCTTCTCGCTCTCTCCAACTCCCTGAAAGGAGGGTGTAGCCGGGGGGTGTCGGTCTCTTCTCCCAAGGAACAGGCCATGGGACAAGAGGAAATGGCCTCAAATTGCACCAGGGGAGGTTCAGGTTGGATGTTAGGAAAAATTTTACACTGAAAGGGTTATTAAGCCTTGGAATAGGCTGCCCAGGGAAGTGGTTGTGTCACCATCCCTGGAGGTGTTCAAAAGACGGGTTGACATAGAGCTTAGAGACATGTTTTAGTGGTGGTTTTTATCAGAGTTAGGTTGATGGTTGGACTCGATGATCTTAAAGGTCCCTTCCAACCCAGGCAATTCTATGGTTTGCTTTCTCATCTGCAGCTGTCTAGGTACTGTCACTGGCCTAATGCTAGATTGTTTTTTCATAGTTATGTTATTTTTGTCATGAACATGGTTCTCGGTCTGAATTTGGTGGATCTGAAAACCACTGGCAGGGCAAACAGTGAGCAAACATTCAGGGCATCTTATGAAAGAAGTCAGTCTGGTGAAAGAAGTCAGTCTGGTGAAAGAAGTGGATGGGATTTTATTTCCAAGCACTTAGACCTCAGCTATTTTCATGCTTTTTCTTTTACCTTTGCTGCTTGTTACCCCAAGGAACCATATCAAGGACAAGAAAACTTCACCTATCAAAAAGTGCTACTGCAGCTGAGAAGTTAAGCCATGGACCTTGGTTGTGAATTCACTGCATGTTTTTTTTTCCGTTTGTCTTTTTTTCCTCTCCATAGCTCAGCCTTATACCCATATGACTGTGGTATCCACAGGCAGCCTATGGGTATCCAGAAGAACAGTGTGTTACTTCTGGTTATTTTTTTTTTGATAAAGATCAGTTAAAAATATGTCTACAGCAAGTAAAACAGTCTGCTTTATGGCCATCCTGGAATTTCTCCCCCCGCCTTCGTTCTTCTGCAGTGACATAAGATGGAAGAAATATATCTTTCTGATTTTAAGAGTTAGTTTTGACGAATGAGCATTTGCATTGGCCCTGCACAAGGACAGATGCCACGTGGACCTTGGTGGGAAGTACTTTTGATTACTTTAATGTGGATGATGTTCACTCAGCTTCAGAAGAGGGCTCCCCTGATTGATATTTTTAATGAGCTAGGGGAGAGTATTAAAACTGCCTGCCTATCTACCTACAAGCCCTCAGGGTAGAGAGCTAAATCACTGTGAAGCATTAGAAGTAGAAGAGGTTATCTAACCAGGCATTTTCTCTGGTGTACATAGTATTCATGTGTGTGCGTATCACACTTTTTTTTTTTTTAATTTCTCTATTTTTTTTTTAACAAAGCAGCATGAATGACAGTTCTCCCATCAGCAGCCCTGAGTAACTTTTGTCTAGCCAACAGCGTGAAAATATAGCACGCCCAATTTCCTTGCTTCAGTCTCCTCTATTTTTTTTTTTTTTCCTACCCTTAGGATACGAAAGGGGAGTGTGTGTGGAGGAATGAGTGTTCCTGTGCATGGGGATGTGATTGTACGCGTCTGTTTGTTGTGTGGGTTGATAAAAATCTGGGGTGACCTGGACCCTGGAAGGGATAATTGGGAGTATGCTACTTTATAGGTAGTGGAACTTAATGGAATCGAGGAAAATAGTGGATTCTGGGTGCTATTTTGAAGTCCTTTTCATCAGAATGGAAGTGGCATAATCAATATGTAGCTCTTTGGCTGTTAACTCTTCAGATTTAGCTGAAATCACATTAAATGGAATAGATTTTATTCCTGGCTCAGGCGGAGAGGGTTATATTTAACTGAACTCTCTGGAAGTCGCTATTTGGGAGCTGCCAACGCTTCACAACATGATGATGCCTGTAGCTGTAACCAAACAAATCATGGTACTGTTTCTTTGTCATTACTGACCTAGGCCCTGCTTTATAACGAGCTAAACACAAGGAGTTCTGGGAATGTGTATCCCGTTTGCCCTTCCCAATTCTCCTATGGATTCTTTGCCCATCGGGCCTTGGGCAAGGCTCACCATACTGTTCCTGTCTTAGGGGATCTTTGCAAGAAGTGATCTCCTTACCAGTGGTTTGAAAACATCTGCCGTAGGCAAAACTGCAGGCCAGCATTTTGGGAAGGTTGGGATGGGGACTGAGTTTGCAGCTGTGGGGAGCGTCTATGTGATGGGTCAAATTCAACGCCCAAACCGAGTCAGTCTGTATTGGCTATCTACAGGTAAGAAGATGACAATAATGATTTATTAATTACTGAAAAAGCTATTAATAGATGCATTCAGAAGGCCTTAGAAGCCAATATTTCCTATTGCAAAACACTTCTTAATTTTTTTTTTTTTTTTGCAAAAAACCCCACCCCACCACACAAACAAAATCCAAATGAAAAACCCTCCTGCGTTCTGGAGATGCTGTCATGAGAGAGGCCTCCTAGGTAGCATCTGTTCACACTTCCCACATATTGTGTAAATATATCTATCTCAAGTATTTCATCTTCCCAGAAGTCGTGCTTTCCTCTCTTCCCTAAGCAAGAAAGCTGGAATCCTCCCCCTCCTTACAAAGCCCACCTGTAGCTTGGCAGATTACCAGCTTAAGGTTGTTTGGGTTGGGTTTGGATCTTTTTTTTTTTCTTTTTTTTTTTTTGGATAATGCTCCAATTTTACATTTTGCATAAAAGCTGTAAATGTTTCTGGAGTTACGAATGATCTCATTTCCCTCTTTCCCTATTCCCCGGGAACATTCCTAATAAGTTACTCAGTCGCTCTCCCTTCTGCACAGGGAGAATTCTGACCATAAATAAAGCAACGCTTGAAATGGTAAATGCTGTTTGGACAGCCTGCGCAGAGGGTTTCCCAAGGGGAAGAAACTATTTTGTCGTAGCCGTGTGTCTTGGGGCTGTCCCTGTTGTGCTGGAAGGCGATGGTGTTGCTTCAGAGCACGTTGTTACGTGCGCAGAGTTGCCTCCAAGTTCCTGCAAGTCAGGTCCTGTTATTTTTATTTTTTTTTTTCCCGAGGACTCATGAAAAATTGGCTGGTGGGGTAGCGAAGTAAATCACGTTGATTAGAGGAGAGGAAGGGGGAGAACGAAAGCCACCAAATGCTAACTGGTGCTAGGAAATTCCTCGCTGAGACTGCAGCCTTATCTCAGGACTTGGTGGGGGGAAAAAAAAAAATGGCAGGAACATATGTCAATGACAGATTGCCAACCTTAGCATTTAATTCCTGGCATTTTGTGGGTTTATAGGATTTGCTGACAAAAAGATGAGGGGGAAGGGTTGGATGGGATGTAATTTCCTGAGTGTTTCTTGAAGGGAGAAATCGCAACCCATCTTCTTTTATTTGAATATATTGGAAACAGCCTGAACAATTGTAGTTTTTCATTAGATTAAAGACTTTTGAATTATGACACTTTCTTTCCTTTAACAACAGTGTCCCAAGCGTTGGAGGAGTACGCATAATTAAATGCTTTTCTTATTTTGAACTTCGTTAGGAGGCACTCTATTTCTTTCTTCATTTGATACTTCTGAGCTGTGTAGACTCCGGGTCTGTTAAAATGTGTATGTTTTCAAAGATGTGAATAACCCCGTCCTGCTTGTTCTGCAAATATGTATAATAAGTGATGTTTTGTAAACTTAGGAGAAGCATAAGGGTGAGGATATTAAAAATGAAGCCCAAATGTTTATTTAGACACTAGGTAGCCACAGTTTACAAAAAAAGCTGTGTATTTCCTCGCTTTGCCTTTTTATCTCTAAATCTTTATCTACCCATTGAAATGTCCTTGATCCAAAAGCCTTTAACCTGCTTTTGGCATGGGCCTTCAACAGGGCACTGTTTTAAGCAGTGCAATTAGAAATCTTGCTTGGGAATTTCCTCGGGATAGCTCTGAGTATTATACACTGAGCAGACAACCTGGAGGAAGCTATTAAAACTTTTGTGGGAAAACCACAAAACAATGTGAATATAAATTATTTTCTTTTTGTTTTTTTCCTCTTCAGAGCAATTCCTGGAGGAAGGAGGTGGGGATTAGAGGGCTCTTTTTTTCCTTTGGAGGTGTGACCTGTTTCTGTCTTGGCCAAGGTAGAAGCTTGGGAAAAGGAGAGCACTGCTCGGATACAGGGTTTGATGTGTTTTCAGAAAATGTTCCTTGATATGCAGAATGTCTTCGAATATTCACAAAGGCCCTGGGTCTATTTAAGTGTGCATCAGTTTACTGCCATTTTTCCCATTGAGCAAGAGCACATGCTTTTATGGGTTGGGTGCCAGAATTTGCAAAGTGCTGGGTTGTGGGGTTTTTTTCCCCTTTTTGCATCAGGATCTAAGGCAAAGGCAAAGGCCATATCTCTTGGCTGAGTGTCATCTCGGTACGTACTTTGGTGAGTTTGTGAGGCCTTCTGGCATTACAGAAGGAATATACAAACTAAATAGTTTTTCTTTTTTTCTCTGCTGATGTTGTAAGTTTTGCAGACTATAAACTCTGGGCTGTTTATGGTCGGCTCCTCCTAACCTGTGCAAATCTGGGACTACAAAACGTGTCTGGGTCTGAGACTGTTGATGTACCTTGTAAACTCCACAGGCGACGACGCTTCTAGTGGAAATTAAAATACTCCACGAGCCCTTTGTTTCGGGTTTTATTGAGCCGACAGAGTGCTGTAGCAAAATGATATGTTTTATAATCTCCATGAGTTAGTTGTTCATTTCAGGGCTCATGAAATTTAAAAGCTAGGCAGCCAGTTGGCAGGACTTGTAAAGCCCATGAGTCTGTCTTTGCAGGTCAAGGGACTTGAAAATCCCCACCAGAGTGTGGATGGCCATTATAGTCTTCATGGATACGCCATGAAAGGGTGGGGGGAGTTTGCAAAGTCCTCTGGTAAACCACAAGATTATATAACCACACATGGATGCTGTTTCTTTTGGTATTCTGTTGGGGTCTTAACGTGCTGAAATCCATCCTTTTCTACAAAGCCTGTGAGGAAGGCAAGTGGTGTTTCTAATCCTGCTCTGAGGCTCCAG
Organism: Tringa tobata; assembly: GCA_033628505.1. NCBI lineage: Eukaryota > Metazoa > Chordata > Aves > Charadriiformes > Scolopacidae > Tringa > Tringa tobata. Next base: position 62,467 of record JAHREE010000297.1, on the reverse strand, counting down.
GCCTTTATGTCCATGTGCGACTGCTGCCTTCTCTGCTCCATTTCATTTGTCTTCCCTTTTCGTTATCATCGCTCTTTCCTCCTGTGGACAGCGTGACTTAAGCCTGTCTTTGGCAAAATCCATCTCTTTGGGCAGATAGAGACCCCAAATGACTGGGGTGAAAGTGCCTGTCCCTTCTCTGTAAAACATACTTATTTAAGCATCACATACGTAAGCACAGAGAGTGGGGCTGGTGCGTAGGTGTAAACGAGAGAGAAAAGTCTGACTTGTGGTCCATGGGACGTGAAGAAAGGCAGTAAGGAAATGCTTGCTTAGCCCTGTGGAGCATCTCTGAGAAGTTGAGAGGCCTGTCCTTTTTGGGACGTGTATGTAGGGGAGTTTAGGGGGTGATTAAATGCCTGAATGGCATAAATATCACAAGGTAAACTATCCTGTGATGCTTTCCTCACTGGTGCTTGTATTTCAGTCCATAAGTGCTAAAGAACATGCCTGAAATCCCTTGCTTTCCCTGTTTGGGACAATGGCAAGGTAGAGTTGGCTCTGCTCTACAGGTGGGTGCTATCTGGGACTCCAGGGCATTTCCAAACTTCATTCTGTTCTGGTATATAAGGGTTGCTCTATTCTTTCTGGGGAAACACCTGCCTGGATGGATTCCTTTGCCTGAGGCTTTCATTAGGATTAGCCAGGAAACGCCCCATTCTGATCATGGAGGACCAAGTCCTGAGTTTTGGAGTGGGATTCTTTCCCTAAGAGACTTGCTGACTTCTCTGGCTCGTGTGTGTGCACAGACACATATGTACATGCATACCTTCTAAACTGTAAATTGCTACCAGTTTTTGAACTTAAGGGGAGGAGGAAGGGCCAAGGAAACCAAAACAGTAGAGGAAAAAGCCCCCTCTACCTTTCAAGTGTCTCAGGATCTCCTGACAAAACCTGCATGCTTGCAGGGCTCATTTGGCATTAACGAAGCATTGACAAATGTTTTTGCAGCTGGATTAGTTAGTTTTGGAAGGACCTATGTGCAGAACCGTGTGTTACTTAATTTTGGGTCCCTGGATTGCTTGAGTCTGAGAGACCGAGTGGAGGGCTATGGCTAAACTGTTGTCTGGTCCTAATGCTCTGAGCTGGGCATCCACTGTAGGTGATGTTTGAAGATAATAGCATGTCTAGACCTCTGGTCCAGCCAAGGGTGGCTGGTTGAATGAAGAAATAAAAGATGTTTGAAAGTACCTTTTTGTTTCCCTTGATGCTATTGTGGCTCAAGTGTGTGGTGTCCTCGGTTAAATGAAGGGATGAGAACACGCCCAAGAGTGTGAGAGAGGTCCAGGAGAGCAAGTAATTTTTATTTTCCAGCGCTGAGAACTGACAGATAAACCCTGACCATCCTGCTTTAATCAAAAAGGGTTTCACAGCAGCAGAACTGGTGTGTTAGAGGTGCTGGGAAGCAGGACTGGGGCAGCTTGCAATGACCTGTGTCATGGCTTGGTGCCCTGGAAGCCCAGTGCACGCAGGTGCGTATGGTGGGGCTGGAGGTGGGAGAGGGAAGTGAAGGGTGTAATAATTTCTCAGCTGCTTAGTCTGCAACTGATAATTCAGCCTTGATGGAAGTGTCCATGTTCACTCCTAAAAATTAATTTCTTGGTGAAAACAGCAAGCCACGTACTTCTTCAGAATCTGATCCTGTTGTATCCTGTGCCACCTCACACCAGGTGGTAGTAGGAGGTTTATTTGTAGAAAGAAAACAAGCAGGTTAGAAAAGCAGGGGGGCTGTTCGGCTCAGGCTCCATCTCTTACATGCCCTAACCCTTGGTTTGTTGTACATTCTAATACATAAAGGGTTGTGGCTTCAGGTTTGCCACTGTGCCCTGGAACGGTGTATGCCCCGCTGGGACCACCTGCCCTAAAGGTATGTACTCTTAAGGGTACTCTCTGCCTTTATTTTAGGTTTTGTTCCCTTTAAACTCCTTCGAGGATTGCACAGATAGTGTTTCATTGAATGTTTGGGTTTTTTTAATATACCTTATTTTGAGGGACTAATCTAAATGTATGCTAGTAAGAGGCTATTGTGCAAGAGCTGGGAGGTATTTGTATAAAGTATTAGAATGTGGAGGACTTGATTTATAACACTGGATAGTTAATGAGAATAAGTCATAAATTACAACGTTACGGTTACTGGGTGCTTGAGATCCCTCCTCCTTTGTGTGAGTCTGTGGATGGGAGGATGGGAGGTCTACTTTTTCCGTATGCACCTTGTGGACTTTAAGGACGGTATGTCAATCCAGTGAGATAACATTAAATATTTTTAATTGGTGAGTTTTGAGAACATGGGGAATAGGGGAATTTCTTTCCCTCTCTGTCTGTCCCTACTTTCTTCCTCTTTGTTTCTGCAAGCAGCCTTGGTACCTCTGCCTGCAGAGTGCTGCTCTGGAGGCCCAGTCCTGGGACATCACTCACTGATGGCAGCAGTACCCCTTCGAGCTGACGAGGTAGTTGCAATGGCCAGTAGGATAAACTGCAAGCTGAAGAACTTTTCCTCCTCCCTCTCTGCCCCCATCTTTCTTAAAGGACAACTCATTACGCAGATGTCTGTAGGTTTCTTGTGGCCGTAGGGGTTTGCAGTTGGTTCCACTGAAAAACATGGAAGGTGGCTGTAGGCTCTGCGTGGGAAGCCGACTGATACTTATTTATTGACTTTGGGTCTAAAGCTGTACCTGCAAAATCAGCATGCTTCTGGTACCCAAAAAAACCCCAGTGTTGCCCAAGCTAAGTAGGGAGCGGGAGGGAAGACCCAGGTGCCCAGCAGAGAGGGACTGCTCAGCCTTTTCCCACGCCCTGTTCCTGGGTACCACTGGCAGCCCTGATGCTGGCGTCTGTGGGGTGAAAGGCAGATGCACCTTTGAAGTGTCATTTGGGGGACAGAAAAATAATGCCACTAGGAAGACTTGAGAATTTCTGGTTTATAGAAAATGGAATTATTTGCTTCTGATTCTGCTTCCCTGCATTGAATTTAAGACCCAGTAAATAAGAACAATGTTGATAATGTGTAAATTATTGCCCCTGGAAGTAGAAAAGCAGTATTATAGCAGGGTTAGCTGGTGATGAAAGACCACTGGTGATTGGTAAGCCTTTGAACGTTACAGTAAAGTGTGCTATCTAGGTAGATAGATGGTTTGCCTTGGCTAATTATTCCGAGGATGAATCAGTGGCATACAATCAGGAGATGTCAGAAGAGAGAGCATCCACCCTTGAATGGCAAAGGATAATTGTTATAGACACAATTGATAGTGGCCAGTATTGGACTCACACTAATGGCTGCTCGAACTGTTAGATCGGCTTTTTATGTCAGATTTCAGGTTTGGTCCAACAGCAGCAAACATCCTCTATGAAAGTGTTAGTTTCTTTTTATCTTTTTCCCCTTCCTGCTCTTTTTTAGTCATTTGACAATAATTTACTACCTTGCTTAGCTTTTTAGTCAGTTGTCTCCCACTCCGGAAAGCCGGGTTTCTTAAGTGCTTCTATGATGCCAAGTTAATTGCCCGAAAATAAGTGCTTGAAGATGGATCAAGTATTGTCTCATCAGCATTCAGCATCCCTGCCAGAGCATGGAAGGGGGAAGGGAGGTAACACCAGGAAGGTTTGAAGAAAAGGGATGGGGAACAAAGGAAAGCATGACTGTCCTGCAAATGGCCCTGGCTGGGGTGAGCCAGCAAAGCTCTCCTTGGGTGCGACTGAGTCCCTGCTGTACTCACAGGATGTCCTGTGAAATGACACCAGAGCTGCAGCATGGACGTGGGTGGGATTGATCTCGCTTCCCCAAAAATGTGAGGGTAGACTGCTTTTGGGTGGCCCTAGTCTGGATTCTTCACTAAGGCAAAAGCAGGTACCTGCATATTCAGGCAACACCTGTATTGCCACGACTTTGTTTTCTCTGCCTCTCCATAGAGCAAGGCGGGGAGTCAGTGTTCCTGGCTTGTCACTGTGGTGAGGGCGAGGATGATTTCTAGATAAATGAGCAGTCTCAGGTGTATGTCTAAAATGCGGTGATACACAGGAGCGACTGTACCAGTTAGAAGTGGGGAGAGCACAGGAAGAATCACAGCTGGCACCTGGGAGTCCACCTCACCGCTGGTACGTAATGCACCACGGGACTGGATGTAACACAACACCTTTTCCTTCTTTTATTGCCATGGGTGATGTGCAAAAAAAATGAACAAGAGACATAGCCAATGAAACCGTGCTCATTTGAGACAAGACAGGAAGGTTTTTACAAGATAAAGCACCTTGTTATCCCCCTTTAGGCTCACAAGGGCCTTTGAAGGAGTGGTGGGGATGGGGGGTGGAGATCAATGTCCAACCAGCATTAATAACAGACACTGTGCAGCCAGGCAAGTCTTGCTGGAACCCCTGAGACTCAGTGGTGGGCAGTTGCTGGCAGCTCCTTATGAGAGCATGAATGTTTTTGGGGTACCTGGCTGTCCAACTCCGCTTGTCACCTCCAGTTTTTCTCCCCAGATCTGGGGGCAGGAAGGGTACTATCACCCCCTTGAGACTTGCCAGCACTGCCAGGGCTTTGCTCTGTCCTCCTTTACCGAACACAGCCAAGGCCGCTCCCTGGGATTTAAAAAATCTTCTGGTATTTCAGGGCCTGAGGGTATTTGCAGTACTCTCGGTCGCCCCTGCCCCATTTTTCCTCCGATTGCTTACGCCTGGGTGCATTGGACTCTGCATCCCAAGGGATTTCTTGCAACCCTGCCCTCTCTTTCTGGGGCCTGCTGGGCAGACTTGCCCTGATGGTGCATTTATTAATGCCAGCCCCCTTACCTGACCTCAGTGAGTTTCGGTGTCTCTTCTCCTCACCTTTATGCTGGGAGAGCCTTCCTGCTCTGGAGAAGGAGCAGGCATTTATTCCGCGTCGTGCATTGTCAGCAGATTTGTTAACTAAGCTTTGTATGTAAAACCTTTAATAATTGCAACATCAGCGATTTAGAAAACCTGCCTGACTTTCACGTCCCACTGGCAGGGCCAGCAGTCAGGAGTACTGTTCTTGCACTACCAAATTTGATATAGGCCTGTGAATATATGCATAGCCTATATTAATCACTTTGGAGAGCACACGTATTATTTTAAAACCTTTTCTACCTTTCAGCCCTCATCTAGATCAGAAACGTTGCAGTCTTTTACTTGATTAGGCAGCACTGGAAGTAAATAATTATAGTGCAAACGCACTCTGAAAATACTAAATATTGCTTTAATAAGTGCTCTAAATATTGCTCTAATAAGTGCTCTCCGTCTACATTTGTACCTTTTGTCACGCGTACAACCCTCGACTGACGCGTCAGCCTTTCTTTACCAGTCACCTGTGAATGTTACCTCACTCGAGGCCCGCGTTTCTGAAGGCCCTGCTGTGTCTGTGCAGCTCTGCCATATGTCATTTGCCAAACGGGTCGGGGCTGGCAATAACCAGAGAGGAGCGTAATGAGGCAGAGAGCGCCCAGCATGCCCAGGTGATCCACAGCCACCGGGGTGATAAATTTGTGCGGATACCTCTGTCAGTGCTCACGCAGTAATGTCAGCTCAATAACATCCCTTCGGGCCAGTGAGACGGATTTTACATTTATAATGAATGAGATAATTTGATTATTGTTCCTAGCAGCAAAGGGGTTTAGAGATAGTCCGGTTCTCAGCCCTGCGAGGAGCAGAAAAGATGAAAGGAACATTGCGGCACTCCTCAGCACGCATTTGATCCATCAATCACCCAGACAAAGTGTGCACTCCTAAACCATTGAAGTGTGACATCTTCTCAGACTTTGGAGTTTACTAACTTTAAAGCAGCAAGTCAATTAGAAAGCCAAATCTAGGTTGGAGGGAGAGGGGGAGAAGAAAAAACACTATTAAAATACTAATTTGACATGCTTAGGTTTGTTTGATAGGTTAACAGACTGCTAATATTTAATTTAAAAAATCTGGGTGCTGTCCAAAGCAAACTTATGGATAGCTTAAGTCATATTAAAGCAAACTTGCATTAAGCGACAGCTTCCTCATAATTAGCTTCACCAGAAGGATATGGTTTCAGAGAAACAACGGCATTTCTTTATTTCGGTAACAGAGCTTTCTGCTAAAGGTTATTTTGAGAGGGTTGCTCATCATGTGGTGTGATGAAATAAATGAGGAGGCTGGAAGAAAACCTAGAGCAGGAGTCCAGCTCCTGTTCTCTCCCTGACAGTCCCTCGGACGTGAGCACCACAATACAGTCTAACCTCTGTGCAGTCACCGGGGGGCACATCGGGGGTGCAGCGTGGTGGCCACGGTTCTCCTTTGGAAATGCCACCGATAGCTGGCTGCTGAAGGGCTGCAGGGAGAGAAGTGCAAAGAGACACAGCATAGAGTGCTTCTCAAATGAGATTATTCCCTTAAATGCCAGGCCGAGGTGGTGGAACGGGTGGGGTGGAAATAGCCGCTTCAAGGTCCCCCCCGCTGGCACCCCCTCCAGCTGTGGCAGTGGTGGGTCTGTGCCCACCTCCCTGACCCTCATAAAGCTCTGTTATGGGAGACTTCGGCCTGGTGCAGTATTTATGCTTTTGCCTTCCCTCCCATAAACTGCGTTAAGTTAGTCGCTGGTGCGGGAGGAACGCGCACAGAAGTATCCAAAGGGAGTCAAGAGCCAAAATTTTCTTGCCCCAACTGTCCTCGATTCCTTAAATAGAAACACACGCATCCAAAAATAAAAAAAAAAATGTATCCCAAAAGAATTAGATAGACACGATGATGTGCAATTAGTGACTTTTTTCCTATATTATAATTATATTAAAGTTTGTGCACGTTCCCAGTAGTTCCAGCATTTGACCTAGTAAGGTCTCTGAAATGATGAGGAGCAAGGGAGGTTTTATTACTCTTTGGTGTGTGTTTATTTTCAGTGTCTGTGCCTTAGAAGCCATAATGTGCACGTGTGACAAGTGTTTGTATTTCCTGGGTGAGAGGAATGAGTTGTGGGAGATAAGGAGGTCGGTGGGTGGCGTCAGCAAGAAGTGTCTGAGGTGGCCCTCATCACCAGTCCTGCAGCTGCTCCTCAGAGGAATGGGAGTTCATGTTCTTGACAGATTCCCCTCCAAGGTCTTCAGATTGGCTCTTAATTGGCAAGCTCATTAGCAGGCTTGCTAACAGGAGGGAGAGTGAGCCAAATTTGTATTCTGTCAGCAGTTGCTGTGAGGAGTCAGTAATCAAATAGCTTTTTTACAGTGTCTTCTTTGGTGTCTAACTCTAATGGCTCAGGTTTGTAGGCCCGCTATAAACCCCAATAAATATAACAGTCATTAATAACTGATTGACTGGAGGGATTTATGTAATCATGGGATTACAGATGCTTATTCCTTTCTTCAGTCGTGTTTCTGCATTTTATTGATCAGAGAATTGGCTGTAAAACTGCTTTAAATTAATGGCACAACAACACAAGGGTGGGTTTAATGCCACTTGGATGCCAAAAAACTGGGTTGAGTGATGCTTGGGCTGGTCTTGCAAACGCTCGAAGAGGGAGGTGGGAAATGGGTGTGTGTCCTGAGAGCAGCCTCTCCAGGACGTGCAGCCAACTCGCCTAGTAGTCACCTCAGGAGGTGGCCATACTGGGCTAGAGCAGGTCTACCTCCTTGTAGTCTTTGCACCTAAGGGAGATGTGCTCTGCTGTAGATACTGATTTTTCTTTGAATGTCAACACCCAGGACTTTGCTTTCTTGGGACTTGGCTGTTGGGACTTGCTGGTTCCAAATGGGAAATAAAGGGGTTTTAAGGTGGGTCTGGGGGAAAGGAAGAAGTGCTGCCCTTCTACAAGGGAGATCATGGCTGAGCTGTGCGGGCTGGGGGCTGTAATTGGAGGTCATAGAGGAGAACTGGGGCTGAATGGTGGTGGGCCAAAGTGTCTCCTGGGGTGAATGTAGGTGGTGGCATACCCCCTCACAGCCTGGCTAAATCTTGAGCCTGGCTTGGCATGAAGGGTCTGTCACATAGGAGAAGAGGAGGCTGAGGGGAGACCTCATTGCCCTCTACAACTCCCTGACAGGAGGCTGGAGAGAGGTGGGGGTTGGCCTCTTCTCCCAAGGGAATGATGCCAGCAGCAGAGGAAATGGTCCGAAGTTGGGACAGGGGAGGTTTAGATGAGATCTGAGGAAGAATGACTTTCCTGAGAGGGTGGTCAGGCCCTGGAAGGGCCTGCCCAGGGAGGTGGTGGAGTCACCACCCCTGGAGGGATTTAAGAAACATGTAGAGGTGGCTCTTCAGGGCATGCTCTAGTGCCCCGGATTGTTGGGTTGGGTTGTTTTTTTTTTTGGTGTGTGTGGTTGTATTCGATGATCTCAAAGGTCCCTTCCAACCATGAAGATTCTGTGATTCTGTGAAAAGTCCCATCAAATTGTATCACCATTTCAGGATAAAATTAGTGTCCACTGGGTAATGCTGCAGGAGTTAAATCCATGGCACTGACCTGTGTGCAACACTTTACCTCTTGCTGTCCCTCGATTTCAGAGGCCTTAACGTCTGTCTACAAACATCTGTAGGTAATTTGGCATGTATGGTTGTACTCGATGATCTCAAAGGTCCCTTCCAACCATGAAGATTCTGTGATATTACCTCTGGTAAATGCATGTGGCTGTGAGACACCACTTGCAGAAAAGCGGTCACTCAGCCATGACCATCCCTGCTCCCAAGTTTCTCCCATGACTATTGTGCATGTCTGCCCACTGTGTTTCATCAGCTGGAGTCACCCCAGTAGGCTGGGTCTCTGTCCCCTTCCCGTGGCTGGTGTGGAGTGGTGGGGTCATTACAACCAGCTATTGACTCTTCCATGTATTTGAAGCTCATGTTGTAAAAACATCCTCAAGCCTCTTCCAGAAGTTATTTAAGAGCCTTTTTGCTGAGGTGCTTGCCTAAGTGTCTTTCCCAGCGCTCCATGTCTTCTGCCTGACGTTTGACCTGAATTTTCACCTGAAAACCAGGTTTGTTTTTCCAAGCCGTTAGTGAAAGGAAAGCCAGTGGCAGAAAAACTTGCTTTGGTGAGCAGGGGATGTTGCTGCGTTGGGAAGGTGGGGTTACTCCGGGTGGCAGAGGTGCTGTGGATAGGTATCCAGGAGGGACGGCGAGGCAGCGCTCGCTGGGCTGGCTTGTTGCTGCCTGCTGAAGACCTGCAACTAAAGGTAAAGCAATGAGACCTGAACTGATGAAAATGTATGTCGGCTCATCAGTTCTTTAAGCAGGCTGTGGGAAGTGCCTCTAATGAGCCATCTTTTTTCCATTTTAAAGTAAACAAAATTAAGCTGGAAAAAATGCTGGATAGAAAGCATCAGATGGCAGTGGTCGACAGTCGGTGTCTGCGATGTGAAATGTGCTCTGGATTCCCCAGGCAGAGGATGCAGGTGGCACCATGTGTGTGATGCCTTTGAATGCCAGACCTGCCAGTGACATCTGAAAGGTATCAAACCCCAAACCTGAGCGGCGGCGAGCGCCTACCAGCGCTGCCAGGCAAAGTCCTCTGTGAAAGTGGCTGCTGGTAGGAAAACAGACAATATGCAGAGATGAAATGCTTTTCATCTGTGTTTCTGAACTGGATGTTTTTCCCCAAGCTTAATTTTTTTTCTTCTCCTCAGAAAAGCAGTGCTGACAGCCACGTAGTTACTGTGGATATGAAGAAAATCCAAATAAAAAGTAGAAGTGAGCTTGCTGGGTTGATGCCCTTACTGTCCTGTTGCGCTGCCCAGATTAGAGCGTTTTGTAAGAGCTGTGGATGCCATTTTCTGCTGTGCCCTTCCATCAGACAATGGAAACAATTCCCAGGGGTAGCAGGAGCCTTTGCCGTTCAAGTCTGGGAACTCTCGCCCTGTTAAGCTATTTTGGTAGGCTTCAAGAAGTTACGCATTCCTAAGAGCAAGAGTTTCTAAACAAGCTATTGCCCTTTCTGCTGCCACCCTGTTCCTGGCCCTGCTGTGTCTCCTCTGCTGGGGCTCGGTGAAGAGATGGACACAGCTGAAGGGAAGCTGCCCTTCCTCAAAAGGAATCTCACTTTGTTTCCCTAACAGCTCCACATCTTGTGGCCCTCCTGGGGTTTAGTTGGTATAAAAAATAACATCCCAACTTTGTGGGTCTGTTAATTATAATTTTCTTCTTTTAATTCATCAGCAGCTCAGAACAGAGTGTTGCGACTTAAATGTTGTGTCTGGGCTCTCTTTCAGGGGACAGCATGAATGAGCAGCAGAAGCTGGATTAATGCCTTGTCCTAATCTCCTTTTATTTGCAAATATCCAGTTCCTTGCAGATGGCTCTGAACAACAAAAAGCATACATGGCTTGCCTCTGGGGAAAATTAGGTCGTTTGTGGCCACTGCTGTCTTCCTTATAATCCCCACTGGCAATTTCTTCTTTTGTCACCAGGGTGAAGGTTCAGTGCCACTTTGAAGGCACAGCAAGGTGGTATTGGAAGTAGCACTCCTCTGGGCTCTCAAGCAGGCTGATGGAAAGAGAAAGGACTTTCCCCCTTAGAGAACAGAAGGTTGTGTTTTTTCTTCTCACCATCCTTTCACCAGTGCCATGACAAATGGGTCAGGACGACCAGCTCATGTAGGCATCCCTCCCTGTAGCACAAGATGCCTTTCTGTGGCAATGGGCTGACTTTGGAGCTAATTTCAAGGCAGACTGTCAGTTTTCCATGTGGACTGCTGTCCCTAAGCTTAGCTGCTGTGCCACAAGGCAGTGCTCATTCGTGACTTTATCCTCAGCTTGTCAGAGCATGACATAAGAAATCAAATTTGATGTGATGAATGAAGGGCAGGGCTGGGCAATAACCACTCCTGCGAATGGCGGGGGGGAAAAGCTGCTAATCAGGAGATAATAAATCATGAAAATCAACTCATCGGCTTAACCTTTGTGGCCTGGCTGTGTCTCAAAGACTGCCAGCAGAAAACGCAAGCAGCTTCCGATAAAGAATAGGTGTTGCAGCAGGAGAGACGGGCCTGATGTACGGCGTGTGAGCGGAGGCACGGGGGGTACTGCTAACCCTGCACAGCGAGAAGATCTCACCGCAGATGTCAATGTCACATCCTTAGACCAAAGTAAAATGCCTTTTTGTCTCACTATCTCAGAAGGCAGGAAATTGCAGAAGATAATTAGATACCAACAATATATCGCTAGGGTACACGAGACAGCTTTCTGGATGCTGCCTGGGTAATCAAGAAGCCAGCCTTGTTTTTTTCTTATTTTCTTTTTTTTTTTTTTTTAATGTGGAAAAATTCTAGGCTATAAAGGAGATTTCCTTTCTTCTTTTCTCTTTGATGTCACTGCTACCTGTGAGGCTGGGATGCCAGATCCGCCTGCAAGCTAGTCCCCAGGGGCACTGCAGCTCTTGGACCAGCACGTGGAGGCAAGCCCTCAGCAGAAAACTGCAGTGGCCACAGACAATTCAGGAGAGGATCTGATATCTTTGCCTTCAGAGGTAACAAAGTCCCTGAGACCTTCAGTTTTTGGCTGCATGCCTGTCAGGGCCGGTAGCTCCACTAAAAATAATCGAAAATTAGGCTTCGCCATCACTCGAACACCTTTAAAGGTGGCACTAGTTAGGAAAATTGTTCCTGCAGCAGCTTAAATCATATTGAAAGTTGGTGAAGCACAAACATGCTAGTACTCAAATCGTAATTTTAATTGCAGTGTGAGGTCTACTTTTATCATAGAATCATAGATCGTACATCAAGCCTGTCATGGCAGCAATGGCAGTGAAGCTGTGGCAGGGCAAGGCTCCCTTGTCACCCTTTCTGATACGTGGGTCAGGTTGGTTGAACATCCTGCAGGTATGCCAACATGTGGGAGTTGCACCCTTGACAGAAATATGAATGTACCTTGAGGCTCCTGCATTTTGGAAGTATGTGGTTTATCTTCTTTAAAGCCGAGAAATTGAAACAAGCTGTGTGCATCTTTTTTCCCATTCACAAGCTGACAAAATCAGTGCAATATACGGGCCCTACCCTAAATCTTCTGTCATCAGTGGATGCTCTAACAGGTATGGGCTGTGATGAGACAGAGCCTGGCTCTGGAGAGGAAATGTCTTCTACAGCAGTGCTTTCAATTTAGCCTTTGCTCCATTTTCCCCTTTACTGCTATGTTACAATATTGTTTTCTTCTGTAATTGTATTGAAATTTGCAAATGTTTTTTGGGTACCATCTGTAGAAAGGAAGCTCAGCCAGATGTGCTCTCATATGCGTGTGTCCCTATAGCTAGATGATCTGAGTCATCTGGGTGCCTGGTGCAAGTCTTTGTCCATGCTGGGCCCTCTGCCTTTTAGGACAGTAAGGCTGGTTTTGTTAAATAAAAAAAAAAAGAAATTAAATTTGCTGTTTCCAGATGGCAATTAAGAGATGACCAAGGTTTGTGCCATGACATTTTGTTCTGTCGTAACTGCTTCCTCAAGCTGTTGCTTTCCTGTCCTCTCATCTTACCATGGCAGACTGTCCGGGTGTAGCATCTTAGGCAGCTGACTTGAGGATCATCTTGAAAGACATATGTTTTTTTGCAGCATTGAAACAGACTATACTTAATCTCAATTTCACTTCACCCACTTTTTAAATATCGTGTTCCTGTCCCTTTCTTGAAACATCTCCAGCACTTACTCTGAGTCTCTGAATTCAGGATGTTAAAGATGGCTTTGCAAGTGAATATCCTTCTTGGAAGGGGATTTGATATTTTTGTTCAGTTACGAGGCATTTTATAGATTTGTGCAGTGGAGGTTGGATGCCCAGGAGAAAACAAGGTGTAGTACAGCTTGAAAGGACATCGATGTTTTGCTATTAGTTCCTGTTGGTTTCGAGTGTTGAGACACATCTCTCTTGGGTAGCAAGAATATTGTAAACCATGTTGCATGTTGTCTGAGTGGGGGAAAAAAATTGGATTTTGGAAGACTCTGCATGCACCTGCTGCAGAGTGGGGGTCCAGTCCTTTACTGGGGTCCAGCTGATGGCCTGCACATGGATTTTGGGTGGCTTAAGGAGCAGAGGAGGTCTGTCTTGTCCCCAATCCACCTAGGGTGATGGCAGAATGGAGATTTCCATTTTTAGAAAGGGAAAAAAGGAAGACCCAGAGAACCACAGGCGAGTCCGTCTCACCTCTGTGCCCAACAAGATCATGGAGCAGATCCTCTTCGAAACTATACTAAGGCACATGGAAAATAAGGAGGAGATTGGTGACAGCCAACATGGCTTCACTAAAGGCAAATCATGTCTGACATTTGCTGCCCTTCTACAACGAGGTTACAGCATTGGTTACAGCATTGGTGGGTAGGGGAAGAGTGACTGACATCATCTGTGTGGATTTGTGCAAAGCATTTGGCACTGTCCCACATGGCTTCCTTGTCTCTAAATTGAGGAGCCATGGATTTGATGGATGGGCCACTAAATGGATAAGGAGCTGGCTGGATGCTCACACTCAGAGTTGTTGTCAATGGCTTGATGTCCAAGTGACGAGTGGTGTTCCTCAGGGATCGGTTCTGGAACTGGTGGTGTTTAACATCTTTGTTGGTGACGTGGATGTTAGGATTGAGTGCACCCTAAGCAAGTTTGCTGATGACAACAAGCTGTGTGGTGTGGTTGACATGCTGGAGGGAAGGGGTGCCAACCAGAGGGACCTGGACAGGCTTGAGAAGTGAGCCCATGTGAATCTCATGAAGTTCAACCATGCCAAGTGCAAGGTCTTGCACCTGGGTCATGGCAATCCCAGACACAAATACAGGCTGGGCAGAGAATGGATTGAGAGCAGCCCTGAGGAGAAGGACTTGGGGGTGTTGGTGGATGAGAAGCTCAACATGAGCTGGCAATGTGTGCTCACAGCCCAGAAAGCCAACCGCATCCTGGGCTGCATCGAAAGAAGTATGGCCAGCAGGTCAAGAAAGGTGATTCTGCCCCTTTCCTCTGCTCTGGTGAGACCCTACATGGAGTACTGTGTCCAGCTTTGGGGTCCCCAACATAAGAAGGGCATGGACCTTTTGAAACGAGTCCAGAGGAGGGCCACAAAGATCGTCAGAGTCCTGGATCACTGGATCACTATCTGTATCCTATGGAGACGGGCTGAGAAAGTTGGAGTTATGCAGCCTGAAGAAGAGGAGGTTCCGGGGAGACCTTATAGTGGCCTTTCAGTACTTAATGGGGGCCTACAGGAGAGATGGGGAGGAGCTCTTTATCAGGGAGTGTAGTGATAGGACGAAGGGTAACGGTTTTAAACTGGAAGAAGGTAGATTTAGATTAGGTATCAGGAGGAAATTCTTTACTGTGAGGGTGTGAGACACTGGCCCAGGTTGTTGAGACTGGCCCCAGCTGTGGCTGCCCCATCCCTGGAGGGGTTCAAGGCCAGGCTGGAGGGGGCTTGGAGCAACCTGGTCTGGTGGGAGGTGTCCCTGCCCAGGGCAGGGGGCTTGGAACCAGATGATCTTTAAGGTCCCTTCCAACCCAAACTATTCTATGATAAGTCTATTCTATGATTTCCTTTGGACTTTGTCACTAGATGAGCAGGGGCAATTTGCTGCAGGGCCAGCCATGGGCTGCAGCCGTGAGAGTGTCGTTGCTCAAGCAACTGTTGTGTTCATCGTTGTCTGTGGGAGCATGTCTGGAAGGGATCGCTGTAGCCCAACCCCTGCCACTTTGCAGTTCCAGCTCTTCCTGTCACAGTGCTTTGCTGGTGTTACAGCTGAGGGGCACGTACTCATACTGACCGACGCTTAGGAGAAGTCCCTTAGCCCTGTTCAGTTTTTTGTGGGCTGTTTTGTTGTTGGTTTTTGGTTTGTTTTTTTTTTTTTTTTGAGCAAACTGCCAGTGTCTAGTAATACCAAGACTGATAAATCTGTAGTTTGGTACAACAGATCAAGGCAGTGCTGCCTGCTCTAAGAATAATGCCGTCTCCAAAGCACATGGAGGAGGATTAAACAGTTTTCCAGCAGCCTGCTGCCATCTGTGCAAAGCATTTCTGAAAATACGCTGGTAAATGCCTGCGGGGAGAGCCACGAGTCTGGTTGTGTTTGCAAACGGGTGTGTTAGTCACTGGTCCTCTCTGCGAGGTTAGGAATGGGCAGGCCGGGTGGAAAGGCAGCCGTAGGAGCAGAGCCTAACACCCGCTCCTTGGGGGCAGTGGGGAAGGAGAGGTCACCATCCCCGGGGAATTGGGAGGTTTTAAATCTCTGCTGAGCAGAGATGCCTCCTAGAGCATCAGTGTTACTAAGCAGAGATCTGCAGTATTCAAGCAACGCGGCGGCAGTGTCGTTATCGAATGATATCTGTAGAGATGAGAGCCTGCCATTTCTGCAAAGTCTCTGTGAGCCATCTCTGCTTGTGTTCAGCAACTTGGTTTTCTGAATCCCATGGGTGTTAGTGAGAGCAGTTGTGTGCTAAACCCTGCTGAATTTGGATATTGGTGGAATAATCTGGTCTTACTACTCCCAAGTGTTATATTAAAACTCTATAATTAAAAGGGGGAGAGGAATCTTCAAAGCATTCTCCTTTTCATATTGCTGTCTTGCTCAAGGAATGTGTCTGACTGAGAAAAGCCTTCCCCCTGAAGTGTGCATCTCTGTAGAAGGAAAAACAAACACTGACTCTCACATAAGCCCCGTTCTTCCTTGAGGGCTGTGAGATAGCAGCGTGAAAGGTGACATTTAACATCAGCCTTTCCTAAAGGCTTCTGGACAATGGTGAAGGATCCCTTCATTCAGACCAGTCTCTTTTCACAGGTCTTCTGCAAAACCTCTGGAGGGGAGGATCAAGAGCAAGAAACCCTCCGCTCTGGTCTGGGAAACACTGCATTAAGAAGTCCATTTTTAGCATTTGTCTTACCTCACAATTGATAAGGTTTCTGCTGTCTTGCTCATTTTCTTTCCTTTTTGCTAGAAACTGGTGGGTTCGTGACCATGAATTCAAAGCTACTGTACTGATACTTACCATACTTGAAATTAGTTGGGATTGTGAAGAGCCCAGTCTTGCATAATGATGTCTCCTCGTGTGAAGGCAGGGTTAGTCATTAGAGCTTATTTGGTGTCGTGCTGTCAGCTGTCAGTTGTTTTATATGGAGATTGTGAGCTCTTTTAAGATAGAAAGTATCATTGAGGTTACTTGAAGTTATTCCACCTAGGGCAGCAGGGCTCTGAGCCAGGACTGAAGTCTTCATTTGGCTGAAATAATTCCAGGAAAAATATTTTGGTTTGCAACTGGAATGCATGAAAAGTGAAAAAAAAATTCTTTCAAGTATGGTAAACCAGTTCTCTTTTGGTGGTCCCAAGTCCTTTTCTGATAGATCAAGAAGTCATTTTGAGGCTTATGAGTAAACTAGAATATGCTCCCCATTAGAAGAGTGACCTTAAACCAATCATACAAATTTTAGAATCATAGAATCATTCAGGTTGGAAAAGACCCTTGGGATCATCGAGTCCAACCATCAGCCCTACTCTACGAAGTCCTCCCCTACACCATATCCCCCAACACCACATCTAAATGACTCTTACACACATTCAGGGATGGGGACTCAACCACTTCCCTGGGCAGCCTATTCCAGTCTCTGACCACTCCTTCTGTGAAGAATTCTTTCCTAATGTCCAGCCTAAACCTACCCTGTTGGAGCTTGAAGCCATTCCCTCTCGTTCTGTCATTAATTACCTGGGAGAAGAGACCAGCACCAACTTCTCTACAATGTCCTTTCAAGTAGTTGTAGAGAGTGATGAGGTCTCCCCTCAGCTTCCTCTTCCTCAAACTAAACAGTCCCAGCTCCTTCAATGGCTCTTCATAAGATTTATTCTCCAGCCCCTTCACCAGTTTCGTTGCCCTCCTCTGCACTCGCTCCAGCACCTCCAGATCTCTCTTGTATTGAGGTGCCCAAAACTGGACACAGTACTCAAGGTGTGGCCTCACCATACAAATTTTAGCAGCGTAAGTGGTGAGAAGCATGAGTATGTCATGGTGGCTGGACAAGGCCATATATCACAGATGATTTGCAGAGGCATAAGCAGAACACCGGCTCCCAAATCTCAGCTCATTGTTTTGCCCCATGGTCCATGCAACTTCTCATCACCAAGCAGGGTAAGAAGAAAGCTTTGCTTCCATTGGGATATGACAAGCATCTTGATTTGGCGTGAAGTCTGGAGAAAGAGTTTGAAGCTTGCACGTGCTTACTAGTTTGAGATCGTGTGCCTTCTCTCTTCCTTTGGAGAACACTGAATTGCTGTTCTGAATGTATTGCGTGAATGTCAGGTCTTGGTTAAAGACTGTACAAAAACATCCATTTATATCTGGCTTCAAGTTGCAGCTGTAAATACTTCTCAGGCACCACGAGAGAAAGGTGACGGGGTTATTCCAATTCACAGCCCTCATTGGGGTGGTGCTGACACTTCCCTGAACTTTTCTTGGGGGCTCAAGCTGAATTTCAGATTTGTGATGAAACCTGAATGCAGGTCAGCACAGTGCTGCCTCAGAGATGGTAACAAAACCCCTTGTTCAGTGCTATTTATAATATTTTAATTTGTATTCTGGCCTGCTGAGCTCTCGGGGGGGTGAGGGGGGGCTGAAATAATGCTGACCGTAACTCAGCTCCCAAGAATGAATCCGTTCCAGCGGGGTCGCTCTCTTCTGTAGCTGTTGAGTTCAAATCAAATATTCCCACTGACCTGTCTTTCCCCCTCTCGGAGAGTCAGAGAGCCCTTATAACGTGGCACAGACACCGGCAGTGCATTTAACAACCTGACCAACACGAGTAGGAAGAGATTCAGTGTAGTTGTGTTTCCCCCTGGAAGGTTCCCGGAGCCGAGGGTCTGGCGGCACCGACCTTCCCCTCTTGCTCCACGGAACGTTTCACTGAAATGGATAGGACCTTGGCAGTGTGTGCCTTGTGAGGGGCTTAAAAATGGAGCAGAAATACTGGCAGGCAATCTGAATGAGGACTAAACTCAAAGCGAGGTGCCTGTGGAGTACGGGCAGCTGTAATGTAGTGGGTTACTTCAGAGCCACTGATTTCCTCTGTTGCCTGCTGCAAGTCCCTTAGCTTTCCCCTGGTTTCCATCTTCCAAACCATCGTGTGCCTTGCTAGCTTGTTTTATAATATGTAATTGATGGAGAACTATTTGCCTGGCATTTTGGATTTGGTTATTAGTGTTTTTACAGCTAGGAGAGACTGTTAGCTCATGCATTTTTAACCTCCAGCATGTCACAAGTTTTTAATTTTCTAAGGTGCTTCTTTCTGTAGCCTGAGTTTTAGCTAGGTGTATGTATTGCTGTTATCCATGCCCTTGATTGTACTCAAGAATATATTGTTATAACTCTGAGATAGCACTGAACAAAGCCATATGAAGGCACTTTTTCCCTCTTCTCCCCCTAGCACAGCCTCTAAAGGTCCCTGTGCAAGCAGCATGCCTGAGGGTTGGCAATGCCGACGTCTTGCCTCTCTGGCTATCATCCCTGGATTTCTTACAAATGATATTAATGTGTATGTTTTCCCTTTTTTTTTTTTTTCTTCTCATCTTTGGTGTTGAAACTTCAGTGCTTTAATTGAGGTGCTTTGTCCAATGATTGCTCAGGGCTGCTTTTGGTCCTGTAGTTACTTGCAGCAAAATGCAAACGTTTTGGATGCATGGGACGTAGGGCAGCAGTGTGTACCTGCTCTGAGTACTCATTTTCTCTCCCAAGTGACTTTTAAATGTGAAATTATATTGTTATGAGGGTTCTTTCTTTAATAAAGAATAAGGCACATGGCTGTTACTTAACTGTTTTTTATATATTGTGAATCTATAATATTTTTATAAAGCACTTCCATTAGATGTCACATCTGCAGGCTGCAGCTGACTGATGGCCAGGTATGTAAGAGCTGTCTGCTTCTCATCCAAGAAACCAAAATAAGCTGAGGGAAGAAACAGGGGACCGATTTAGAATTTTGCACCACTCCTGCTGAGTGCAGTTCTTGATTCAAAAATTTAAGGCGTGCTTTCTCATGGAGGCTGGACCTGCAGCTACACGCCTGATTAATGGGGAAATGACTGTGAGATACCCTGTGCTGGGACGTTGTGCTCTACAGGCACACATTTGCTGTAGTCCTACAGAGACGAAATAATTTGAGACAGTTTACTCTCCTGTGAGAGCTCTGTTCTGCTTACCGTAAAAGTAAGTGTTTGCCCAGATTTATTAGGGAACGAGTTATCAGATAACTTGTTTCAGAACAACGCTGGGTTTATGGGCACGTTGCTGTCACGGGCAGAGTTGTCCTTCTGCTCGCAGGCCATTTCTAGCGTTATTTTGGCCCGATTCCCACAGTCTCCCTTTAATTATGGTAGAAGCAATTGGGTCTCAGGAAATAGGGCTTTTTATTGTTAAAATTTATTATTCTAATTAAAAAACTATGATGGCCAAGATAAAGTTAATGTTTCGTGTTTGCAGCTAGACATAAGTTCCCCGTTTATTCACGTTCATCAGTGGATATTGTATTGTGGCAGAGTGCAGTTCAGATGAGGCCGTAACACAGAACTTGAAAATGTTGAAAAAATGTCTACTCAGCCTAAATCCTTGCCTATCTGAGGCAGTTTTGTGGTACTTGGGTGTATTGGCTCTTTTGACCTTAAGCACGGTTTAATGAGGTGCCTCTTAAGCGAGCTGAGGGTTCCTCCAGCCAGGTTGTGGAAGCTCAGTTTCCCTTTGTTGTACGCTCACAGGAGAGGATGGTGTCTGGGAAACAAGGTGGTGTGGCTTTACAGGCAGGAGCGGTATCTGCTGGTGGCACAAGCCACTGAAAACAACTGTTCAGAATTGCCTCTTCAGCAGTTTCCTTGTGAAACTCTCTCTATTTGGTATCTTTCTTGAAATCTCAGCTCCTTCAGTCCCATTACTGCGTGGGAATCAGAGCTGCAGATTTGCTCTCCAAGCTGTGCAGTGAACCAAAAAAAAATCACGCAGCTCTCTGGTAAGGTGAAACATCTCCCCTTCTCCACTCCTGAAAAACCTAAAAGGTAAAGAACAATCCAGCCAGTCCTTAAGGTTGTGAGTGTGTGTGTATTTTTCTTCTCCTAAAAAAATCAAAACAAAACCAAACCCACTTTTTGAGTCAAAGAACAGTAACATTCTGAGAAACAGGAGCAATTTGGGTACATTAAGGAATAACATGGTGGAGAAAGAGCAGAGAGTAAAGGTAACATAGGCTGCATTTCCCCCACTGCTGGTTTTCAGTTTTGGGTTTGGTTGTGGGTTTTTTGGCCCAGTATCAGGTATGGACGTGCCGGCTCCTGGAACCTGGCCCTTTGATATTGCAAATTCTTTTTATTCCTGTCCTGTGTTCATGCTTCTCTGTGCTGGTATATGATATAAGCAGGTGAGTGGAAGCATTGCAGCAGGTAAAAAAAAGAAGTAATGAAATTTGGTCTTGCATTTGTTATTCAGTTGTTCCTGCATTAGGTACAATGTGTGTTGGGTTCCTTTAAATCTGTGTTAAAGTAATAGGAACTTAAAAAAACCCAATCATGTGTGCATATATTCACACTGTTTACAGTTGGTCAATAAACTCTGGGGAAAGGAGTTTCATCATCTGCTGGCTGAGAGTTTAAAACCAGCAAATCCCTCCCCTGTGGAGATAAAGCCCTTGTGAACAGTTCATTATCATCGTCTCTGTTTTGCTCTTAAGTTCTTCTTGCCTTCAGAGAAGCACCTATTTAACAATCCTCTTGTGTCAAGGATCTTGGGAAGATCACTGCATGTTTATGGACTGTGTGGGCTGGTAGTCGGGAGGAGAAAGACTGCTCTGTGTCTGCATGCTGTTCCTTTGCCTGTTGCTGACCATCCCCTCAGCCTCTTGCAGTGAGCTCCGACGGGAGGCGACACGTTATTTCCCACCTCTGTGCTAACCACGAGCATCACCGTGTGGGATGGCACCTTTGCTTGCCCATTCTATCTGCCTCCTCACAGGTGGCTGAGATTTGCATTCTTGGGGAGAATAAGCATGGCCTTTGTACAGGCAAAAAATCAAAATAGAAAGAAAAATGTTAGCGTGCTTGACCTGCATTGCAGTATTGCCCGGCAGTTTGCTTCTGCAGCTAATGCTTTGATGTGTTTTTTCAGAGTGTCTGTGACACTGTGAAGGAAGGACAGTAACTGACTTGAATTTTGGTGGAAAAAATGGGTAGGCAGTTTCATCAAGTGCCAGAAGAAATAGGTGATAGACTTGGCAAATGATGTTTTATCTTGAGAACCTCCTCACAACTCTTATTTCCCTGAGCTGTTAGTGTGGTTTCCAGTTGTTTTCCCCCGCCACTGTAAATGATAAACCCTTCCAAGGAAAGGGGCAATCATTTCTATGTTGTAGAAAGTGCCAAGATACATTGGTACTTATATAAAGCATGGATGCTTCACCAATTTTTTTTTTTTTTGTCTTCCTATTACTCTGACTTAATGAAGGCTATTTCTACAGAGACACTGCCTTCCACAGCCATACGTGGAATAGGTGAAAGTTTATAACCCTTTAATTGCAGTTGGGTGAAGATACTGGATAGGCGTGCTATGATGAAGAGCAGCCTCTTTGCATAGACTCGTAGAATCATTTAGGTTGGAAAAGACCTTTCAGACCAAGTTAAACTGTCAACCTAGCACTGCCAAATCCACCACTAAACCATGTCCCTCAGCACCACATCTACACATCTTTTAAATACCTCCAGGGATATCTTTTTCAGTGAAAATTTTTTCTAATATCCAATCTAAACTTCCCCCGGTGCAACTTGAGGCCAATTCCTCTTGTCCTATCACTTGTTACTTGGGAGAAGAGACCAACTGCCCCCTGGCTACACCTTCCTTTCAGGGAGTTGTAGAGAGCGAGAAGGTCTCCCCTCAGCCTCCTTTTCTCCAGGCTGAACACCCCCAGCTCCCTCAGCCTCTCCTCACAAGACTTGTGCTCAAAATCCTTCAGCAGCTTCGTTGCCCTTCGTTGAACATGCTCCAGTATCTCAATGTGTTTCTTGTAGTGAGGGACCCAAAACTGGACACAGCCCTCGAGGTGGGGCCTCACCACTGCCGAGTACAGGGGGACGGTCACTGCCCCAGTCCTGCTGGCCACACTATTTCCAATGCAAGCCAGGATGCTGTTGGCCTTCTTGGCCACCTGGGCACACTGCTGGCTCCTGTTCAGCCGACAGTCGACCAACACCCCGAGCTCCTTTTCTTCCAGGCAGCTCCAGCCACTCTGCCCCCGGCCTGTAGCGCTGCAGGGGGTTGGTGTGACCCAAGGGCAGGACCCGGCACTTGGCCTTGTTGACCCCTATCCCATTGAGCTCGGCCCATCAAACCAGCTTGTCCAGATCATAGGTATGTTGGCAGCAGAACTGAGGAAAATGCTACCAGCTCACTCCCCTTTTACCAACTTACTCCATCATCTGTTTTCTGAGTTTTCTCTGTTGTGAGTACTGTTCCAAGGTTTCCTCTAGAACGTGCCTTCCCAGGGAAAAGCGATAGTTAACTTCTCCCTTTTCTCTGACCAAATGTCTATGACCTCTCTGTTGCAGTTGATAAAACGCTCAGGCGAAGGTGATACCAGGGTAGCTTCCCTTCAACTTCACATCAGTTAAAGTTGGATGAAGCTGACTTCATTTTTCATCTCTGATACTCTTCCAAATAGTGCGACAAGTTTTGGGCTTTGTGCCCGTCCATGAGCTGAATTCTCACTTGGACTTCCATCTTTAGCTTGTGAGACTGCAGCTTTGTATGGCCAATGGCTACTTCTCCACAGACAGTATTGCCTACAGGATGCAAACTCTGAGAGATTTTCTAAATGATTGAGTCTTCCAGTATTGTTTTCCTATTTCCAAGAACCACATGGGCATTTAATGCCACAGGAAATGAACTCCAGGTTGAATCAAAGGACATCTCATGGGAGCTCTGTCCTTGTGAAACACTGCTGGAAAGTGAATAGCTTCTGCAGTGAGTTTTGTTTTCTTATTATAGCATTCACATCCAAGTCCTTCTTTTAAAAAGGGGGAGTCTTTTTGTTGAGCCTGTTTAAGTGCTTTAAACTTCCCTTTTCTCTGAATGCAGAAGCTTCTCTTTGCTGTAGCAGCACTTTTCGCTTGTGTAGTTGTGCATGTCTGTGACATCCAGCTTGGTCCAGTGTCATACGTGGGTGTGCAAACCTGTACAGAGCCTGCCTCGCTACAGAGGGAGCTTCCATTCATCTCCTTTTCTGCTGCTGTCACCTTTTAGTTGTGTTCTGCCTTTGTAGGTTTTGCTTAATGTTTGGTATTTCAGGCCAAGAACCGTGCCTTTTAATCAGGCTGCAAATCACTTGGTACTTTTTGAGAACTGTGTAATAGTGATTTGCTGTCAACCTCTCAAAGCTGCAAAGAAAGTTAAAATAAATTACCAGAACAAAGGGTGATCACCTTTTGATGAATAAACTCGCAGGCAGTTAACATAGTAACTATAATGTCTCCAGACATCTGTCCTCTCCCTTTTGCCAGCTCTCCATATGGCACAGAGCTTGTGGGCAGAAAGTAAAAAGGAAATCCACCATGAAATGTGTTGCTGTGTTTCATGAGACCATTCCCTACCCAGCCGCTGCCGTGATCCAACCCTGAAAGTGGCCCCTGTACGAACAGAGTGAGGTGGTGGTGCTTCCCCATAATGAAAGCCCTGCAGGGCTTCGGAGCCGTCGCGGCTGCCCGCTGTCACAGCCGCGTCCAACGCTCTGGGAAAGGTGTAACTTCTCATGAGCACAACTTCGTTGTAAAGAAGATTTTGCCACTCCTGGAGGGAGGGTGCGCTGTGGAGAACAGTTAGGATCTTCTCTGCATGAAGATAGCTGTTGTTATGCAGAGAGGGCACTGGGGACATTTATCAGTGTATTTTCCTTGTAGTTTTGGAGCTTAGACAGCCAGATAGTCCAAAGACTGATACGGGATACACTGTGCCTGAAACCCACTGCATCTTCAGGAAGATAAACAGTTTTGAAAGTGGCTTTTGCTTTAAATTCCCATATACTTGGCACACAGCAGGAAGGCAGTTAAAAAAAAACAACAACAAACTAGAACTAGCCAAGAAAGAATATAAGTAGTTGATAGGATTGAGAGGGAGGGAGAAGAGAAGAATAAAGAAATAAAAACTTATTTCTTTATTTTTAGTCATTAACATAGAAGAGAAGTTGTCTCTGGTGTGCTCTTGCTTGGATGACTTTTGTCATAAGTTTCTCGGGGAATGACGGTAAAACCTAGTCAGAATATGTTTGCGTCGATGTTACCGACTTGCTGCTGCAACAAATGTGAAAGTTCTTCTGTATGTGACTTTCCTCTCTCATTTCCTTAGATCCTGAGCAGTGAAGAGACTGTTTGATAAATGGTTCTAGGGTAACCTGGTCACATGGATTTTGTGAGCCCTGGAGGATTAGGGAGTGGGATATAAACATCTGCTGCTTTTGTGAATTGGCTTAATCACCCTCGTGTGGCACTGAGTTCCCCAACTTAGGTGGGACAGGAGGGATTTCTTCAAGATGTTTTGATTTAGTGCTTTTTCACGCTACATGATCACATATGGGGGAACATCAGTGTCCAGGCTACCTGAATCTCATTGCACATTTTTCCTCAGCCCCTTCACTGTTGCTTTGGAGGTGGTGTCTTTTCTGAGTGACATGCTTCCATCATATGCAGGAGGTAAGGATGTGCAGTTCCTCTAGTGGGTCCTGCTGTGGTAAGTTCCCTTTGCACTACTGTGATAAGGAGACTGGATTTGTGCCGAGTTTTGTAGAAGCGAGGAGGTGGCATGCAACGTGTTTCCCCCTTTTGAGATTATAAAACCGCTTGTTAAATTAGTGCCAACTAGTAACGAAAGGGCCTGGGGAGATTTAGTAGGCAACTTTGTGTTTGGGGCCCTAAACAATGTGTTGGTTTTACACTGACTTTTACAATATGAGAAGAAAGGATTTGCCTGCTGATAAGGAAATCAAAGCGCTGCGGGGTGGGGGGAGAAGCCAGGAAGAATGGCAGTAGAAAGAGGGGCAAGAAAATGGAAAACAAACGCCTTCTGGCTGCATTGTAACTGTGCTTTCTGACCAGAACTTTCTGTATGTCCAAATGTCTGGAGTCCTTTCGTATGCCTTTGGATAGGTCAGCAGTATTATAGGTCGAAATCCAAAAGATGGCTTTATTCAACTGTGATGGGGAATTACTTGAATCATGAGTCTTTGAGCACAGCTCATTAGTGCAGAGAGGGGATAAAATAAATTGGGGGAGCCATTAACAACAGTGATTAAAATTTATCATAGTGGTACCATAATTGGTACCTCGGCTGAGCGAGAAGTGAAGTACTCCAAGCCAGTTGTATTAAGTGTTCATTTCTGAGAGGCTGACAAAGATTTATGGCTTCTTTTCTATAAGTCCCATTTAGTCTCTGTAGCGCTACATCTTTTACTGATGCCCATAAGAAACACTTACTGCTAAAGGCAGGACCGTTTCTCTGAAGGTATGTTTAAAATCTGATGATTTTGTAGGAAAGGGGGAAGCGATGCAGACCTTTTGCGAAGGCTGTGTTGTTATTGGAGTACTTCTATAGGTGTTGGTGGACTCTTTAAAGACAGCCTGACCTCTTGGCCTGGTGGAGGACAGCAGCCATGTTCTCACCACACTTTTTGGCCGACTGGGGCACTTTGGGGCTCCCCAGTGGCTTCAAGTCACTTGATCTTAGGTAATGATTGTTCTGCAAACCATTATTCCTGCCTGCTTGGCCTAAAAGCTGGGTTAGCAAGTTAATGGTCTCTTGGTGTGCCTGGTACGTCCTGGGTTGGGGTCTGAAAGCAGAATTAGGGACCTGTGTCTTCTCTCTTGGGTGGCTGGGAGCTTCCACACTGATTTCCGTGGAGGGCCACATGTGAGGGTAACAGTTCTGTGCTGTGGGTGTGGGACGGAGCTGCTGGAGAAACCATGCCTGGTTGTTGTTGGGTTGCTGGGCCCTTCCAGTGGTCACTGTGGAGCCTGAACTGGGGAAGGTGGGTGTTTGTGGAGAATTGCTGCCTGAGGGCCACCAAAGTAAGGCCCCAGGGACCCATGGTGGGGCCTGAGAAGGAGGCCATGGGGCAGGCCCCCCACCACCTGAGGTGGTGCTGCCCCCACCAGGGCCTTTACCCCTTCCCCCAGCAGGGGAGGGAGCAGGGCTGGGGGTGGTGGCCCCAGTGACCGGGCAGTGCTTCCCCTGATGTGCCACTTAGGAGGTGTGTGGGACCTGTGCAGCCCCATCCTACCCTTAGGAGGTGTGTGGGACCTGTGCAGCCCCATCCTACCCCTGCTACTTCTTCCAAAACCCCCAGATCTCTGACTTGTTCAAGGTACTCTTTCGGGTGTCCCCACTTTGTGGGGCTGCACTCCATGGTAGGAAAGCGCTAGTAAGGTAGCCCTTCGGGTTCTAGGGCTTTTTCACAAATAATTTGAAATAAGAGTGGAAATGATCAAGATTTTGTATGAAAAATAGTATATATGTACAATATATTTGCATGCAACTTGCATATATTTTTCAGAAGGAGAAGTACACTTGATCTGTCAGTACTTGCTGCTGCTGTGGTCTTTGAACTTGTAATCTTCCTAAACATCTCCTGACCTCCAGAGCTGTCTAGCTGGTATTTATTGTTTTACTGATGTGTTTATCCCCCAGCTCTTTTCTAATCCTGCCCCGGGTTTCACCCTGAGACCAGGGGAGCAGTGGGGAGGGAGGGGAAGGTAAGCGCATCCTTAGAAGCCTTTCACCTGGCTGGGAGAGAAAACTGGCACATGCAAGCGATTGACAGGCTTTTCCACGTGTTAAAATAAGCCCATGCATTCATTTTACCTGGTTTTGTCCCCCCATAGTGATGTGCTTTGTCTGCACTCCTGTGCGCTCAGCAGAAGCAGTTGTCAGTCAGGCAGAGCATGTCATGAACCCATCCAGGTAGCCTCGCTGAGTTGCCTGAGGTTGTCATAACTAAGTGTTCAGCCTGACAAATCCACAGCAGAATCATTAAAAAACAATTTTTGTTCTTAACATAAAGTATTTTGACAAATGTATAAAGCAGAACATGTTACCAAGGAGTTTTGTAATCATCTAAGTGTGACTTCAGGTTTTTAGGAAGTATTAATTAGGAGTTTCAGTCTCCAGTTTTCCATTTTACAAGGTGGTAGAAATGTTTCAGAAGGTAAAGAAAACAGCATGGAAGTTTGGCTCTACAGAATCAATAGGTTCATGTTGCTGCTCGTTTGGTTAGTGACTTGCCAATATTGACCCTGAACAATATTGATTTAGTTTTCTCACTGTCGCTACAGCATAGCTTTGCTTCACACCACAGAGAAACAAGTTGCGTGTTTTCAGTTTGAAGTGTTTTTCATGGAGGCTGCCTTTGGCATTGCTAGCCTCATGGACACAATTATTGGCTTTGTGAAGATGAGCTCTCACTTTGCTGGTTGTCCCTGCAATTGTTTCTGTCCTGCCTCTGATAACCACGCTGTGGTATTCCTGATTATTTCTCTTTGTCCTTTTGCTTAACATGGGAACACCCTTCCAGATGCTGTTTGGTTAAGAAGACAGAGGAACGTGTTTTAAGGGTTGCATTTCACAGGAACTTCGACAATTTAAATTACAGCGATGAGATGTAGAGAGGCTGAAGGGCTATAAGGAAGGCTTAGTCCTGGTATGTTCTTTAAGTTTGGACTTGTAGATATTCCCTGAAACTGTATACGTGACAACGGCTTCATTAGATAGGGTGAACCAGTCTGACTGACACTTTCACTAAAACTGGCTAAAACCCTGCTGCTGACTGGAAGATCAGTATACAAAAATGATTCAAAGGTGCTGGCTGTTTTTGCAAGGAAAGGTGGTGTAATGCTGCAGAGAGGAAGGCACAAGGAAGTCCTGTGGATCAAAAGTACCGTGCTGGCTAATTCAGGATTCCCTCCTTGCTCCTTTCCCCCTTTTCTTCTGCTTTCGTACAACCCTGAACTTTAATTCCAGTTATTCCTGATATAAACTTTTTAGGTCTATAGCGTTTGCTGGGACAATGCTGCCATGTGCGGTAGGGAAGACTCTGATGCTGCTTCTCCAGTACCAGTCATTTGTAGATGAGAATAGCAAGAACCAGATTAGGTCAGAGAAACATCAGTGAAAGAAGACTTCAGTATCACGCCTTGCTTCTCTGAAAGCTAAACTTCAGTGAATGTGTTTCAAGGCAGGTAGGAAACTGAAGTACACAGAGGGAGCTGAAACACGAGAGAGTCAAGTGCTTGAACTGATTGTGTGGCACTTGAGGATGGCAATGCTGGAACGTACTTCGCTCTCTCG
The DNA here is from genome assembly GCA_033628505.1 of Tringa tobata. Lineage (NCBI taxonomy): Eukaryota > Metazoa > Chordata > Aves > Charadriiformes > Scolopacidae > Tringa > Tringa tobata. Next base: position 34,166 of record JAHREE010000297.1, on the reverse strand, counting down.
CTTCTCTTCCCTACTGCCTGCCTTTTTGCTTGAGTAATGCTGAAGTTTGGTAGGGATGGACAAAAACCACGTTGCATTCATCCTTACAGCTGGTACTGGTGAGTTTGCCACCAGAGGGCAGACCCACTATTAGACTAGCTGTTCCGGGTTAATTGTGACTAACATCTAATTACTCAATAAGGAGACTATAATTCTAGGGAGATCTACATTTTCAACTACTCTCCACCCCTTAGCTTTCAGTGATGGGCTACCCCATACTTCTTGCCTCAGTCTTGTTTTTACTTACAGCAATGAAAGGCTTGGACTCGTGGCAGCGTTTCTGGGGGAAAAGGCAGTGGGTTTGGGACTGAGCCCAGTGGGGTTGAGGTTCAACCACATCAGTGGCTTTACTTCCTAATGCAGGAGGAAGAAATCATGCATAAACTCCATGATAAAGTTGTGATAGCAAACTGTGTCCTACTTGGGCTCTCCCTACTCTCTTACCCTAAAGCTATCTACAGCCTGAAATCTATTGGCGTGTAATGCTTTGGCTTTATACACATAGATTTCCAAAGTGTTTGATGCTAAACTGTTCCTGATGATCACATCTAATTTATGAATGCTATTTCTATTTTCTCTGTAATAAAACAGCTCTGGCTGGGAACTTGCTCTGCAGGCTTGTGCGTGATACGTGGCTGAATTATACTGTCTGCATTTGCACTGAATGTATGCTTTGGGTAAAGGCAGTGTTAAATTGTGTGGTCAGCAGGGAGGCTAAAGCCAGGAAGCAACTTACATCTTCTTGCCCTCAGAAGACACGCTCAGGTCTTCCCTCCCTGTTGTTACCACAGTCCAGGCAAAGCCTGTATGGAAAAATGTTACTTTGGAGAAAATGAATTTTAGGTATTGCTGGTTTTGTTGAGGGTCAGTTTGGATCAACAGAAGGTCTTGACCTTCCTCTTAGGTGAAGTAGATTTCTTCCAATTCAGACATTGCCTCTTCGGGGTCTCTCTGCTTTGGAAGTGAAACGTATGTAAGCATAAGGTAAGCAGTGGATGAAAGGATCTTAATGTTTGACTTTTTAGCCATCACTTGGCTCTGTTACATCTGATAGATTTCCCATCACAGGAGATCTGTGTTCTTGCTTGCTTAGATCCACGCTAATGCCAAGTGCTAAACAATTACACTATCTATCTTTCTGCACAATTTGCCAATTTTGGTTACTTTTGAAGCCCAGTGTTCCTGCTTTACCGTTGTGAATCCTCCCTTATAGGGAGAACAAAATGAACCAAGGAGTGATTGCTTTAGCAAAATGTTTAGGGCTGATTTCTCTTTGTCGTTTATCCTCTTGCTTTATAAACTAGAGTGCTTACTCCTTTTACAGTGAAATAAGTCAAAGTAAAGATGTAGTAAAAAGTTTTCTTTTGTTGTTTACCATGAATGGCTTTTCAGATAATTGAATGAAATACTTTATTGCAGTTCCACTTCCAGCTATGACCTTAAATAACAAAGGTTTTACTTGCTGCTTACTAGGCTTAGGGTGATGTTTTCAAAGGCCCTCTCTTGGCTGTGCTGCTTCTTACAGAAATGAGTGGGATTTTGCCTGTGACCTCAGGTGAGCTAGAGTTAAAGTAGTGCTTTTTAAACCCTCCCCTGCAGAGGATGAGAAAAGCGTCCTTCATTTCACAGGAAACATTTCAGGAGATACCAAAATTCTCCTTCCTCCTCCCAGATTCATCTTGCATATCAAATATAGCTACAGTTTGGTATGTATAGAGTCCCTTGCAAAATGTCACAAGAGACAGACCGCGTATCAGATTAATTATCTTGGTTTATAGTTGCCAGAGGTACTTAATTTCTTCTTTGGAATTGAATGTGATTTCTACAATTAAATGTTTCTCCTTGACTGCTGAGACATCTCGCTTTTTCTAGGTAGAAGCAGTGCATTAAGAGTAAAATCAGAAGTTTTATTTCTACCACCACAAAAAAAGGTGTATAAAGGTGGGGTACGTGGAAATGAGACTGTTCACTGTTTCCTTAGAAATAATGGAAATTGAGTAATTAGAGTTCATTGCAGAGCCTCATTGGTACAGCCATCTCATTTCAGCTTGACTGTATATTAATTTTGCCAGATGCCTGTGACTGAGTTACGTGTTTACATTGTTTCCTTGATTATTTTAAGTTCAATGTGTACTTAAAAATGTAAAATATTAGAGAAGTTCATTGTTTCAGTTTGGCAAACTACAAATGAGAGCATTATTGTTGAATGCAGTTGCTCCAGTCCTGCAATAATTTATCTAAAAGATTAATTTCAATCCCTTAATTTCAGTTGGAGTCAAGTAGGATTAGGTTTACCCTTGAGGGGGAAGAAGGCACTGAGAAAGTTTCAGGGTTTGATTTGGCTTTTTTTCCTTCCTCCTCCCTCTCCTTCCTCCTCCCTCTCCTTCCTTACATGATACTGCATCATTTTCTGGGAGTTCAGATAATATTTTGTGGTAATAACCAGCTTCAGTTTTCCTGTGGATCTTTCAGTGACTGTTACTATGTAATAGGCCATTAAGAAATGTGTTTAATTTGAGGCTTACTGGGGCAGGCACATTTTAGACTGGCAAATTTCAAAACAGATGTATTTTCTCTTTTGGCTGGTTACTATGGGGCATGAAAATAGGGCAAGCATCTCTCATTCCTTACTCAGCTGCCCAACACAATTCTCTTAAAAATCACGTTTGTCCTGATAGTCCTTGCAATTAATTTCTGCAGGAAGGTACTCAAGGAATTAATTAATTTTAGCATTTCACCCATCCAAACGTTTTATCCTTTAGAAACTTTATAGCATCTTTTAAAACCACATGTGCTATGGAGTTAGTAGCTTTTCATTTGCAAAAAAAAGCAAGTATTTTGACTCTAAGACTACCTTTTACAAGAATTAGGGGGCCAGTCCTTTTGGAGAAGAAATGGTCACCATGCAGATCTTGGTTATGAGAGAGTAGAGCCTTCAGCTGGGAGCTCCTGGTGAAGTTCCAGCCGGGTTTAAATGTTCCATCTTGTGGTTTCAGCGGGATCTGGCCTTTGTTTCACTTCAAAAGGGAAAAGAGAAGTGCGTGTGATCTGTATTATATAAATATTTTTTCCCTCCAGAGTTTCTAGTAAAGAATGTTTCCTTTGTAGTACCAAGAGAAATGTTGACTTTCAGCTGTAGGGCAGTGGCCCCTTTCGATTGCAAGTCATTGTTGTGTATAGCTGTGTAATGCTCCTCGGTGGGGAGCTGGAGTCTGCCAGCTTGTGTTTGAGGGATGAGTGTTGGTTTGGGATGTCATCAGAGTACCTTCACACACAGCTGAGCTCTCACCTTTTCACTGGGCAGCGGTTTAGCAAAACCTTAAACGTGACTGGCTGTATTCTTGTCCTCCAGCATTGTGAAGGCAGTAGGAGGGATGCTGAGGTTATTACCTCATTGTGGTTAGGTTGACAGGAGCTTTGCCATCCAGTTGGCTCATCGAGCTTCAGTGCTGAAGTAGTAGCTTGGGAAGAGACTGGGTTCACTGCTAAACTGAAAGATCTCCAAAGTACTTCTTTGGAGAGGGACAAAGCTAAGGCGACTACAGATTACTGGAGGGGGACAATATTTTTGTCAGAGTTCGGACTGGGTTGGGTTGCTCTCATTGGAAGGGCTGCTTCTGCGGGGATTAAGGAAATGTCGAGTATTTACCACTTGTTACCAAAGTCACCTGGAAATAGTCCACTTCCTGGCTGAAGCTTGGTTTCAGAGCTGAAGGGCACACATGGAAATTACCAGTTGCTCTCTCTACACCTCTAGTATCTGCAAAAGGGTGTTTTCCTCCCGTTCTTTGTTGACTGGATAATATGGGGGAGAAAAGGGGAAGAAGGAGGAAAGCTGTATTTTACTGTGAGAATGCCCAGGACCTTTCATAACCAGGTTTTGGGTTAGATGGTCCCATCTGTTAGCAGAATATAAATAACAGAAGTATCTGTGCAAAAAATTAGTGCAATAATTAAATCTCTCTTTCTTTTTTTCCCCTCTAAAGATCAAAGAGGCTGAACTCTTGATTAATGTGCAACAGAAGTCATTAACATAGTAAAATGTGGAAAAACAGGCTCTTGTTATTACTACATAGACATTTGCTGTAGGGAACTGTAAGTACTTTTTGTTCTGTTATTTGGCCTATTGCTTTTGCTGTTGTTCCTGTGTACGTAGCTTATTGGAAAATATGACAACTAAAAAATTCAATGCAACATTTATTCTTTTGCGTGCATATTTCTTACTTTTTTGTGATGCAGGATGCTGCTTCTGTGTTACTGTCTTGCTTTCACAAGTCAGTCTATGGACTGGCTTTGCCTCTCTTGCCTGCTCTTTCTGTACTACATCAAGTGCTGTTTGTTTTTCTTCTAGCAACACACTGGGCTGCTCTATTGTCTCTGGGTCTAAGAAGAAAATTTTTTAATTTTTTTTTTTCATTGTAGGTATGAGTGCTTAAGGTTGACTGTGTTGAAAAATGAGACAAAGTTTCTCCCCTACTAATATTATTTTTTGGGAGTGTCCACAAAAGAATACATTCTAGCTAAGATTTCTCCAACACAGTAAGGTCAGGAGTTTTTCGTAGATGTTACTTCTGTCCGGACTCTTTCTTAATTTGCATCATTTGGTTGAATAATATAACCCTCCTAATATTTTCCAAGCCACTTACACTTAATTAATCTCTTATACTTATCTTCAGTATAAACTTCATTGATTTTATTTCTCATTGAAAACATCAGTAGTAGCAAATGTGATCCTATTGGCTCACAGTCTATTAGAAATAAAATTATATTAAATGTCTTGTGGGGTGTGAAGAGGTTAAGTCAAGGAGAGTCATCCAAGAAAGTTATCCTGGTGTAAGACATAAATCTGGTTTATATTTAAACTACATGTCATCCACCAGCCAAAAATAGCAATGATCATTAAAACCCAATTTGCTGCTAAACATTAATAGACATTTATTACATCATAACAGATCTAGAAGACGATTAAACTTAACTTTTCCCTAGATAAGTTTTTTGTAAAAACACGTTATTCACCTGGCTTTTGCCATTAATCTCATTTGCCAGCAATTTTTGTTTCATTTGATGATGTGCACAGAGTTTTGTGTATAGGTGATCTCTTGTTACTCCAATTCTTTCAAAAGCAGTACATTTTACATGAGAAAAGCAATTAACCTTGCTTATACTGCCTGTTAATTTCCTAATCAGCACAAAAAGTGAAGGAAATTACATCTTCTTAGTGCAACACAACTAATATTTGTTGCCATCCATCTGAGAAAGGAATAGCAAGCAAAAGCAGAATAAAAAAGCACTGGAGACACGTTTTACAGATCCTGGGAAACCAGCCTTCACAGAGGCCAGGTTTTCTGCTTCAGCTCAGCAGTGCTCCATTCCCTGTAGCTCTTGATGTCTCTAACTTTGCTGTTTAACCTCGTATCCAAAGAGCCACGGGGCCAGCTGGGCTGTGAAGGAGCGTGCCAAGAGATGGTCACAAGGCAGTCCCTTTCCCCCTTTCCTGAATGGCAGAGCCCACCACAAAAAGAGTTTGCAAGTGAGATTCTTCTCTGGCACATGCCACTTCTGGGGAGCAAATGGCTCCAAAAGCCTGAGCACCATCCTCTTGTTCCTTCTGGCTGATGTACGGGGAGATGGAGACCACTCACATATACTTTGGGCTGCCTGCTGATGAGCTGCAGGTGAATGAGACGTACCCCCACCTGGAAGAAAACCCACCCCCAAAACCCAATCTTGCTGAGATGGCAAATGGCACTGACCTCTTCTCCCCCTCTACATCTGTAGCTGCTGAATAATTTTGGGCAATGTGAGTTTAAGAGGTCCTTTCCTGACAGGAAGAGGAAAGGAAGAAAACTGGCGGTGTTATGAAGGAGACAGAGTACGAAGGGAGAGATAGGGTGGATAAATGAATAGTAAAAATTATTTTAAAGACTGAATCCAGAGGCATTTGGAAGTATTCTTCCTCTGGTCCTAACATCACGTTTCACTTAAAGATGTGCTATCTGAACTCTTCTGGAATTTTCTGTTGTTTCCTTTGGCTTATTTTCTCCTTGGAGGCTGTCACTTCCTCAGGTGAAAGCAAGACCCAGTGCAGAATCTGTGCTGTCAGTTCTAGCCACGGCACAACGTTTGGTGCTGGTACGTACCGAGAGGCCATGCCTCAAAATGCAAGCTCTTCTAGCGGTAGTGAGGGGAAGTTATGCTGACCCTGATGATAAGCTTGGTTCCATTTTCAATGCATACACTGCCCATGTTTTATTTGTCACAGAAGAGCTGCCGAAGGCTCTGTAGAATGCAAATAGGCATTGCAAGAGTGTTGTTGACCCAGACTCTCAACATCGTGACTCATCCACAGAAAAAAATTATGAGATTTGATTAAAAGTCATGCGAATTTCAAATAAAATAAATATGTTGAGTTAAACATTTATTTACCACCAGTTTACTAAGCCTCTGAGCTGCATTTGGGTCCTATTTTTCAGCTTTTCTCTGTAAGGAGAAATTAACTTGAAAAGAAAGCCGAAATGTTTATTATTGCAAGGAGCTGCCACATACTGAGAGTTTTTGCAATGAAATCGTAACTGTTGGCAATACTGTGAGGAGTACTTGCCTATGTATTATTTTCCCTCTATAGGGATGTGCCACAAACTAAAACATTTGAGAAAGATGGTGTATTATGTGGGTATCATAAATTTCTGAGTCGGATCTTAATACCTCCCCGAAAGTTTGCAGAACAGGGTTGTAACAATGGCTGTGTATGATGGTGAAGTGGGATTGGTTCAGGTGGTGAGAAGCCTGTGGGGCTGTGCAGCTTGTGCTAAGGGCTGCGTGGCTTTGCCCGAGGCTTGAGGGTTTTTTTTCCCAGGATGGGGTTTGGTGTGGTGGAGGGACTGACATGCTTCTTGCCAGCTGCAAGCGGCTTTAGCAGGTGGTGCTTAACCAGTGAGAGGACCAAGTTCTTCCTAATCAGTTTTCAGAAAGGCTGCTAATCTAGCAGTGGTAATGCAACACAAACATCTGCATATTTTACCACATCCTCAGACGATACCCTGCACCTTCAGAAATTTTGCATGTGTTATTTACATACACGCAGGGACCTTGTGAATGATGTACCTTTCTCTTATAAATCTGTCATTAAGTATCTTGCCGAGGATAACCAGCAGGTGCTAAAAGAAAGGCTGGAGCATTCAGTAGCTGTGGTATTCATGCATACAATTTGGCACAATCTTTCTAAGCTTCTGAAGCATGTCTCCAAGGCTCTCCCTTTTCTCTCTGTTCTTTCACCCCATCTTTCTGCGTGAAGTCACAAGATGTGTGGGTAGCTTTGCTTTTAGTTAGGTTATCATATTCTGCTGAAATTTCCTTGATCCTGGATGGAATGGGAAAAACAACAAGCAGCTGATGAAACTTAAGTTTCTCTTTTGACCTTTGGAAAAGCACAAAGGCCTTCATCTCACCTACACAGGAAAAAAAAAAATAAGCTACTACATCCAGCTGGTCTGTATTTGGGTGTGCTCTTATCAAAGGCTTGATTAATCTGGAGTGAATTAACTCAGTTAACACTTCAGGGTTATTTTGCAACAAATCCTATAGTACATCTAAGGATTTTTGCGTGAAGGGGTGGTGGGTGAGGCTTGGCTGGAGCTGGCAGCAGTTCCTGGCTGCCTCAGCTGCTCCTCTCCTGGGGACAGCGTATAGCACTGCACCTCAGAATCTAGGGTGGCCCCAAACCTTAGACATGGTTGCCATTGGTGGTTGCTTTTAATATTTTTAAAAATGCTTCTCAGAATGCTAGGTAAAATATGAAAGAGGCATAAAGGGAAGAATGGTCTAGGGTTTTCAAACAATACAGATACACAGGAATGTGCAATTAGGGGCAGAGGTACAAGTGCTGGTTTTCAACCTTGGCTGGAAACAGGGACTTGGAGATACCTTGTAGTTTTGAGCGTACAGGGTGAGGGGGTTGAGGAGTTTCCTTCTGAGTTCAAAGCCTCAGCAGAGATGTGAGAGAGAACGGGGACAGAGCCTGTGGTGCAGAAAGAGGAGGTAGATGCCAACAGGTTGAACCACAAGTTGGTGAGTCCACTCACCCTGAGAAGCCTCACCAGGTCTCTCACAGTGCATCACATCAGGCAAACTTAAAACCTGAAACGAAGAGCCAAAAGCCATGGCTTGATACTTTGTGAAACAAAAACCTGTTTTCCAGAACTGTGAAAGCTCTGACTTTATGAACATTTGCCAGTATGGGATGAACGTTCTCCTGGACTAAATGCAGATAGAGATAAAAGTTTACACACCATTTAGTCTGCGTATCTCAGAAACGCGTTCCTGACTTCTGAAAACGCTGGTGGAAAAATCTGATCATAACTAACTAGGTCTGTGTAGTGATGACTTCAGTGAGTGGCTAGGAGTGAAAGGGCATTCCAAGCGGTCCTCTTGGAATGCCGGGAGCGCAGCCTGCTCCTGCCCGGCTGCCCCGGTGTTACGGTGTCACTAACACGCCTGCAGCCTTTTCCACGGCAGGCTGTGGAAAACCTGCCACTGACAGGGAAAAGGATTTGAAATCAGGTAAAGGTGGAAAGAGGGGGGGAGGGCAAAACTTTTTCAGTAACATCGCAAAAAATGAAGAAAGAACTGTGTTTTGCAGGCAACTCCTGACCAAACCTTTTAGGTCATGCAAATCTTTTATTTAGCCATTCATAGTGGGAGTGGCAATACAGGTCATGCTTTTACTGAGAAGAATTTTTCAAACATTAAATTGCAGTTAATTTACTTTTGCAGAGATTGCATGTTATCTTTTTCCTTGCTGGGGTTATTTCTCTTCCCTCTCTTCTTAGTGAAATTCTCAAAATGTCTGAAATGAATTGTTTCAAGTAGCAGGTGCTGAGAGTGGGGAGTTACATCTGTGGTTCCAGCTTGGCCCATCAGCTTTAAAGGATTTAATTACTTCAAAACTTTTTCCCTCGTAAATAGCGTATTTAATCAATATTTGTTTGAAACATCACACTTATTTTCTACATAGTAAGTAACTTCCGCCCAAGGAGTAGATAAGCACAGGAATCTTTTCTATTAAGAAATATAAAGTAATTCTTGCATCACTGAGTGGTTTAAGGTAATTTCACTATGCATGTTTTCAAGGGTGGGGAGAAAATTGCTGTAAGTAAAACTGGATAAAGAACACCAGGGCATTTCTATCTGGCTTCTGCTAATGTAAAAGCTCTTGTAAAAACACTCTTGCCCCTCCCGTGGCTGTACCCCAACTGCCTAGACTGAGGAAGGCAGGCAGCTTTTGCCATGTGAGAAGGGTAGGGTCCAGCTTTGAGCAGGTGCAAATGCTCACGTTTTGAGGAAGGCAGTAATTAAGTGGATTTCTGACAGATGTGACGTGTGCTGTTCGGAATTCTACTTTGAGTTCAGTATTTCTGTTCACTCACCAGATGAACTGGTTTCCTTTTCTTTTTCACCCTTCTTGTAGACCGTCAACAGATGAGCTCAGCAAGCGCTCCATGTACTGCTTGGCATCAGCTGCTGAAGAACAGGCTTGGGTAGATGTTGAGTTTGTCAGTGTACCCATAATGCTCTTTTATGAACGACACCTTGACAAATATTTCCCTGCTCATCTCCTCACCACGAGGCATTTGTTTCCTTTGGCTTTCTCCTTGCTCTGTCAGTACTACCTTGAGTCGGATTTTGGGAAGTGCCAGCATGCACATCCAGTTTGGGTGATGCTTGGTTGCAGATCAGACAATGAGGGTGTCGGGGACAGCCCTGTGGGCAGAAAGGTCAGCGAGCAGAACAACTTCCTTTTTAATCAATGCAGGCTGCGATGTCTTAGTGGTTCAAGTCCAAACCCCCTTAGGTCAAGTCAAGTGTAGCCCTTAAATTGTTCACCGTGATGGTGTATCCCCTTCTTGTAGCTCACAGACACGTGCTCTACTTTCTCTCTCTGGCTGTGCTCTGTCTAGAGGTAGCCCGAAGATTCAGTGAATTTTGTTTTGCAGGCCTCTTTCTGCATCTCATGATGCTGCGTGAGAAGGGTTGTGTCACCACTGAGAAGAAGGGTTGCTCTACTCATTTCCTCGCTAGTCGTTCCCCCGCAGATATCCAGTCCACGAATGCACTGTGATTATTCGATTAAGCGAAATACAAAACCACCCATAATTTTGCAGCATTACGATGTGTCTGGTTAATATAAGGGTGCCCTGTGCTGTCAAACAACTTTGGCGCTTCTCGGGACAGGTTGTGGATTTGTTAATACTTGGGCATGAGCTTAAGCCTAATGTGCTGAAGCCTTTGTAGGAGCAGGCTGAAGGGCGAGGTTGTGCCAGCCGGGATGTACAGCCATAACCTGCCAGGCTGTGTCTCTGCCTGGTGCTGCGTGGACGGGAAGGAAAGCAGGGCTCAGGATACTGGGCCAGATTTACAACCAGAGTAAATGGGGCACGATGCTGAGCTGCTCCTCTTGTCTGTTTTGCACAAGAGCTTTGTGACTGAATAACGCTCGTTCCAGTAGGATAAAATGTTTATTTGTGCTGTCTGGTTGCAAGACATTAGTTCCCAAAATTAGTGTTTGGACTCTGCAGGGAGCAGGTGAATCCTTCTGCTCATTCAGCCCCAGCCCATGAGACCATAGATGAAATCCTTGAATCCTATCATACAGGAATATATAGACAGACAAAAACAATTTTAAAGGCTTCTGTGTAAATATTTTGTTGAAAATTATCCCTTCTCTGGGAGAAGTAGCGTAATTAATTTGAGATGTCTTCGATTTACACCCAAAACCCTTTTTACTACACCATAATGTTATTTCTTTCTAACAGATTTAGAGTATCCAGAACTTCATTCAGCTTAAACAAATAAAAATCAGAAATCAAACCTCCATTCCTTCCCTGCTGGGCAGAGCTTTTGCTTCCAGGAAGTGTGCCCGAGCTTGGATAGCTTTCCACCATCTCTGTGTGCCTTTTCAAATTGTGTAGCTCAAATTGGTTCTCACTTTTAAAACTTTACAGAGGATGCTGTAGAAAGAGCATGCATAAATAATGGCCAGTGGTGTAGTTTGATGTGTACTGTTAGCCTCCTAAAATATATATGGAAAACTTGGTTGCTGTTTAGAATGTATGATTTAAAACATTCATGAGTCTTGTCCCCCGTTGGAAAACAAGCTTTAAATATTATCAGTGACCATTCTGATTAGTCGCAGCTTGAACAAAGTTTTAATTTTCTCGGATGTCTATAAAGAAGCCACTTGACTGCATATTGACCTTGGACTTTTTAGTCACCCTGGTTACGGAGCTGAGAAAAAGCTTTGGAAACCAAATGCTACACTGGAGTGAGCAAATCTCAGGGATAGACTGGGGAGGGGAGTGGGAGAATAAAACCTTGGCAGTGCAAGCAGATATATTTAGTGGAAAAAAAAATAAAATTGCAGCTTCCTTATGGACTTTGGTTCTGAACAATGTGTGGTTTGATTTAGTTGATCAGCAAAGACAGGACGCAAAACAAAGGCCACTTTGTCATGCTGGAGTTTCAGAAATATACCCACATCACAATGGCATGCAGCACAGTGTTTCCTGTATCTTCTTGGCTCAAACTGCGGGTTGGGTAAGAACAAAAGTTGGCAAAAACAGCTTCTTTGCTCAGAGAAGAATAACTTCTGTTGATCAGAGATTTTTTGAGAGATTTTTAATTAGACCAGTGCTGCGAAGGCTGCAGAGTCTAGGGAGTTCAAAACAGATATGCAAAGTACTTTTGAATTTCTCATATTTTATCATCATTTCAAAGTCAGTGGGGAGCTAAGTCTCAAACTGATGCCATGGTTTAACTCTGTAGAGTTGTTTTGTTCCTGCCAAGTTTGAGTCACTGTGGCCATCTATCCCCTTCTTGAGAGATTAAAATGATGGGAAGCTGGAGTACTTTCTCCAATTACATGAGCAATTGTTTCTATTCAAGCATGAATTCAGATTTCCCTGTGCTTTCCTGCAAGCGTGTGGGATGGACGAGACCATTATTTTTAATCCCACGATGAATAACTGCAGAGCTCGACTAGGAGTGAGTGGCTGTCACTGTCAGTCGCCATAGAAGCTAGCTGTAGGGTAAGGGTGGCTTTTAGGTGCTACTTGGGTACAAAGCCTGGTCCAGATTCAGTGATTAAAGCCCTTCAGGACACCTCAAACCACGGGACAAAGAGGCTTGTAGGCATATCTCTCTTATGAGGAGAGGCTGAGGGACTGGGGTCTTTTTAGTCTGGAGAAAAGAAGGCTGAGGGGGGATCTGATCAATGCCTATAAATACTTCAAGGGAGGGTGTCAAGAGGACGGGGCCGGTCTTTTTTCAGTGGTGCCCAGGGACAGGACAAGAGGAAATGGGCCCAAACTTGAATAGAAGAAGTTCCACCTAAAGATGAGGAAGAACTTCTTTCCTGTGAGGGTGGCAGAGCCCTGGGAGAGGCTGCCCAGGGAGGTGGTGGAGTCTCCTTCTCTGGAGACATTCAAACCCACCTGGACACGTTCCTGTGCAACCTGCTCTGGGTGGACCCGCTTTGGCAGGGGGTTGGACTAGACGATCTCTGGAGATCCCTTCCAACCCCATGTGATTCTGTAATTCTGTGGTATCACTGGCAGACATTCTCCCAAACCATATTACTCATCCTCCCACTGCCTGGTCTCTTGGCATCAGCCTGAACAGCAGAGCCATGGGGGAAATGCAAATGGAGTGAAAGGTCTTAGCACCACAAAAACCAAACAGAGTGCAGTGTGGGGCTACTGGAGGAAGCACTGGGCTCGGTTTCTGCCCGAGTCGTTCAGGACATGTAGCAGATGTTTGCATAGATAATTTTTGTGCAGTACATCCACCTGTGTTACATTCTGCATCGGGGGTTACAGAGAAAGCAGGATTGTTGTCTGGGTGTCTTAACCCCTACACTGGGACCAGCCCAGCTGGTGTGGATGTGTTTACATCTCTTGGAAGAAGGTTTCTGTTTGAACAGAAGGGGGGAGGCAGGCCAGGGAGTGCAACTCACAACTCCCAGTTGCATCTTTTTCTACAGCACTGTGCTTCCCACGTGTGCTCACCCAACTGGCCTACACCATGTGGCCAGGTGACCTCTCTTGTCCACAGTTTGTTGACTTGCCAGCATGCTGGTGTGCTCCTTCAGGAGCTTGCATTTACTCTTTGGCCTTGCTGTATTTGAGGGGTTTGGGGTGGAAAAGAAGTGGCTGGGGTGGAAATGTATTTCTGTATAAGAGATTAGCACAGAACCTGGGCACCAGTTAAACCCATTTCAGCTATGGAATACTTGTGATTTCTAGACACCCAAACATTTTCGGGACAGTGTTTGAGAAGGCCCATGAAGGATGCAATACATATGGACTTGTTTTTTCTAGTCAACTTTGAAGTCTGTGGACTCGGTGGACCTGTGGGCATCTGCTGTCTTAACCTGTGTTTTGAGAGAGGAAGCAGAGCATTAGTGGTGCACAAACTGTCTCTCTGCAGAGGGACAAGTTTTAATTCCTGTTGTATGTGGGAATGTTCACACATCTGAAGGGGCAGGGGTGGGGGTTGACAGAAGACATTTGCCTTTACAGCTGTTGGCAGCAAAGAAACACAGCAAAACTTGATTGTTTTACTAACTGCATTTTTTTTTTCCTTTCTCATTTGTAGGTCTCAGGCTCTGGATACTGGCTGTGGGATTATTTTTTTTTTAATTACTATTATTTTTGATTGTTTTTTTTTCCCCTTTTTGGATGTGAATTGAATGCCAACAGTTGAAGTACTGGAAGAAAGCGCAGGAGGACGCTCACCTTGTTTTGTTTGAACCCTCGTTTGCTGGGATACTTTCAAGGCCTCCTTCACAGTCATGTGGTCATCACAGCTGCTCTTCTTCACAATGCTCTTAACACCGATAGCCCATGGTGAGTGAGAGATGGTGTAAATTTGCCTGTGGAAAGAGAATGCAGAATAGAAAACGGCAAGGATTTTGCTTACATCTTTTACCTAATAGTGTGGTTTTTTCCAGGATGTTGATTTCCCCGCTTTCACCCCAGGTCTTTGAATTCCCAGGCTACGCTATGACTAGTTGAGTCCTGAAGCAAAGAATTCGGGTCACATGTAAAGTTTTCTGGTTTTAAGTTTGAGTGCTATGTAAAGGTAGACTTTCTTCCTCATGCCCAAGCCTCTTCTGTTGGCTGTGTGTCACCGGGTTCTCTCCTAGCCTCTGCACGGAACTGAATTTCCCTCCTGTAAATACTGCTCAGTGAGGGGCTACAGCTCCAGGGTGGGATCTTACTTGCCATGATGTTAGACTGGGATTTCAACCACTGCAGTGGATGTTTCTGTGCTCTGCCAAAAGTCGGGGGCTCCCACAATCTCTGTGAGCCTTGGCCAAGAAGGAGGGCACCCATTCTAGCTGCCTTATCCTGGCAGGTGGTGTGACCCCTGGGATGCGGAGCCATCAGGTGTCCTACCCTGCGGCCAAGAACTCAGCTCATAATGCCAGGCATGGCTGCTGTGCTGCCCACCTGTGTGAGCTCCAGCAGAAAAAAAATTGGTCTTTTTATTAGCCAGGAAAACTTGTAAGTGAAATCTGACGTGTTTAATTCTTTGGAGTAAGATTTTGGGGGCCTGGGTTTGGTTTTCTTGATATGAGAAACCCAAATGAAGGGTCCAGAAGTAAGTTGCCAGATTTGATGGGTGCCGAAGAGTTCGGGAGCTCCTGTTTGCAGTGATGGCTGTTAAATGCTCAGAGCAGAGCTTTGGGAAATCTGGCTGCCTGATTTTCCTGCTGCCTAAACGGAAGGTGAGCTCCACCAAGGATCTCATTTTAATTCCAGGTCAGTGAGAGCATGTTTGTAAATAACATGACTCCCGGTATGTAGGCTGCGGGCACTTGCTTTTAAAATATGCATCAGACTTTTTGTGCTTTACATGGAGTGTCTACGTGCTAAGACACTAGAGCAAAATTTCACAGCGAAGAAGGTTGAAAAATGAAATTCATGTAATTGGCTGAACATATCTATTTATAGAGCACAACCTGTGCGCGCGTATCACTCATAACATCTCTGAGCACAAAGGTTATCTGTACTGTCACTCTTCCAGCAAAACACCTCACTGACTTGAAAATCAGAATGAATATTTAAACTGAGCCAACCAATTGGGGTGGAATGAAAGAGCTATTAGGAAAGGTGCTCTCTATCCTTCTCCAGGAAAGTTAAATGGTACATGTTTTGTAAATCTTTATAATTAAACAATATTAACAGTTAAAGCAGTTAACAATTTAAAAATGCCTCTGGCACTCGCGTTTTAAATTCGCAATGCTACTGGAGCTGGAAAATCCTGCCTGATAGTCGCAGTAAATGAAAATGTCACAAGTAATCGAGAAGTAGTATTGTGCTACAGATGAGCAAACACCAGAGATGCAGAAATGAGATGCCTGGAAATGTATCTACCCTTTATGTTCTTCTACAAAGTAAATATACATGTACACAAATGCTGTGGGTTTTGCAGCAGTCAGCGGTGGTAGATCTGACCACCACACATCTAACCAACACAGGTGTCATCTCATCCCTATAAATCCCCAGGGAAAGTGTGGTAGAGGCTCACAGTCACCCGGGAGTGGTGGTGAGTGAGTGTTACACCTTTGGTCCGAGTCAGAGGATGGTGAGTGAGTGTTACACCTGTGGTCTGAGTCAGAGGACTTGGTTTGGTTCTGCCCTGTTTTGGTCTCTCAGATTGGTCAGGATGCAGCTACCGTGTCAGAACTTTGGCCTGTTACCTTTCTTGGGAGAGCAGCTGCTGAGGGTGTGCCTGGTTGTGTGCCTCCTGTGTGCCACCTAGGAGGGTGGTATCCTCCTAGGATGAAACAAAGGGAGAAGGCTGCGGTTCAGCTGCGTGGTGTGACGTTCAATGAGTATGTTTGGGATCTGCTGGCACTGGACAGTAAAACCTGTCCAGCCTCCACAGGGACTGAAGGACAGGTACATAAAAATCAGAGTTGTATCAAAGGTCGGAATAAATAGTCTGATGGGACTTGCAAGGTTTTGGTATCAGAGATTGAGTATCTGCTGGCTTTCAGGTGCTCTCCCTTGATGCCCCTCTCCCTGCAAGTGCCTACAGAAGGTTGCCTGAAGTGAATGGCAAGTCAGTATCAATGCAGGGCTCCCTGCTGGCCTGGAGACAGTCTGTGTGGTCAAACAGGTGCCATAACTTCACCTTGCATATAAACATAGTCCACTGAAGCCCTGCCTTCCTCCCCCCGCCTTCTGCTTCCACTGCATGCAGAAAGCTTTCATATGTTATGTTAAACAGGACTCAAGAATCTGAGTTCCTGTTTTATGGGCTGGGATGACTTCTGTCCTGTAGTCACTGCCAGAGCTGATAGGAACTACTTCTACAGACTGATCTTGCTGCATTTCATTCCCTTTTTGAGTTTTCTGACACAGTCCCTTCAGCTGTACTGGTAGCCACATTATAGACAGATTTCTTAGACCAGTGATCTCATAAATTTGTTGGGGTTTTTTTGTTGTTGCTTTGGTACTTTGGGTTTTTTTGAAGGTACTTATTTTTTTTCTTTAGCTATCTCATTTCTTGGAGAATATTGTTTGTCTTGGGTTGTGATGACAGGTGTGGAGTCAACGGGAGTATGACTTCAGTGATCTGCAAGATGAAAAGCAATCTTCCAGGATACTGCCCTGGTACAATGACGTTTTGTTCATAAACTATAGAAATAATGAAAGGGAGAAAAGTCATGAATCCTCGCAGTTTCCTGGTGATGATGCTAATATGCTGTATCCTAAACACGTAGGAACTGTACTGTCTTGTTTTGCTTGGGCTGCTCTGAATCATAGCTCTCGAAAACCCGAGAGCATGTGAAACACTTGAGCTAATAGCAGATTGGAGTAGTGGATGCTTTCTTTACTGTTGCCCTTCACTTGAATGGAAAATAGCTTACAGCTCGCACAGACAACACAACTCAGACCAGTGTGGGAACCCCCAGAAAGATATCCCCTCTTCAAAGCTCTGGAAAAGCATCTGTTGGATAAAACTAGGCCCATTAGACAAAATTAGTGAATTAGCCAAGTTAGAAAGCAGCAATACCAGGGAATAAAAAGTATTAATTATTATTATAACATTCCAATATTATTTATACTTATTATAAAAAAAATAATGTTACAATAATTATTAATAATAATAGAATAAATCAGCAACCACAGTGAAAACCAAGGCTTTGCCATTCTTTGCAGGAGTTCTGCTGTGGACAGGGCTTTTTCCTTTTTGCCCCTGTTTGGAAGCTTTTCCCCAAACCATCCGACGGCCTGGACTGGAGGTCCAAGTGCTCCTTGGCTTGCGTCCCGCCATGTACACCTGAGCAAACTCACCCCTTTGCCTGTAACAGATGGATTTCCCAGAGTTTTCTGGAATGAGCAGCTATTCTCATCTTCCTCAGCCTTCTTCCCCTCCACCCCAAACAAAGCAGGTTTCTCTTTATCCACAAATGAACGCTGTCAAAGTTCTCTGGACACGGGGTGGATGTGAGAGGCAGCAGCTCAGTTTGTGAGNGTTCCCAACTGATGATCCACGGGGTTAGTCATTTCTGTGATTACTTTGGTTTCTTAATCTTTTTCTCCATGTACAATGTGACTCTTGGGCTGGAACTACTCACTTACCCAAAGAAAAGCAAGACCAAAGCCAGAACAAGTTACGCAATAAAATAACCAAACCTGGCTGAAATTGCAGGACAAACAATAGGTATCTGACATTAAAATAGTGTTGCCATTACAGCTAGAAGGGGCTGGATGAGAGTCATCTGATCCTAGAGCAAGCTGCAGGTGCAGCAAAAGTTTCTTAAATACCTTTGGCTATGGAGTTAAATTTAAGCTAAAATAGATTCTAGTTCAGACAAAGCCTGACAAGGCCTTGGAGCACGGTATTGCTGTGAAGCTCAAGACCTACTACTACTGGCAGTTGACAGGACCAAACTGGCAGGGCTACGGTTGCTGCTGGCCCAACTGTGAACTCCCAAAAGCCAAGTTGCCCCCAAGGATTTATTTACGCGGAGTTGTGCCACAGCTGTAGAGTGACCTTCCTGCAGTTAGGGGCAAATGCCGTCTTGTGTCTGTGTGTGAGGATAGGTTGAGATGGGCTGAACTAATTTATCGTTTGAAGGCACGAAGTGCTCCCGAGTCATTGCAGCTGCAAGGAACAGACCCTCCTCTGCTGTCCTTTTCTGACCCTGCCTGCTTCTGCGCCATCTTACCCGTGCTTCTGGGAGACCACGCTGCTGAGGGAGGGCTGCCTCTTGGTGAGAAGATGCTGCTCAAAGGTCAAGCTGATCTCTCAAGGCATTAGCAGGTCCAGATGCCGGGCCAGTTTCTGTGGGAACAGTGGAAATATTTATTCCTGAACAGCGCTGGTAGTTGCCTGGTGACAATGATTCTGTTAAAGCAAGCAGCATTATCTTTCTTGGGGGAATATATGATGCTAGCAAGCCAGTCCTTGGTGACAGAGTGCTTTTTAATGTGAGCTGAACATTTGCCTTGCTACTATTTTAATACAGTGGAAATACTTTTCACTGCTTAAAATACATACTGTGTTTCCTTTATACTTGTACAAGTGTTATGTTAGCTAGTGAACGGTGGATAATTGCCTCTTACTACACTACTCTTCATATAGTCAAAATGAAATACAAGAGACATGTTTTATTAGTTGTGAAATAGCCAAGTTGACTTCCAGGCTTCTGCCTAACTTCATTGTTTTAAAAGATTAATAATGCTTGAAATATTTATAATATTTGCTATTCTTGGCAATTTCTATTACCTGCAGCTGTACCACCTTTTCTGTAGCGGCACGAGTGATGGAGGAAGGCTTTTCCTGGTAAAAGGGGGTGACTGTTCTGTGTCTATACTACAGTGTTTTCATTAGCAGCAATGTACTAAAATCAGGAGTATTAAGTTCCCCATCTGATGACTGGCTAATCTATAAGCTGATAGAGGGTGAAATTCAACCTTGCAGAGACTCTATACAGCATTTAATTCTCGCTTAAGCCATTAAGCAGTGCAGAGGTCTGTGTGCGGACCCACTTCTTTCACGTCTAAATTTCACACAAAATAAGGAAGAAGATTTTAAGTTGATTTTTTGATAATGTGTTTTTTTTTTTTCTTTAGTGTTCAGCAAGTGTGTCTTCTTTATAGCATCCTCCTGTGTTATGGAGGGGAAACAAGATCTTGTACTATTTCCATCTGCAATTGGTACCAAAGCATGCTTTCCATGGGACACCAGCCCTTAGCTATTGGTACAGCCCTGATGGCAGTGAAGCGGGAGCTATGGGATGTGAATTATAGAAGAAGGCTGGTGACTAGGACCCAAATCAATGCATGGAAGTTATCATCCTCTCCTATAGGCTTTTCACCACTTATGACATACAGAGGCAGGGCACATGGGTTTCTTTTTGAGCTAGGGTAGTAGAAAAAGTGCTTGCCGTGACAGCAGTAGGAAGGGGGCAGTTGTGTTACCCTGCAATCCTGTAATCTCTGAGCCTTGTTTCCTTTGTAACCGTTTCCTGACAAGAGTGGTTTCTGCTCTCTCGTGACCAACTGTGTGCTCTGATTGTATTTTTTTTTTTTTTTTTTTTGTGTGGCATTAATTAAGCCATAAGATGTGACAGCATTTGAATTACAGTGTAGTAATTTACGTCTAGCACATACGAAAGCCAAATGGCCTCTGTGCAGCTATGTGTGAATTATTGTACCATAACTTAATTCTCATTATATTGTACTGTGATTATTAAAATGTTTTTGTTAGTGAAATTCTTTAAGGAAAGTTACTTTTTAAAAAACGGAATTGAAAAGTACAATAAGGTCTCTTCACGAATAGGGGTAAGTAGCTTTGAGAGATGAGGAGTTTTGTTGAATCTTGAAAACTTGCATTTCTGCAGTTATTAACCCTAGGTAATGCACGGGTGTTGTTGTGCTGCAGACATTTGCTGTCTGAAAAATTGATGTAACTCTTAACTATTCATTTCATACTGGCCGCCGAGCAGTTGCTAAGTAGGGTGACTAGGTTTATTTGTTCCTGACCTGGTCTTGATTTGATGGGGAAACCTTAGCTCCCAACCAGTCCCTTGAGCCATCTAATCTTTTTCCAGTTCGGGCTATGAAATGCACATGTCGGATGCTCTTTGTTAGGACCGGCGCGTTTGTTTCCAGTCCTGGGGAGCACGGGGTGAATAGAGAGGATGGGGTATCCGCGGCAGAGGGACCAGGCTGGAATGCCTGCACTGCTTCCTCTTGGGAAAAATAAGCCAGCCTGGAAAGTAGCTTGGGGGGTACTGGAGAGGAAAAGCAAAAGGACCATGAATGTCTTCAAAATCTTTCTCCATGTTTCTTTTTGCTTTTCTACAAACCTCTAATGCTCTTTTGTTGGAAAAAAAAAGGCAAAGCTCATGCAGTTAAGGTTGCTTAAGGGTTAGCAAAGTAACACCCTCTTCCCAATGCATTGTTTTTCAAGACATGACTGGAGAGCAGCCCTGTACTTTGACATGAGAGGACCTCTGGGGCAATGCCTGGCTGTCTCTTTCCCTTGGGATTCAGGAGAATGTTGAATTTATTCATCCACACGCATCCTGGTGTGTCTTTTCTGCAGTAGTCCCTGACTAGCAAGCCCTGTTAGCTAGCCCTGTTAGCTAGCCCTGTCACAATGAGTCCTTGCCATAGCTAAGCACAGAGAAAATAAGCAATAGCTATTGAACGTAGGCTTTTCCAAGGGACTGAGCCTCTGAATAAGTTTAACTCATGCTCTCAGCAACATCTAGCTGATCAAGATATTGATGGGGCCAGGGCTGTTTCACTTTTGGTGGACATACGGAGTTTAGGAATATTATAGTGGTGCAATGAAAACCATGATCGTTTTCCATGCAGTAAGTGCCTGTAATAGGATTACTGTGGTTTGGCTTTAGATGTAAATACTTTTTTAAAAAGCAACCAAACAAAAAAATGGAAAAAAAACCTGCCTAACTTTTCCAAGTAAACACATCCCAATAATCTTTTTATACATCCTTTTGGAGTTAATAGTCAACCAGGACTGAGAAACGTAGCGGGTCAAAGCTGACTAACATGGGTACAGGCATCCCCTAGACAATTCCCAGAGGTACCATGGAGCACCAGGAATGTTTTCACATCTGCAGCTATCTCTGCATGTGAGAAGACAGCTTGTCCCCTGTCTTCATGGACATGCAGGATATTTTGAAGGGATTCTCATGGGGCAAGCTGAGGTCAAATGAGGCTGGTGCAGTAGAGAGAGGAGCAGAAGTGGGCAGCTTCCCTTTCCTCATCCCAGTGAATAAGGGAGATGGTTGCCTACCCTTTCCTTGTTTGCATTATTACCTGAACGGGAAAGTGGAGATCTATTTGGCTAATTGCTAATCCTACCTAATACTTTGTTAATGCCAGACTTCCAGATAAAGCTTTTGTGTGACGGGAAGCTACCGAGGGTTGGAGAGAGCCTGCTGTTCTGGGCTGTGTGAAGGGGTTTGATGGATGAGGCTGTGCATCTTTTCCTCAAGACTTGGAGAGGTGCAGGACCTGAAGACAGCTTCACAGCCAAAGCAGTTGCTTAGTGCCAGGGCAGAGCCACCCTTCCCAGCAATGCAGGTGGGGAGCTATGCCCAGGTTTTGAAAGCACAAAAGCTCGGTGTGCCCATCTCTCTCATGCAGCTGGAACACCTTTTCTTCTGGATGTGAATACGTCCACAGATGGGATGTCACTCCTGTTTCTTTTCCTAATAACTTCAGCTAAGCTTAAACCACTTGAGTTGGAGAGGGGAAAAAAAATTACATTTGAGGGTTGCTGGCCTCTACTTCTTTCATCTGTATGAGCTGGGCATGGTGAAGTACTTTAAGCTAAAATGAGAAAAGAGCGAGAGTGAGGGAATGAGTTACGGGCACCTTCCTCGCTGCCTCAGTTTCAGCTAACCTGCTCCCACACGATATGGGTGAATCTGCTGGTTTCCCCTCTCAGGAAGAGCACCCTTGGCCCGGCAAGAACAGCAAGCAGAACCTCTTTACTGCAAATGAAACTGCTGATTCCCTAGAAGAAATCTCTTGACGTCCATTTTCTCAACTCTGCACTCGTGTTAAATGAATCCTAGAGCCATCTGATGTTTATTACCCCACAGCACATTCACTGTCATTCAGTTGGTTCCTTTAGTGATCATGATTTCTTGAGTTGGTTATGTTGTTTGGTAATGTGGTTTTATTTGAATTTGGAAGAGATCTCCTGCTGCTCAATGAGCAACTCATCTGGGAAAGACACTCTGGGAAGGGAAGAAATTAAAAGCATGTTGAAGAGTTCAGAAGCTTTTCCTCGCTTTGAATTTCCCTCATTCCAGGAAATTGTTTGGTGCTGGGCAGGCTCCCTGAATATCCCTCCCAGTGCCTGGCAGGACCATCCGTGTTCTCTCATCAGCCTGCTCCACCCTGTGGGACGCTCGATGGGTTTTTGGGCAATACCCACGGATGCTGCAATTTGCCCAGCACAGAGAGCGTAGGACTGAGGGGGTGGGTTTTTTTTTTAGTTACAGCGCAATATTGAATGCATGCTGTAAGCTCAGGGAATTATAATCAGAGCAACATCTACTTATATATATTACCTTGTGCTTTGCCACGTCGGGATGCTTTCTGCAGTGCCTGATAGTGTTGGGTGCCTCGCCAAACATCCTGAGGTGTCAGTTTGTTTAGTGTGAGATTCATGGATGCAAAGAACCTTCTCAGACAGTCTGTGCATTAGAGTGGGCAGAGGAAGCAGCAATGACATCGTCACTGACTCCTATGCTGGAATCTGTAGAAACTGAGATGCCTGATGGATTTTAGAAGCTCAGTCCAATTTTCAGTTGTTCTTAAATCTCCAGAACGTGGAGCCGTAAATAAATGACGTTTTAATGCTGATTTTTTAGTTTGTTTCTGATCCAAATCCCATGGCAAGTTGGTGGTTCCATGTAAATGCACTGTGAATCTGGTCTGCTCAGCCCAGAGGGGTTCCTTTGGGGAAAGCAGGGTTGTAACGTGGAAGATACCGTACCTCTTTGTGTAATCTCTCAAATCTTAGCGCTTGCAGTGAGCTGAGCAGGTTGGGGCTCCCCTGCCTCAAGAGCTGCAGCGTTGCACTTGGTCCTTATTCTCTTGG
The DNA here is from genome assembly GCA_033628505.1 of Tringa tobata. Lineage (NCBI taxonomy): Eukaryota > Metazoa > Chordata > Aves > Charadriiformes > Scolopacidae > Tringa > Tringa tobata. Next base: position 10,964 of record JAHREE010000297.1, on the reverse strand, counting down.
GATACTGTTCACCTTCAAGCTCTTCTAGAAAGAATTAGCAGTCATCAGTACTTGCTGATTTAAATGAGGTTATTTTTTCCTCCCCTCAATTTTTGTTGCTGAAGATCTGTCTCCGATTTTTAATTCGCAGTGTTTTGTTTCTATTACTGAAATGCTGGAGCCTGCAGTAAGGGTTGATTTAGTATCAAGAGAGGCAGACGACAAAAAGAAAATTAGCTTTGGTATGTCAGTCTTGTGTAATACTCTTCTCTCTGGCTGGGTGGAGGCGAAAGGCGCGTGTGGGTGTATGAGCGAGGCAGCTAGGCTGGCTGTGCTGGCTGCGTGGGGTCGGAGCGGGGCTGGGAGCTCAGCTCCTTTGCAGTTCAAGGTGGGGATGAAGAAACCCTCCTGGCAGTGTCTTTGCAGGCAGGGAAAACCGGGGTGGTGCTCCACAAAGCCAGAGGCTGGTAGTAACCATGGCAGCTGCTGCTTGGCATGCGTATCTCAAAATGCATCCCTTCCTTTCCACTGCCTCTCCCGCTGGTGCCGAGGTGTTCCCGGGAGCAGGCACTTCCCCTGTTCCTCCAGGGCTCCACTTTGCATGGCAGATTCATGGCCAAGTCCTGTTTATCACTTAAAACAATATTTTGCCAGCATCGCTGCTCACTTCTATCTTTATGCAATTTGTAGCGTGGTTTAAGGAAGAATGCTTACTTGTAATAGTCGTAGGAAAATCCAGGTCACTGAGTTTGTATGTGTGTATATTTATATATATATGTGTGTGTGTGAGCGCGTGCTTTATATATCCTTCTCACATTGTATATACAAATAAACCTGTAGAGAGCTGGTCTATCTAAACTTGGAATAATGCAAGGAAGTTTTAGCGTGCCTTCGTTTCGTTGACGTGGCTTGAAGTCTGGCTTGTCATTGCAGTTCGTAATCTTACAGGCATGTGCGGTTAAAAATTTTACTACAAGATAATACTCTGGAGGAATTCTGAGGACTAAGAAATCTAATAATGTTTAGTTGTTTTCCTTAATTTGATTGGAAAAAAAATATTAATTTGGCCTCTTGGTCAGATGCCAAATCCATAATGAGTTTGTATCATCAGCAGACACCTTAGAGTCTGTGAGCCCTGCTGACAAAAGTGCATGAAAGCTGTGTGCTACAGTATCAGCCAGCCAGGAAAAAAACAAACCCAAAACAAAACAAAAAATAAAACCAAAAAAGGCACTTGCCTACCTTTATGCTTGTTTCTGACAAATCAGGTTTGGATGTATATTTTGGGAGATGATGAGCTCTTACTGGTGAGAAGCTAGTAATTTAGCGTATCTTTAGCATTTCTACCTCTTCTGACACAGAATAGTTGTCGCGAGGCACTGCAAGCACGTCCTTGTGTCCTGACAGGTCCTTCTATCAGACGGCGTACCTGAATTTGCAGAAGCCTTAGATTAAAGAGGTGGAAGACGGTAAGATGGAGGAGATGAGGCGCAAAATGGATGACTGTATGCTGTGTTTAGTGTCCCTGGGGAACTGAATTAAAAAGGGTGGGACTGCTCTATTTGTCTTAATGTGGATTCACGTTTTGTCTTGTGCAGTCCTTGCCCCAGTGATGCTGGCTGTCCCCCATTCACCTGTATAATCATCGAATTGCCTAGGTTGCAAGGAACCTTTCAGATCATCTAGTCCAACGATCAATATTTGAGCTCTTCCTGCCTTTCGCTGGCTTGTTAAAATGTGGTCTTTCTCTAACCAGTCAGCAGTTCTTGCAAAGCACAGTGACTTAATTACTTCGGGTCTGCTTTGATTAGCTTCACATCTTGAGGCTATGCAGACTCTCAGCCATGGAACATCTGGTGACAACCCTGTTTCTCAGGGCCCTAGCCCTTGCACAAATGCAGCCTCTTTCTTTTTGGGTAGTAAATATATGACAGATGTGAAATTCTCCAGCTCTTGGGGGAGTGCAGACGTGTTGAACTTCATTGTCCCTCATTGCATTGGCAAAACGCAATCAAGAATAACTTTGGAGGAGGGCTGGCGTATCCAGTATCACTCTGGAATGCTATTACGGTGAGAAGCCTAAAGAAGGACAAGCTTAGGGCACAAAGAAGTTGATAAAAGGAGAAGGGATCAGTCTGTCTAGCACTCATGAAAAGCATGTTAAAAAGGGTAAACTTTGAAGTCAGTCGAAGCTGTGAGGTATAACACTCTGTAAGAGTTATACTAGCAACGAGTTTAGGTGCCAAGACCACCTTAATACACTTCAGAGATTCACAGAAAGAGTGGTCAGAGACTGGAATAGGCTGCCCAGGGAGGTGGTTGAGTCACCATCCCTGGATGTGTTTAAGAGACGATTAGATGTGGTGTTGGGGGATATGGTGTAGGGGAGGACTTTGTAGAATAGGGTAGATGGTTGGACTCGATGATCCCAAGGATCTTTTCCAACCTGAATGATTCTATGATAGAATGGTTAGAGTTGGAAGGGACCTTACGGATCATCGAGTTCCACCCCCCCTGCCATGGGCAGGGACACCTCTCACTAGACCACGTTGCACTAAAGCACCATCCAGCCTGACCTTGAATGCTTGAGGGATGGGGCATCCACAGCTTCTCTGGGCAACCTTCACTGCACTTTGTGGTGTTTTTTTGGTTTCGAGGGGATTTTTTTGATGGTTTACATTGGGGATATGGCAATCTCAATATCTTGTGGAGATGTTAATTGTAGAGCTGCTAATTGTTCCTTAATTTTTGTACATATGTTCATAGGTTATTATACAGTAATAATGCTTAAACCACTACAGCATTGTGTGTGAATCCAAAGATGCATATAAGATGTATAGTAGCCAGATACACTATATGGAAGGCAGTAGAAATGCTAGTTAAAGCTGTGGGGGGAAGCTAGTTAGAGCTGGAAAATAATACTAATGCTAGTTAGAGCTGTGGGAGGAGTTATAGCAAAAGTGTTTTTTCTTGGGGAAACCGGGGGGGAATGTTTATTAATAAAGCTAAATGTGTGGCTTTTTTAAAAAAAAAAAAAAAATATATATATATGTATTGACTCGGAGTTTGCTTTGATGTCTTAGGTGAGTTGCACATCCCATGGCCTCGTGTGTGTGTTCTTTTGACCTGGTCAGGCTCCTGGTTTGAAATGAGTTTCCTGGGGTGACAGTCCCCCAGCAGGCTGAGGGAGGAGGTGCTGGGCTTGGCCCTTTAAGTTGAGCTGTGCAAAATGGAGACCATGTATGCAGACGTTACAGGTTTCTCGGTTCTTGAGCAGAGAGGCTAATCAAGTTCTGCTTTTATTAAATCATAGAGTTCAAAGCAAAGTTTAGGAGGAAATCATGCAAAGAAATTGAATGGTAAAAGCTCTGTATTCCATTCCAGTAAAATGATGCTATTGCATAGTAGAGGAAGTGGAGGACTTTTTTCATTATAAAGATCCTTAAATAACTTACAAACATTATAACCAATTTCCTTTCCCCCTCCCGCGCCTTCATGCCCTCCCCACTTCCCAAACAAGGAGCAAAGAACCCCACAGCCATTCCCCAAACCCTAAAATACCAAAGCCAGTAGATCATCTTGTCTGAGGGGAATTGTCACCGTTCCTCAGAGACTGTCTCCAGGGTAACTTTGTTTGTGAAATGCTGCCCTTCAGACTTTGTTCTGGGAAAGAAAGCTTTTGCCTCATGCCCTCCAATACATTGCATTATGATGCTTTGGAGGTACCCGACCACTCACTTGAACCCTGCAGAACGCCCAAGACTGTCATGTCAAAGCCAGGCAGGATTGAGTAAGTGTCAACAGGATGTCTCGCTAGAAAGTGTAACTGCTTATGTTTTAAAATAGATGTTCGGTGAAGCTTGAACACAGAGGTATCTGGTTTAACAGCACGCTCTTTGTTTCAAGAGCTAGGGCTATTCAGAACAGTTCCTCTCTTCCTATTGTTTCTTGCTGAGTATTAATTGATAGTCAGTTAACTAATCGACTCCCTTTCAAATAGAGAGCCTTAGTAAATAATTTACTACTTGACGAGGAGGCTGTGTGACAGGTGAGGTTGTTGGCATGGCACATGCAATCTGTGCCGTTCGCAGAAAGAAAAGAAAAGAATGTAAGGAAGCATCTTCCTTAACTCTTCTCCTGCAGCTTCAGTGCCCATCAAGCATTGACACCAGGAAGCTCTTTCCCTGACATACCTGTGTCCCATGAAAAAAGACCTGAAAAGTCACAAAGCTTGTCTGGCCCTGTACTTCTAGGAAACGGTCTGAAGAGACTTCTGTGGTGGTCCTTGGGAGAGACACTAGTTAAACAGGCTTTATCCTTCTGATAAGATAGCTTGTTTCACAGGCAAAGGAAATAATGGAAACTGATTTCTTATTTTGGATTATTTTGTTCGCTGGGGAAGCTAGCAGGGTCTGTCTCCACTGCCAAGCTCTTCACTTCCATGGAACTTGCAGAAATTGAGTTCTTTATGCTCTCTGTCCTTTTTGCGAGACAGGGTTCCAAATGGACAACAGGCTAAAAGTGATTAGGGGGACACTGTCCAGCAGACATGGTCTGCAAACTCATATTAGCTTCAGAACCCGTAGAGAGTGAGCCAAAACAAGCAAAAACAATAAAAAAAATATCCTCCCTTCTGATGGGTAGTTGGCTCATTGCTGCTTACCGTTCCATTGTGTGGGTAGCATCTGGTGGCCCATCATCAGCCCCTTCTCTGCGTTAGGAAGCGTGAGGAGAGCTGGGGGGGCCATAGTCCTCTCTGTCCTTGAATGTCAAAAGCCAGCGTTCGAGGAGATGGGGCTGGGGATGTAAGTGTGCAGGGTCACTCTAGAGCGGAGGGACCTCCGGCAGCCCCGTGGCCACTGCAGCAGGAGCTGGGTGAGAGCATTAGCTGGTGACTGCACCTTGTCTGCCAGCAGCACTCCTGGTGGAGCAGACCCAGGGTGCTGTGGAAGCCTTTTATAGAGGTGTGTGAGGCCAATGGTGCAGCCCCATTCACATGGACCTACCAGTGCTGTTGAAATGAAACCCTATAGGGTACTGTTACAGGTAGGGCTTCATTTTCACAAAGTTTCTGGACTTGACACCAGTTTCCTTAATTTGACACCTCTTTGTTCAAACAGAATATCAAAATGGCACTTAAATTACACTGTGAGTGAAGAGCTTAATAACAACCATGCAGTCTAATGTGTTTAAATTAAAGCACAGTGTTGTTTCAGTCTGGGGTTTCAGATTTAACTCGCATGCTTTTCATCTCTGTATTGCAAATTTGACTGATGCCTTTTATTGGTAGAGGGTTGTAAAGACTATTTTCATTTACGTGACCTGAAGGACACAGAGTTTATTTGCATTTGGGTGGGAGTTTGCAGCAGGGTGAATTAGCAGTAAACTGACACTTCGGTACTTGGGTTGTTCAAAAAATAATTGCTCTTGGGCTTTGAATTTTTTTATTTTCAGGTACTGTAATGTATTTATACAAAGCATATATTTTTTGTTTTTTCAGACAAGGAAATCCCATTTTCTGTTCAGGAGATCATATGGAAATTTTCACAGACTAATTGGCAACACTCAAAAAAATTTATAAAATAGAAGCAGAATAATGTTCTTTGAGGCTGCTTTTGTATTCCTTTTGGATCAAAACTTTGAATGCTATAAATTTCATGTGTGTAGAATGTATCAAAGGTGATTTGCAGACACCTGCTGTGCTGTGTACCTTATGGATATTCTTGGTGGTACTACTGTTGGTACGCTGTGCTACTTTTATTTTATTCCACCTTTAATTCTGCTGCTAATAAAAGCATAAATCTGCAAAGTCAATAATGAAAGATTGGGAAATGCTAAAATCCACGTGTCCTTGGCATGGTGAATCTGATTAACTGGCCCCCACTGCTGGGGTGCTATAACTTTATCACGCTTGTACTCTAAAGTCTTAAGAGGCAAAGACTGCTTGCTGGATAATTGTAGAGTATCTAGCACAACATCTTTGCAGGCTAGCTACTGTCTGAGTACATTTCATTTTTCATTTCATTTAATTTTCCTTGTGCCAACATCTATTCCTCTCTGTCATTCGTTGCTATTTCCATCTGCTTGGTGGTGGTGGTGGTGGTGGTGAGATCAACTATTTTATCTTCCCTGCGAACATTTCTCCGTTAAATTTTTATGGATGCTGTGGTTTCCACTTGACGGCTTCGCATGAGGGATCTGCGTGAATGCCTCCGAAATGTGGGCAGCTCTCCTTTTTTGGTAACAATGTAGTATTCTTACATGATGTGTGCTGAAACCTTGGAGCTGGCACTCGCAGATGTGAGTGGTATTTTAATAAGTCAAAAGCAGAAGTTAGAGTGAAGAATTTGAGGAGGGAATAGCCATCTGTGTGTCTTAACACTACTAATGCAGAGTGATTTTTCGCAGCTGTGGTTTGGGCTACGGTCCCTCCCAAAGGTCAGTTAGCTGAGAGAGAGACAGCGAGGAGTTGTCACAGTGATGCTGTGTACCTGCCTTTGGTGATGCTACATAGCGCCGGCATGAGTGGGGACCACACTGTGTGCTGGAGGGGGATCCAGTTCTGCATGTGTCATGGTGCGCTTCATGTTGGACTCTTCTTGGTCACTGGGTGGTCTCCAGGCAGGGGGGAAAGCAACTGTAAAACGCTGGTGCCCTGGCAACCTCTCGCCCTTTTCGCCTGAGCTCAGAGGGTTTATTTGTTCCTTGATTAATCCGTTTATTTTCAAAATGGACTGCATACTTTCTCTGACTAGTAGTGGGTGATGATAAATGGAGGAGGCAGGCCTTCTCAGAATAACACTCTCTTTGGCATCATTTCTTGCCCTGGGTCATACTTTTCTGTCTGGTGAATAGGGTGGTGTTACAAAGTGGTATCTAAAGAGGAACAGCAGCTGGTCTTTGTGTGTATCACTGGAAAATGGGAGAGGCGTGTGGTACTGGGGGTACTCTTGCCAAAGGAACTGAGAGAAAAATGGCTAAACTCAACCTTGTTGTTCATTGCATCCTAGTCCTTGCTGAAGTCTAGGCAACCCCCTGCTCCCTTCCCACCTTGGTAGAGAGTGATCTTTGGGTATGTCCAAGAAAATTGCCAAGGAAAAATTTTTGGTTTAGCTAAATTCTGTCCTTAACGGCTCTCTTTAAGTATTTGTCTAATTTTGGATCAGCTGGTTTAATAGCAAGCAGGGTTGTCATCAGAAACAGTGTATGCACATAGATCCCTGCTACGATGCAAATAGTTTCTGAAATTCTTCACATTAAAGAAACTCTATAAAAACGCTGAAAACTTTAACAGAGGGAATAATTCACTTGACTCATGATTTTAAAAAAATAATTAAAAAATCCTATTTTGAGGTTTGACATTTTTCCTACTGCAGCATGATTTTTCCCATCAGAGCCAGCTGTTGGCTTAGTTTTGATGGAGACATGTTCAATATGTGCTTGTTTAGAAAACCCTGTATCATTTTGAGGGCTCCTGGAAACCTCTTACATTTCATTTGCCCTCAGTGGATGCGGAAAATCAGACCCACATGAAAAATGTGATTTTTATGTTTGATGGCCAAGCCAGAAATTTGAGCAATATAAGAAGAAAAATAGTTATTTCTTTTAAGTCATTTGGGCATGGGAGTGTCAATTTTCTAAGTAAAAGGAAACTTCTAACTAGGAGGAAACTCTTGACTGAAACCAACTTAGATTAAACTGTATTTCGTCATGAATCCAAATGAAATGTTTTATTTTTCCCTTCTAGATTTTTTATTCCCAAATAAAGTTTCAGTCTAACATTCTCCTAGATTATGTCAAAATAAACTTCCAGAAGGTACTTGATGACTTCAGAACTGCTTTTTAGTGACTAGACTATTTAAAAGAAAAAAATTTTTGCCATGTGTTAGGCAGAAAAAACTCATCTCCTGCATCACTGAAGTTGGCATCATTGACTTACAGTTTGTGATATTTCGTGGCATGCCGTTAGGATATTCAGTGTTATTCTTAAAAGACCTACCATGTAGAAATAAGTTAATACCCTAGGCTTTCAACTTCTGTTTAAAAATAAAAAACCTGTGTTGCCCTCAATCTAGTGCAGGGAGCCTTCTGAAGACGTGACTTAACGTCGCTGCCTCTCTAGGACAAATAAGAATTTGAGTTGGGTCAAATTGACTTGACTACAACTTGACTTGACTTGACTACAAACAGTGATGTGCCTGTGTCTGTGAAGTTCTTTCTCACAGTAGGCTTTGTTTTGCTTTCCTGTTTGCTTCTTGTGAGATTCATGCTACTTAAGAAAAATTAGAGTTGTGTGCTAAGGGTTCTGGACGGCGGGGAGAGGCTTGGTTCTTTGGAGGCACTGCTTGCCTCCTTTTAACACGAGGTACACGAGTAATGACTGAGGCTGTAAAAGACGCCCGAGGTTGATCGTGGATGCAATTAAGTAATAGGAAAACCTCTCTTACAGAGCTCGTAGGGCTGGGCTGTTGCATGCCCAAATCCTGAGCCTTCAGTTACTTTTCATGCTCCTTGCCTTTTCTTCCATTGCCACCTTCCCACTCCTCTTCAGCGCACCCCTGCCTCACGGGCTGCTCGTCCCTCTCGCTGCTTCTTGGAGGGCTGCTGGGACATGTGGCAGAAACACGGGCTGGTCAGGGAGGTGGGACAGCGAGGAAAAGTGATGAGCTTTGAGAGAGATTACAGGGGTTTAAAATAAATTAAAATGAAATGAAATTGCCTGTCTTAGGAGGGCAAGGCAAATGCTTTCAAATTTAGGCCTGTGCTGATGTGGGCAACACTTGAGTAATACATTCAGTTGATTTGACATCATGGAGTAGTTTAGTAAATGAATGCTGCCACCCACCAGTTTTTGATGCCATTTGTTGATGTCAGCATGTAGCAGGTTTTGGGGAGCCAGAGCAAAGGAACAGAATGTATAAATAAGTAGTGGATGGAAGGCAACTTTTTCATCAGCTCAGAGCATGCGACATGCTGAAACACACCAAACAGATTGTAACTGGGTAGTAGCTGGAACCAAATACATCTGAGGAACAAAAGTGAGCGTTTTTGGTTTTGTTTTTTTTTTGCTTACTGTGCATATTATTTTTCAATCTTGTGTGCAGAAAGACAGGTTTTATAAGCACAAGCACTACTCGTGTGTCGTGTCAGACTCGTATGGCAGAGGGACAGCAAGCGCTCGGGTGCCTCGGCTGGGGGAGTTTCACATTTTATGAGATGATTTGCCCTTTTCAACGCTATTCTAAGACAAAGTTGTTGGTAGTGACTTAGCCAGAAGAATGGAGGGGAAGCAGCAGAAGGCCCCAAAGGCTTTCATGACCAGCAACGATCTCCAGTGTTGGTGGGTACCAAAGCATCCTTCCATGATCCACTTGAAAGCTTTGGCTGACTCAGTCTAACGTGTCAGCTAAGAGCTACTGGCATGTAAGGAACACTATTAAGCTGTAGACTTTACAGAGAGACAAACTCAACCCTGAATAATAAGATACTTTTTAAAAATGTGTTATTTCCTACAAATTCTGTGGTGCAACTGGCTGCAAACTAGCCAGTTTCGGTGTGTATCTGAAGCCACAGCTGTGTTGCTGACTTTCCTCAGTCTTGAAATATCAGTACCCTCTAATGCAAACCCCCAGTGGGACAGTGGGGTGCCATCAGAAGCTCATGGCAAAACACGAACTCTGGAAGCTAACCAGCTTTTAGGAGCAAACGTATGAAAGCATCATGATGTGTACATCAGCACTGAGGAGAGATGCCAGAAAGGTAAAGGAGCGTGGCATGTGTGTATTTATCAACATTGATGTCTCTAGAAGTCTATTATTAATTAGAAAAGTGTTCCACTACAAATTATGAAAATTAGCAGGAGACTGATTTCAGTTTGCTCTCATTAACACTTTAGCATAATGTGCACTTCAGTCACATAAAGAATGGAACCTTTTTTGTGCCTTTTGAGAGTGCCTCAAAAAGGGCCTTGATTTATACTCTACTTTTTAGCCTAATTAAAACTGATGATTAAAACATGCAAGTCCCTTAAGATGACTGTGCTAAAGTGTTGTGGTTTTTTTTAGTAAGTTGAATAATGTTTAATTTTCAGGGTAAAACTGGATGAAAATGGAATTACAGCATCTCATCACGGTTTGTATTTAAGCTTAAGTAATTAACATCACCTCCACCACTGACTGTGGATATTATTGTGGAAGATCATACGCAGCTACTGAAATGACATATGAATGACTGTTCAGAAACACGCAGCCACACACTCACACCTCCGATACCACAGAACAGGGTGGCAGCCTTTGTCTCTTCTGGCTTGCCCAAGTACTCATCAGACCCAGTTGTGTGCCTGCAGGGCGTTTTGGAGAGACAGTAGAAGTGCCCAACTGAGCTTTGTCTTTGTTGGGTCAGGCAGTGATGGAAACGAAGGAGCTGCAACAGCAGACATTTGGTGTGACATCTTGTGGTTTTGGTGAGTGGATCTTGTGCTATTTCAGGCTAATTGCTGGATTAAAGCTGCCCTTGCGTGCTATTTTAGGCCTTGATCTTGGCGACGCTTCTCCTCCACCTCTCATTTTAGAAATCTCAAGTTTGCTGTTACCATTTGAAAGTGCACTCTGGCTTTTGTCTGGCTGCATTTGTGTTTCTGCTGCTCCCACTCTGGGGGCAGAGGGACTCACCTTTCTCGTGGTTCAGCGCCAGCTGGCAGCTAGAACCACGCAGCCACTTGGTTGCCCTCTCTTTCTTCCCCTCCGCCCCTGAAGGGGAAAAAAGGAGGGAAAAGGGAGGGGAAAAAAACTTTGTGGGCTGAGTTAAAGACAGTTTAACAGAAACAATAACAGAAAAGGAAAAAATGATAATAATGGCACAGGTCACTCTCACTGCCCAGTGAACTGGCACCATCCTGAGCACTGGTGGATTCCTGCCCCCCAGCTAACCCTCACTTATACACTGAGCAGTATATATATATATATACACATCTATGGTATAGAATA
>JAHREE010000296.1:64884-192052 GCA_033628505.1 Tringa tobata | reverse complement strand
TAACAGCACCGTGTCCTGTCTACACCTCCACGCCTGTGGCCATGGGGCAGGGTGGGCTATCGGGATGCCAGGCAGCGGGTTCGTTAGCCGGGCTGGCAAAGCGGGGTGATGAACGCCTCCCCGGCGTCCCCAGCCACCGCAGGCAAATATTTACACGAGCTCTCCAAGGGAAACCCATAAACTGCTCCCTGGTATAGCTTTCTGAGGATCACTCCAGACAGCTATATTAGCTGGAACATGAAGTAGTTACACTCCTGCTGCTCTTCCAGTGCTTTTGAAAGAGATACTTGTCTCTTTTATTACCTTTGTTTGTGTCTGGTTTTATTTGTGCGCTGTGGGCTTCATTGTGCCGGGTTTGATACAGTTGTGACTGGCTACAGCTTGGAACAACAATAAATACCTTCCAGGCCTTTTGTGCTTTTTAATATTATTCTCCTCTTTTAAAAGAAATGCCATGGCAGACAACGAAAACAATACAGGGAAAATTAAACCCTAAATCTGCATTTATGGTTCTATATTAAGCACACAAGGAAGGTTGGTCTCAAACTGTTGATATTTTTTTTTCCTGTTAAAAATGTGCTTTTGGGGAAGGTGGTGTGTTTCGTGGAGAAGGGTTGGCTTTGATGAAGATTTCCTCAATAAGGTTTTTCTGGTCCAGGTTGGACATGCCAGATAAAGAACACGATGCCAAGGACCAGACTGGAGATGGGACCTGCCCGTCCTGGTTCATTTCGAGAGTGTCAGGGGCTGAACCAGGTTCCTGAAGGGCTGGGACAGGGCAAGTGTGTTGGGTAGAAGCGCCAGAGACCCAAGGGCTGGGTGTAAAGCCCACCAGCTTCTCCCTTCACAGCAGGTTTTAAGGAATGGCTTGTCCTTTGTGCAGTGATGGTACGTACCTCTACTCTGTGCTCATGAGACCCCACCTGGAACACTGTGCCCAGCTCTGGAGTCCTCAGCACAGGAAGGACATGGACCTGTTGGAATGGGTTCAGCAGAGGGCCACGAAGATGATCAGAGGGCTGGAGGAATGAAGACAGGCTGAGAGAGCTGGGGTTGTGCAGCCTGGAGAAGAGAAGGCTCCGGGGAGACCTCATAGCAGCCTTCCAATGTCTGCAGGGAGCTACAGGAGAGCTGGGGAGGGACTCTTTGCCAGGAAGAGCAGTGACAGGACAAGGGGTAATATTTTAAATTGGAAGAGGGGAGATTTAGATGAGATCTCAGGAAGAAATTCTTTCCTATGAGGGTGGTGAGACACTGGAACAGGTTGCCCAGAGAAACTGTGGCTGCCCCATCCCGGGAGGGGTTCAAGGTCAGGCTCTGAGCAACCTGCTCTAGTGGGAGGTGTCCCTGCCCAGGGCAGGGGGGTTGGAACTCAATGATCTCTAAGGTCCCTTCCAACTCTAACCATTCTGTGATTCTGTGATTCTGTGATTCTGTGNTCTAAGGTCCCTTCCAACTCTAACCATTCTGTGATTCTGTGATTCTGTGATTCTGTGTGGGGATTGAAGGAGGAGGCGCCAATTTGGGTCTTATGGTTTGCTCTCTCCGTGCGATCCCTTTGAAATACCCCCCACCCTCAGAAGGGCTGAAACCACAGCTGGAAACAACTGGTCCAGTGACAGGACCTGGGCCCGCACCCCCACCGTGCTCCCTGGGTGCTTGTAACACCCGGAAAACACCGAGTCCTGTGGTGTAACCAGCAGCACCAGGCAGAGAGGGGCAATGATGTACCCCCAGCAAACCAGCCTGAGAGCCAGCAGATCCCCGGGGGGGCTGCTGAGGGAAGGGCTCCGGCTTTGCCCCCCTCCCCGGGAGACCCCGGGCTGCTGCTCCCGCTCCGTCCCGGCTGAGCGGAGCCGGTGACAGCTCCTCTTATTGGCTTTGCTGGGCTGAGGAGAGCGCTTTAAAAGGAAGCAAAGCAGTAACACAGCATTAGTTCCTGCTGGAAGGGGGAACGAGGGACGCGCATTCCTGCCTTGTATGGGAAATTTGGCCTGCTTGCATCACCCCGGGAGTTTGGGCTGAATACCGTATTCTTAGCATCCCATCCTCAGACAGCCCGCGCTCCTGCTAGGCGATGCTAAAATCCACTGCCAGCTCTGGGATGGCTGGGCTTCAGCGGCGGGTGAAGTCACGCCTGGATAACTCGCTGTGGCTACGAGATAGGGCTGGGCGATGGCCCAGGGGCGGCGACGGCCACGCTCAACCCGCCGGAAAAATCCCATGGAGGGGGGGGAACCTGCCCTGTTGTGTCCTCACCCACCTGCCGGTGTGCGCTGGGGTGGTTACGGGGGTTCACACGCACACACCAGCCTGGGGGTAAGCCCATCGCCCCACTGGGACGAGGTGTGGGTACCACCGGAGCGGGGTGCGACTCACGGCCCCGAGAGCCAGCCCCCCTGGGGACCCCCCGTCCGGCGAGCGCGTCCCAGGCGCTGGAGGGGCTTGGAGGCAATCCCGGGACCAAGCTTTTGACAACTTGGGAGCTCAACATCCACAGTGTCATTTTAGGCCTAATTTGCATGTAGAGCAGAGCGCCGAGTGGGTAATTACTGAGCTGCGCAGGCAGTCGTCAGCTCGGCTGTTTCAAAACATGATCTTCAGTGCCGCACGGAAAACATAAGCAGACACCTTTCCCTTGACACAGCTGTGTGTGAGGTTTGGCTAAGAGAAGTGGTGGGGTTGGGTGGGGGTTAGACAGGTCCACCTGACCAGCCTCAGTTGGACAAGCCCAGGGAGACATGATCACCTCGTCGCCAAGAGGGCCAATGGGATCCTGGGCTGCCTAGGGAAGAGTGTGGCCAGTAGGTGGAGGGAGGTCATTCTCCCCCTCTGCTCTGCACTGGGGAGGCCACAACTGGAGTACTGCATCCAGTTCTGGGCTCCCCAGTTCAAGAGAGACAGGGAACTACTGGAGAGAGTCCAGCGTAGGGCAACAGAGATGTCTGAGGGATTGGAGCATCTCCCTGATGAGGAAAGGCTGAGAGAGCTGGGGATCTTTAGCCTGGAGAAGAGAAGGCTGATGGGAGACCTTATTGATGCTGACAAGTATCTAAAGGGTGAGTTGAAGGAGGATGGAGCCAGTGGTTTTCTGTGGTTTTCACTCTTTTCAGTGGTTTCCAGTGATAGGATGAGGGGCAATGGGCACAAGCTGGAACGTGGGAAGTTCCATTCAAATCTGAGGAAGAACTTCTTTGGGGTGAGGGTGGCAGAGCCCTGGCAGAGGCTGCCCAGGGAGGGTGTGGAGTCCCCTTCTCTGGAGATCTTCAAGCCCCACCTGGATGCCGTCCTGAGTGATGTGCTCTGGGCAGCCCTGCTTTGGCAGGGGAGTTGGACTGGATAATCTCTAGAGGTCCCTTCCAACTCTGATATTTCTGTGAGAATCCCTGATCTTCTCTACACAGGGAAGAGGACTGAGATAAGGCCAGGTTAGTCTGAACCTGTTGATAACCAGCAACGGCTCTTCTTGGCCTCCACATCTGCCACACACCACCCAAATCTGACATTTCTCAGCCCCCCAGACTCCACCTTCCCACTCCCTATACTCCCTTACTGGCCTCCATGCTCACCCATGAGTCTTTCCCTCCCTCCTGGAAGTCTTCAGAGGCATCTGCAACAGTATGCTGGGAAGGTTCAGTCACTACCAAAGGTGGGGAAAGCTCAGCCTGGAGTTCCTCCTTCATTTTGTGAGCTTGTGTCCCAGCTCAGAGGGATCCGGATAGATAAGAAAGGGAAAAGGCAAGCTCAGGACCCAGAGTGTGTGTGTGCAAAGGGATGCTCTTCCCTGTGTATGAGCATTTGCGCTGTGTGCACGCACGGGAAAGCAGACGGAGGTATGGGATGCATATGGTTGTGAAGGACATTTGCATGTTTGCAATGTGCAAGCTCTACACATCTGCATGTCATGCATATTTTTCACTGAGGGTTGTGTGTTTTCGTGGGTTTCTCTGCATGGACATCCACAGCAAAAGGGCCTCACGCAGTTCTGAAGACCCATCTATCTCTGGATGGGCGTCCCATGCCAACAGACCACAGTAACTCTGTGGTTCCAGAGGAACGATGAGAAATGGCAATAGTCTGAGCACATCATCGTGCATCTGTGTCACTCCCAAATTTCTTCTCCCACTGGCCCCATTTCCCCATCCCATGTGCTGAACAAGGTTGTGGGGAGGGAGGTGATGGACACCCCGTGCTCCTTCCAGCCTGGGCTCGGCGGGACCGTGGGCCGTGTTTTCGGCTTGCCTGTTTCTTTGCAGCAGTGGACTTTTTTTCTTTCTTTCTTTCCGTTCTGCTAATATCAACAAAACCTGCCAGGGCACCTCATCACCGGAGCTCCCCGAGAGCAAACGCGACATACTTGGAGCATGCAGTCAGCTTTTCCAGCCAGTCCACACGGCCGGCGTAAACTGTCTAAGTACTATCAGAAACCACTTTATAAACTCAGGATGGGGAGGAGATGATTGATGGGCTCCACACTGGACATGACACAGCTTCTACACTTCCCTGTATTTATAATATTTGTGTATTGCCCCTACCTCAAAGCTTGACAGGGCTAGTCCCATTCACTTAGAGATATGAATTTGGCACAGCCTGACATAAACTCCATCGCTTCGGGCCACCAAGGGAGAACCATTGTTATAAACTTTCTCCCCCCCCACCCTGCTTGGCCCCTTTTTTTTTCCCCCCTTCCAGTCGCATTATTTCTTTACAAGCCAACAAGAACAGAACCAAATGTTTCACATCTGTTCTCGCCGTCCAGCCATTTGCATGAGAATGGTGGTCAGTGTTTCAATGAGCACAGCTCGCTGGCCGGCAATGGGGATGGAGCCAGCCACCACCGGCCCCTCGTGCTTCTGCCAGATGTCCGGGCTCCTCACAAAAGAGACGGACCCCACGGCGTTAACAAATCACCTTCTTTCCGGACCTAATCGCTCTAGAGATACGTCGGGTGATTTTTCTTCCTGGATGGTGTCGTGGAGCTGATCCTCACCCTTGGGTCAGCCCCTTTGAACCTCCCGTCTAAGGGGTTTGGTGGTGGCACTCTGCTGTTCCAACACCGACTTCACCAAGGGAAGGTGGCGTATAGGCTAGCATTGAGGCGGGGGCATTTTTTGTTTAATCGATGAGCAATGGTAATTTTAATGGTAGATCATCTCTGGTGATACGGCACCACCGGGAAAGGCCCTTGAAAAACATGCCCGTGTTTCTCAGGGAGTTCCCGTTTGAAAAAAAATAACAGAATCTCCAGTAATTGGCTCTATTTCTGCTTGCCAAAAGCATCTTCCTCCCTGCCTGCTCTTCCACCTGCCCCTTCTCCAGTCCTGTTCAGCTCTTATTAACCCTTCAATCCATGAGGTTCTCCTAGGAAAATTAATGTGTAAAGAGAAGTTTTTTTGACATCCGGGTCCGTGGGACCTCTTGGGTCCTGGCAAGGGCAGCTCAGCCTTGGCATGGGGGATGTTGGGTGGCTGGGTCATTTCAGCTCTGTTGGGACACTTGCACATCCTAAAGGATCCAGGGTTGGAATCATGGTCCAAAATGAAGATTATCCCAAGTTGTATTTATTGCCTCTGGGTCTTGGGTCTATGCACTTTGGGATGGTAAGCTGATATCCATGTGCTGGCATCCCAGTCCTGCCTGTGCAGTTCACAGTCATTCCTGTGAGCTGGGAATCACCCCATGGGGATATCTGGAAAGCGCAGGGTGGCCTCACAGGAGCTGGCATCTGCTGGGGTCATGATCCCCAGCTGGAACATCCTCCTTTGGGCCTATCCAAGCATTTAACTGTGTTTTGGAGGATTCCCAACCACAAAGGTGATACAGATTGTGTATTGATCCAGCACCTTTCAGTCAAGAGCTACAAACAACCCACAGCTGTGGCAAGGCCCCTGTGGGGAAAGGGATCATCCCATCAGGGAGATGGGATGCTTATTGAGAGAGGGGTGGTCTGGGGTGCAGCCACAGTAGGGAGGTAGCAAAGCCCCATGAGCTACACTGTGCCCCAAGCTCCTGGCTCAGCCTCAGCCCTGGCAGGGTGGGGTGGATGTGGTTGGCCCATCTGAGAAACTTGCACCGACTCTGTGTCCACCTCAACCTCCAATCCATGGTACAGGCTTTGAGAAAGGGCGTTTCAGCAGCTCAAAGGGCTGTGTTTGTCCATTCTCCACACCAAAGGTATGACAAACAGTGGCTGGAGATCCAGGACCATGCTGCTCCCCCACGTGCAGCTGGCACCACCATGTCCGTACCCTCCCCTTGCCTGTGGCAAAGCCCCCGCAGATGTGGATGCCTGTGGATGTCCTGACTGCCTCCGTGATGCTGTGGTCCAGCCCCCAGGGATTCAGACGAGCAGGTCCATGGCACTCAGACACCACCCACAGAGGGGGTGGCATGTCTCCTGAGGTTTCTCCATCCATCTCAGGGAGCTAGGTCTCACTGCCATCAGCACTCCTGCACTTAAGCCCACTCTGCTCCACAGGCTGGGTGTCACTGGGCTTTCTGTCCCAACCCAAATGCAAAGGGGGGCGAAAAGAGTACACGGTTCCAGCACAGGTGGTTTGGTGAGGGATTGTTGGTGTGTGGCACCTGTGGCCACCGGCAGGACCTTGCCGGCGTGTCCCTCAGCTGTGCCCTTCACTCCCCGGCTGGGCCACCACTGTGATGTATGCTGACCTTTAGGGACAGAGTATTTTTTCAGGCTGCTGCCTGACAGGCCAAGTGCCTGGAATGCACATGGGGAATCCCTTTGAAGCTGACATTTCTCAGCGAGACACGTTTTCTGCCTTTCATCGGCGATGTGCTCAGAGGGGCTCATCTGCGCTGCCAGTGCCTTGGACCGTCCTCACCTCCCACAAACTATTGCCAGCTCCAAAGGTTCGTGCGGACACTTGGCTGGGCATAAATGACAGCACCAAGCCCAGGGCATGGGACAGTGACTGCCTCTTTGTGCTTGCAGCGATGCCACAGGAACCTTCTCAGTGCAGCCGCCCTGGGGTGGTGCTTGAAAGGACACAGGCAGTAGTTTGGCAGCACAAAAGCAAGCCCATGAGACACCTAGAAGACCACTATGAAGACATGAACACGGGCACTTCCACTAACTTCTTAGAGATCAGGGCAAGCGCTTTTGCTCTTTGGGCTCTGTGGTCCCACCTGGCAATTCGGAGCCTGTTTTCTCATGTTTGGAGAGAAGAGGCTGTGGGCGATGAGTCTGCAGCTGCCCCGGGTCTTTACCTCCCTCTGCACAACTGCTGGGAACACCCCATGCATTGCAGCTCCTTTGCCAAGAAAACAGCTCCATCCCCCCACCTGCCCTAGTCTTTTCTCTTTCAGATGGTGTGCCTTCCTTGTCTTAAAAGTAGTGCAAACAGCCACAAGAGTCATCTACTCCATATTCATGGAGTGATGGTGATGCCTTCGATGGCCTCCTGGTACCTAAGCTCCCCTTGGATCTCTCTCACCTCATCCAGTGAGAGTAGATATGGCAGACTGGGAGGTTGCTGAATATCACGATAAGGTCTGTATTTACATTAAAAAAATAAATAAGGTAGGTTCGTTGTAAGTGATGCTGGCTGGAAGCAGCAAAGGGGACGTGCAGTATGTACTTGTGAGCACAAGAGGGAGAGCAAGGAAGGAAGAGAGGGGAAGGACAAGAATGAAGGAAAGAGACTTGATACCTGTTTGCAAACTAGGTCAAGATTAATTATGATTTGGATAATCTTGGCTCCGGGCCCAATTTTACAGGTTTTGGAAAGGCATAGAGAGAAAAGACGATCCCTGGCAGAATTGTCCTCCTCTGTCCCCTCTGCGCCTGGGGGAAGGAGCAGTCGATGGCTCTGCTCTGGCTGTGATTTACAGAGTCTTCACTTTACACACGTCAGGAGCCCAATTTCCACCCGCATAAACCGAACCACATGAGTGAGGATTTGCAGGCCCTGGGCTCGGCAGGTTAAGTCAAAGCTCTGGTTTAATCCTACTTATGGCAGAGAAGGCGAGTCTTACCCAAGAAAAAAAAAAAAAAAAGCCCAACCAAAAAAAACCTCTGTCTCATGAACTGACTATTTTTATGTCACTTCTTTATATTTTATCCGCTCTACTCTGCCATTCCCTCTCACTGCTGTACTCCAGCCAGCATGGAAATGATTGCTCTAACGGTTTAGAGATCTAAAAAAGCCAAGTGATACAAAAGAGAAGAAAAACTGAATGCTGGGGTTGGTGTTTTGCAAGACCAGGCTCCGCGGTTGCTCCCTGCAGACCAGATGCTTTAGAGTAAGTGAGCAGAAAGCCTGGCAAAAGTCCTGTAGGAAAGAGGGAGCGATGGTGCAGCCCCCCCGGGGGGACAGAGCCGGGCAGGGTGGCCCTGGCAGAAACGTGGTCCCAGGGCAGCGTTCAGGGGGCAGCCCAGCGCCCCGGCCAGCCCGAGGAGAGGTTTGGAGAGCTATTTAGCGACACCGAATTGGAACTTGAAGCAGAATTAATTGAGCTCAAATTGCATCCTCCCAGCAACCCGCTAATCTGCTCCAGCAGGAGGATAATGACATCTCAAGAAACCGGCTTCAAAAATTGAAACTTGCCGGGTTTTAATAAACGGGCTGCTTAAAAAGGGGATTAATACTTGCATATAAAATATCGCCATACCAAGACTTGCGTTCATATGGGAGTCTTTTGCCTCCAAATGGAAGGGGGATCTCAGGAGAATTTGTGAACTACATGCACTGACACACACACACACAATTACGTGCCCAAAAGCACACAGAACCAAGCTGCTGTCATGTCCCCAAATTACTTTTCTTAAACCGTGTTTATTAGTCCTAGGCAGTTCTTAGCATGCAGGAACTTTAATAAAAGCTCCTTTCCAGCACAGACCTCAAAATGCTCTGCAAACAGTGACAAATCAAGTGTCACATTATCCCTGGTGACACGGGGACAGCACTGCAGCCTCTGGGAAATAGGTGGTGTGTGGCAGATACACGGCAGAACCAGGAACAGAAACCAAAAATCTTTTCAAGTCCTGCACCCTCTCCCAGTTAATTTCATTTCTCCCACTTTTCTGAGACCTCCATCACTTGGAGACAGTTGAAAATGGGATTTTTGCTCTGATTGCAGCAGCAGCCCTCTGGGAGAGCGCCCTGTTCACAGCACCCACACGCAGCACGGTGGGGTTTCGGCATCGCTGTTCAATCCAACGGGAAGAGGGTTGGATTTCTGGAAAATATTCCTCTCCTCTCCTCACTCCATGGCTCCATGGGTGCAGCTGGTTGAAAACACTCAATGCCTTAATGCCAAGTGACTCCCTTTGCACCTCAGAGCAGTGCTTTTCTCTGCAGGCTTCACCCCGTTCCCTAACATCTCCCTCTTTGCCTAGGTTTTTTCCATGTTAATTAATACGGCAGGGAAGAAGCTCTCCACAAAGTCTTATCCATCATCCTCAGTTTACATTTTACTAGCATGGGTACCCACAGCAAAGCAAATAAACTGTAGCGGGTTGTTCCATCTATTGCTGTCAATAATATTGTTGTTGTCACCAACCCAATTAGAAGCATTTGTCGGTGCTCAGTAATAAGCTCGGAGCCGGCGCTGAGGTCTCTGTCTTTCACCGGGTGCCTCACAGGCCGCTATGAAATATTTATGAACGATCTTGGATGACATCTGTTTGCTATTTTGCTGGTGATGTTCCCAGCGAGCGGCCGACCCGGGGAGCACACGTCGGTGCTGGCAGCAAGGGCATCGGGTGAGCCCTGGCTGGTGGGTCAACAAGAAAATAAACTACACCAGGGCTCAGCAGGTCCCACTTGCCACGTTGGAGCATGGCCCCCAGCTGGTCTGGCCATGTGTGGCTGGAGAAGCATCATCCGGGATGATGTGTCACCAGGATGAGGCTCCCCAGGCAGTGTGGGGGATGCTGGAGCTCCAGCCCAGCTCAGGACTCGTTTCTTCCAAAGCAACGTGCTTTTGACTAGCTCTGCTTCTGGTTGTCTTTATCTTTATCTTTAACTTTATCTAAGAAACTAAGAAACGTTGGACTAGATGGTCTCTAGAAGGTCCATTCCAACTCCAACAATTCCATGATTCTGTGATTCCATGAAACAAATACTTGAAGGAGGAGCTACTTCAGGTTTGGCCAAGGTGGTGGAATCATGGTCAAGCATCACAACATTGGGGACAGGAATGAGAGTTGTGCCACCAGCACAGATTTGTACCCTGTGTTCCCATATCTGGTGGCCAGGGTAAGGGGAGAGGGTGGTTGGACCCCATGTCCATGGGAACCAGACTCATTGCTGGGGCTGCTACAGCATGGGCCAAGCAAGGAGCAACTGCGGAGGAGATGTTGCACCTCCACTGAGCTCAGCCAAATCACCTTGCTGGCCATGGAGTAAAAGTCTCCATAGCTAATAACAAAATACCCTGAATCATCTGATGCCCCAAAAATGTCATCGTGATTGTCTGAGCACGATTACTTAGAGAGGATTCAGCTCACCTTGTTTTAAACTCTTCACTGAAACCCCTAAATAGGTATTTATTGCTCTGGCCTTCCTCTACAGCCTGCAATGAGCAATTTTCACCTAAATCTATGCCTGAGATGGGAATTACGCTCTAGGGATGTTGGTTTCTCTCTGGGGAACTGTGCTCCCCACAACTTCCTTAGGGACCCCCCTCCCCCCCTCCATGCCCCGCGATGCTTGTTAGGATCCACAGCTCCCCATATAGTTTATCAATGTTGTTAGGTATCTGATGACTGTTCCTAGCTATTCTTTGGTGGCCTGTCCATCAGGAGATGACTGGCAGCTGCCCAGGGTGGGCCAGAGATGTGCTGTCAGGATCCCCCCCGTGGTCCTACCTCCCCAACACCCTTTGACTTCACCTTCCCCCCTTCCTACAAAGCCCACAAGTGACCACGTGCTTTAGCCAAGCCACCAGAGAAAGCTCCGACCCTCGGCCATGTTGACACTGGCCTGAGAGCCACACTCAAGGGACTACAGGGCTGCCCAGCAGAGAGTTTGGCTGGGCACATGTTTGGGTAAAAGCCTCATAAATCCCCCAAATTACACCCTTCATGCTGCAAGGAGAAAAGAGAGGCTGGGCCATATCTGTAATTCGCACAGGAATAACAGGGTTGTTGTATTTATATCATATCATGATCCTGAGCACAGCTGGTTCCCCAGGGCTCTTGGTACCACCAGCACTTTCTTCTGAGACCCCGTCCACACCGCCTGAGCCTCCAGCCCCCCCTCAAACCTTTCCTGAGGTCACGCTGGAGCTGTCAGAAGCAATACTCATTAGGAGGGGAGTTAACGACAGAGGTCTTCATCCTCAAACTGACGTGTTGGTGACACTTTGAGGGAGGTGTGATCTTGTCATCAGGTAACTGTCACCACCATGCCTTGGTGAGATATTTTCCTGCAGGACAAGGCCTGGCCAACCCCACAATGCTGCAAGTGTACGAGGAAGGGGTAGTGCTGGCGTGTCTGTGTGGGCACCAGGGACATGCCAAGGGCCATGGAGTGAGTTGGTGTCAGGATTTGGCCATGCTGGGGACCTCAGGTAGGAGCAGCCCTGTACAGCATATGGGATGTGGAGAGACATGGGGCAATTTCCTCTGGTGATGTATAGCCCAGGGACTTGTTTCTGTTTATCTGAACCATCATTTGCAATCTCAAGTGTGGAAGGAGCAAACAGGCAGTGCTGGAACTAGGATCAAGTGAAATGACCTACGAAGAGGTACCCATCTGGCTGTCCTTGGGCTGAATCTCCCCTTGGAGACAGGAAACTTCTTGGTTAAAGAGCTTCCTGAAGAACCTCTCCGTGGCCACTTTTCTTCCCAGGACTGTGCTGTTAAAGGTGCTCTTCCCCTCACTCCTGAACTCGATTTATCCACATTTGATTATTAGGCTTTCACTCACCGAGCGACTTGTGTGGGTCCTGTCTATCTGAGTGTGGAAGCTTTACCTGGAAAGTCTTTGGTGATACCTCTGGGGGCTTTCGTGTTTTGAGCAACCACCACTGCAAGCCCTTTGAGTGTCAATCAAAAAGTCAGGAAAAGCAAAAAAAAAAAAAATGCAAAGGGGAGAACCTCTCCAGCAAAGCTGCTCTGGGTGTTTTCCAGGCTTGGCAGGAAGGACCCACCACCTCCTCCTACCCCCCAGCCATTCTACGGAGCTGTTTTAATTAAAACCTGCACAGACACCTTTTCATGTCTGCTCCCCAGCCAGGCACTTCCTCGTGGTGGCTTTGCTCGCGGTGGAGGGTGCTGCTGTTAACGCTTCATTCTACCTGAAGTATATGAGGATGAAAGATAAGTGGAAATAATTTTCCACTGAAGGACATCAGCAAAATGTATGAAAACTGCCTGTCCCTGGACCATCTGGCTGCTGATAATACAATATTAATAACCACAGTCAATTAAGCTGGGCCTCCCTTGGGGAGCAGGGTTTCAGTTGGGCAATGTCACAAGAATTGATGTAATCCAAGTTCTGATGCCATCGATAGCAGCTGGCCCCAGAGCCAGGGTGCCTGGGGAGGTCTCCAGGAATATTCCCAGCTCTCTCAGCGGAGCCACTGCCACCAGCACAGGCCTTGCAAGGATCCCTGGAAGACGAAGCTTTCAAGATGGTCTGCAGGTGCTTTGGGAGCTCAAGATGGGGCACCAAAAGCCTCTTATCTTAAGAAAGCCTGAAGTGGGAAAAACTACTAAGGGGTGATGGTGGGCACTTTGTGGAATGCTGGAGGGGGACTTGGATAAATAGGCAGGTAGATGGGAAGGGTTTCCCACTCACTGGGGTTACATGATCTGAAGGGGACTCCTATTGTGGACATCCCTCATTATGAGCACGGACATGCCCAGTGGTGGAGTCACATCTGCTTCAGAGGAGACACAATTTTCCCTCCTGCCATCACTTGTAAAAATCCTTTCTTTCCTCTGAGCCAAAGATTCTTCTTGTTTCTTTTAAGTGGGTGAGGCTTGTGACTTGACAGGGCTTAGCAGTCAGGGGAGAAGCAGCCCAACGAAGAGCTCCCCTCATGGTGAGGACATTTGTCACCTTCTGTCACCACCCAGCAGTGTCCCACACCCTGATGGAGCTGAGCTTTGGCATACAGCCTGTTCCTTTGCAGGGCACCTGCTCTCCATCCAGAGTTCTTCAGGACTCCAGGAGCCTCTCCTGCTGCAAGATGGGTTGGGAGTTTTTTGCGGCTTTGGAAGAGTTTCACCAAAAAATCCATGGAAAATACCAAGGTGAGAGGCAGATTGTGCTAAGGATGGCTGAGCATGAAGATACTTTACTCACTAGGTCACCATCACCCGTGATACACACAAATACCCAGGATTTATATGTGTGAGCAGGAAAATGCCCACGTTCCCCAGCAAAACAACATCAGTCCAACAGCAGGTCCCCAGAGAAGAGGTTCTTGGGCTTGTGAAGAGTCACAGCTTGAGGCATCACTCCTGGAAGCACCTCTGTTGGGGAAGATGGTGTTTTCCAGAACAACCCTCCAGGATTTTGCACAGAGTATTCAGGAGCAAGTTTGTAGCACCAAAAAAAATCTTACCATCTCCAAGGCAAACTCCTCATAATTGGAGATACTTGCTACAAATTTGACATGTAAAGTGGACTAATTTAGTATTTTAAGGGAGATATGGCTAGGATTTTTTTTTTCTGTTGGGTTGTTGGTTGTTGGGTTTTTTTGTCATTTCATGACAAATTCCAACTGGGGACCATTTGGCAGGAAAATTCACACTGTGAGAAAATTTGAGGCTTTCAAATAATACCTTTCCCAGCAGCAAAAAGATTCATTGTGATTTCCAAAGAGTGTCACATGTTAGTTTTGCTCAAACTTTTGATATCTAAATTTCTACCCAGTTTGACCCAGTTCTAAACATACTGCAAAAAATGTGAAGTCTGGGGGTGACGGGGACATAAGACCCTCAGAGCTCCAGCAAGGAGGTTTCCAGGGAGGAAAACCCCCTGAGTAATAGAGCAGCAAACGTGCTGGTGTTTTAATGCAATTCAACACAAAACTTTTCTCACTGCTTTTGCCCACGGAGTTTCTCTGGCACCGAGAAGTGGTGCTGTGGGGAGGCAGGAGCTGACACGAGCAGGATTTATGGGATGGGTGACTACTCTTCCCAATGCACTTCCCACAGCGGGAAGCCAAAGGGGACCCTGTTTTGGGAAGATCCAGGAGCTTCCCACCGGACAGCTCGTGTCCAGCCTCAACCCAGCGTGTGACCCCACGGAGGTCAGCCTTCTTTCTCTCGCCTAATTAGGCAGTAATTACACACTTCCAAACAGAGGTGCCTCCCTGTGAGGGTGTGCAGCATCCACTGCAAAGAAGTTCTGGGCATGGCTGGAGCTGTGTAATAAAAACCACATGAATAGTCAACAGGAGGAAACAAAAGAGCAAAACCAGTTCAGGTGAGTCTTCATGTACACCAGTCTCTCAGCAGTACCTTCCAAGGGAGCTGAGACACCCACTGAAGTCAGGCCAAAGAGCTGTTAAAAAGGAAAAAAAAAATTAAAAAAAAATTGCTTATATTGAAAATATATTGTGTGGTTCATTTAACAACGGTTAAAGCAATTTAGAGCCATCAGCAGGATCAGAGCGAGGGATTTGCTCTGTTTGATCAGACAAATAAGCCGTGATGTTGGATGTCTCTGCCTCCAGAAGTTCAAACGTTGGGGCTTCTTCTGAGACCCCCTCTCTGCTCGGCCGAGAGCCTGGGCACGTCCCATGCGGGGACAAGCCTTCTTTCCCGACCACCCCAGGCAATCTGCTGCTGCTATGCTGGCACTCCAAAGCATAAGATTGGATTAGGCTTTCCTTCGCTTGCCTCACTCCAAATGTAGTGTTGCCAATTTGTATGATTTTATGCCAAGCCTTGTGATATTTGGGATTTTTCTTAGAGCGTCAGTTCCTGGAATAAAGTGATTACAGAAGAACCTCATCGCTGCCTCAGTTATAAAAGTACATTCCTGTCCCACGTTGTTACCAGAAGGATTGAGACAGGGAAGGAAGAATATACGAGGGGGAGCTAAAGACTTCTCTGCTACCACCCAATTTTGGGGACTTGTGTTAAAGCTCCTGCATGTTTCTAAATAGTGATCTCTGATCTCAGAGTGTCTGGACCAGTCCTGGTCAAATTTACCTTGGAATTGCAGACAAATTTTCTACCTATCATTCAAAGGGGAGCCTCATTTCTGGACTAGTAAGAGAAGACGATCAAAATGACCCTGCTGGTCCTGACTAGGCTGAGCTGGTCCAGCGTTCTGTCCCTTGGACAGTGACACTTCCCCAGGACGCTCTTGCAGCCTCTGTGATCTCTGACTTGAAGACAATCTGAGCTTTCACCTTAGACCGTAGAATCATAGAATGATTAGAGCTGGAAGGGATCTTAAAGATGACCCAGTTCCAAGCCCCTGCCCTGGGCAGGGACACCTCACCTCCCACTAGACCAGGTTGCTCAAAGCCCCGTCCAGCCTGGCCTTGACCACCTCCTACAAGGACTAATGGTGCAATGATAGACATAACCATGCTCAGCACATCTGGGTGACAATCCCACATCTGCTGGAGGCTCTTTGCCATGGCTGTTCCAGGAAAGTAACGACTGCCCAGAGGTGACCTTGGTCTTCTGGAATGTGGGTGACCTCCACGTAGTTTTGAAGATGCTGAACCACTGGGATAAACTTTATTTCTGATGAACTCATTTCAGCGCTTCCTTTCAGACATCTGCTCTTTTTCCACGTCCCCCCGGTAAAACCAAACATCCCCTATCCTTTCAAGATGAGCGTGTTTTTCCTTGATTCAGAATCACTTGAGTTTGTTCTAGGGCCCACCAAGTTAGTGACATGAAGGATTTTAGCTGATCGCTGCAAGCTTGCTTCTCCTGGCCCTTCCACTGGTGTTCCAAGCCACGATGTCACGCAGCAAACAGACAATGACAACCGTGGAATCCCATTTAAAGACGAGCCTTGTTATTTCTATACCAATTACAAGGTTATGGATCAGGCTAAAAGGTGTTTAATATGTTGTAATATTTAGGTGCACTTGGCTCCCCCGTTTATTAGGGCTGTTTGTAGCAACACGGAGTATGTGCTCACCGTGGAAGTATGTGGCAGGCACATAAAAAGGGCACAGATGTGCCGAGAAGCTCCAGGGAAGCCGGGCTGGCCCGTGGTGTGGGGAGCAAGTGGTCCTGCCTACAGCGAGGGCAGCAGGAGAAGGGGAGAGAGGGGAGGAACAGAGATGAACTCGTACCTGCTGGGCTTGCTCCACTCCGCTGCATCTTACTTTTACATAGTGTTTTCTTTTGAGGTCTCGAAATCCCATTGCACAATATTGTAAAAATGTCATAAAATATTTTATTGCATCGTACAACTGAAACGCTGCCAAGAGCCTTAACCCCTGAGCTGCCTCTTTCCCGCAGATGCCCGGCGTGTCCCTGCTCAGGAACCAGCTCCCTTTGTTTTGTGGCTGAACTTTGGGGATGATGGAGGGCGTTTAGGGGCTCGGAGGTGAGAGCTGCTGGGTCACCTCTCCAGGGCACTTAGTCTCTAAGACTAACTGAGCTAGTTTTGGGCCTTCCCATGCCTCTGTCTGGAGATTTCAGCTTGATTAGAATTAGAGGTGAGATTGATCCCAACGCTTTCACTCCTTCTCCCCCAGTGCCAGGCCTGCAAATAGCAATGGAAATGTGACCACCGCTCTGCAGGTACCCTGGGTGCGTCCCACCGTCTTGGTTCATGGTGGAGCCATCCATCGGCCGTGAAAGGACTTTTGGAAACATCTGGAGTCAAATCACAAAGCTACGGGAGGTGAAGAACCAGCCCTTCCATACACTGGCCCTTAGGAGGCTGATGGTGCTGCTGGATGGGTGAGCTTGGGAAGTCACGGCTCAGCACTGGACCTCATTTTCCCAAGACGTGCGTGGGGATAAACAGCTTTATTGACCTGCTGTGTAAAGCTCTTGGAAATTTGCTGGTGAGGAGACCATGGTATCAGTGTTTATGAGACTGACTGTGGATCTTTTAAGGTCAGTGGTGACATGGGAGTGATATCAGACCCTTCCCTTATACCGGTGCCCTACATCAAGGAGCAAACTCGACAAGGCCAATATGACATTATAAGGTTCCTGTTCCTCAGAGCAGCCCCAGGAGGAAAACCTGACCCCTTGGAGAACGGTTGTGGAGTCCAGCTCTGCACAAGGTTGGGTTTTTCTTCAATCATTTGCCCTGTGATACCCAACTATGTATCAAGAAAATGACCACCTGGCTACCCCATCCCTGCCTCGACAGTCGCTGTCATTAACTTGGGAAATAGTTCACATCAGCTGGAAAATTCCAGTGAGCTGGGGAGGCCAGAGGCCTCTCCTCCTGCAGATGTTGGGTCTGTGCTTGCCAGCAACCAGATCTTGGCCTCAGCTTGTTATAAAGAAAGAGCAAAAATTAGCCAGCTGTTCTCAGTGGAGATTTTCATCCCTTTTTCTCCCCCTTAAATGAAAGACATAATAACTCCATGAAAGGCTCAGACAGAACTTATTCAGGCCCAGGGGAAATTCACCCTGCTCAGAGGTACAGATACCAATTAATTCTCACTTAAAACCTCTTTTGAGTGGTACTTCATGGGTGTAAATCTTTCTGCTGGTGTTCATACAGAGGTGAATTTTCAACCTTGTTGTAGCCCTGAAGGGCAAAATCCAAACTATCTCTTCTTTCATAGTTCCCAAGAACACAGTACAAGCCATACCACATCTTTCTGCCTTCCTGGGCTGTAAGAGGGCTGCGGAATTGAACCATGGGCTAGGAGTGTCCTTGGGAGAAGCATTTATTTGCTGTAATGAATCTCAGGGTAACTCTTGGTTTGCAGGCTGCATTACCAACCTCCCGCCCTCTCCCAGCCCCTAAGCCAGCCTGGGGTGCCTCATGTCCCACAGACACACTGCTGGGAGTTTAATGAGGGACTCTTAATGCAAATTTCCCTTGAGTTTGTGCTAAATCTCCCATCCCAGAGGCCGGCGAGCTGGCTGAGATGTGCTGGGGAGGAATGCGGTGATCTGCTCCTTTGCTTTTCTATCTAAACAAAATGCTTTCCCATAAACACGGAGGAGGAAACCCCACTTGGCCGAGCCCCTCGGAAGAAGCGTTTTCACTGGGAATGTTTACACGTTGCCTCTTAAACCTAAACTAAACCAAACTGAGGCTTTGAGCAGAGATTGCCCCGCTTGGGACCGGTGCTGGGGTTTGTGCCGAGCAGCGCCTGTGCAGCTGGGGTGAGCCCTGCACCCGGGATGGGGTGTTGCTGCCCCACCAGCCTCACCACAGGACACGGAGCCAGCCCTGCCTTGGGAACTGAGCTGGGGTCTCCATAAATGAGGTTCACCACTTGCTCCTGCTGTGGCACAGACCATCCTCACGCTGGGAACAGTGAGAGCGGTGGCTGGAGGAGGAAGCTGCTCGCTCCTGCTCACCTTCAGTATTCGTGAGGTGCCATCACACAGTGTCTTCCTGGTGAACCCAGGGTTGCCAAGATCCCACTGTCTTCTCCATGGGGAACCCGGGACCTTTTGAGAGCATCAGGGTTTGCCCAGCATGTCCCTGAGTCTTGGTAAAGGAAGCCAAGTGCCCGTGTCCCTGCCTTCTGTCAGCCCTGGTTACACCATGGATGTCTCTCCTTTGGAGAACCAGACAATCTAATTGTGACCCCTTCATTTTAAATTACCTGGGGGTTGTTACCTGGGGGCACTCCAAGCTCCATGAACCAGTGTGTTGTGCAGCCTGGGTTTGCCGTGGCGGTGCCTCAGTTTCCCTGCTGTGGAGCTGAGATAACTGCATGGACTGGCTGGAGAGCACTGGCTGATTTTATCACACCCCATCTCAAAGCCATTTGGGACTATTTGGTGTTGGGACACTGCCGTGTGTCACACTCTGTGCTAATGACCCTTCAGCTGCTCAATGGTCACTACAGCAAGAGTGCTGCTGGCGCTCTTCACCCTCTCCCAAAATCTGTTTATTCTCCCCAGAGCTACCAGGAAGGAGCAGAGGGAGACGACTGAGGGTTTTCAGCTTCACACCATGGGAACCCACGAGCCTTTTGCGGCTGGAGAGACCAACCTGAGCGATGGACAGGACTGTGTCCACCCGAGTGCCACCAGGCAGAGGGCTGTGTCGGCAAAGCCGCGGCTCCCAGATGGTCCATCATACCGGGGGGGGTGGTTTGACTGTGGCAGTACAAAGCTTTGCTGGACCAGAATAGCACATGAGGAGGGCTCTGCCAGCACTCCCACTCCGTTCCTGCTAAGCTGAACGCAGACATAATCCACTGGGCTGCGGGGCTGGGTTCCCACTGGCGTTAAAGGGGATGGGCACCCGGAGTTTAATGCCCATCCGCTGCTGAGTCCCTTCACAAAAGGGATGGGAGGTTTTTGCAACAGGAGTTTTCCTATATCAGAGCTGATCGTTTTGTCTAGAACAGCACAGAAATCACTGTGGATTTCGATCAGCTCCTCGTTACTGGTTTCTCCTCTTAGCTCAGGCAGAACAGGTTACCTGAAATAACATTTGCCTACCTCCAGCATTAAAAAAAAAATAATTAACCCCCCATGTTACTAGCTCCATTCCTGCCCCTCTCAAAATTGCTGGGAAACAATGCTCGGTTATTACAAGGACAGGAAATAAGTGCTGGACGTAGGAGCAGTTAGGGCAGCTCCTACACGTGCTGCAAAGAAGTGGGTAAACATGGCAATAAATGGTGTCATCACCCACTCAGCTTGACACCCCCACAGCTGGCAGCGAGAGACCCGGGGTGATGCTCAGACCCCTCCTGCACACAGGGGACAGAGCTGGCACAGCCTGCTGGTACACATGCAAACATACAAAATACAGCGGCGTGATAGAAAGATGCCCTAATTTCCAGCAGGAATAAACACAAATCCATATATAAGACACGGGAAATGAGCAAGTGAATCCCCCCCCCCCGTGCCTGCGGTGGTGTTTCCAGTCTCGGGAGTGTGTTACAGGTGTGTCTGTGCTCACACAGCAGCACACCCTCTCGCTGGGCTGGGATGCACTTAATGAACCGCCTGGCGCGGGGTTAATCCGTTTGCAACCCCTGCGGGAAGGCAGTGCCAGGTGTCACTGCAAGCTCTTTGGGGCAGAGGTTGCCTTTTTGAGGTGTAGAGGAGTCAGGAGGACACCTATTACAGGTGACACAGGTGCCCGCTCCTCTCTCCAGAGAAGCTGTGGCTGCCCCATCCCTGGAGGGGTTCAAGGCCAGGCTGGATGGGACTTTGAGCAACCTGGTCTGGTGGAAGGTGTCCCTGCCCAGGGCAGGGGGGTTGGAACTCAATGATCTTTAAGGTCCCTTCCAACCCAAACCATTCTATGATTCTATTAATTAGCAGCATCTAAAAATCATCTCTGCCTGAGCAGAGAGAGAATCAGTGCTGTGATGCAGAAATGAGGACCACAGGACAGCGAGGGACATCTCCCACCAGGTTTGGTCCCTCTAGCACAGGGCATGCATCGTACAACCGTTGTGCTAATGACCCTTCAGCTGCCCAATGGTCACTACAGCAAGAATGCTGCTGGCACTCTTCATCCTCTCCTAAAATCTATTTCTTCTCCCAACTGGGGCATCCGTTACAACACAAACCCGTGCAGAACTGACAGCTCTGTACTGTTTTGCATCTGGGCTGTGGGACAGCGTGTCCTGTCACATCCCACACAAACACGCTCGCCTTCTCCCGAGAGCACATCTGCCTGCAAGAGCCAACACCTCGGCAGTCCCCGAATCAGCCACAACCCCTTCTGCGTATGGAAAGAGGCAGGAGGACCTTCAGAAGGTGGGCAGGAAGGAAAGCAGAGCAGCTGGAGGAGCACGTAACCTCCCCCACATCAAACGCTGCTGGAGAGAGACGCCGTCATCGGCTTCAAAGTTCCCGTCTCCTTTGTTTGCCAAGTTTATCTGTGACATCTGGGGATGAAAGCAGGGTCCGATAGGGGATGCACAGCACACCCCACACAGGTGAAACCTGCTGGTGGGGGCTGACACAGGCAGACAGCCACGAGCAGCACAGAGATACAAATAGACTCCTGTTTGTCAGGAATCCATCGGAGATTCACGTCGGCACAAAAAAGATGCATCTTCGAGGCGGGGCTAAAGCAAAAAGCAACGCAGCTTTTTTGGTCTCTTGCTGTTAACTGCTATGAAATCACGTGGGTTACAAAGATGATGGAGCATCTCCCTTTCGAGGAGAGGCTGAGGGACTTGGGTCTTTTTAATCTGGAGAAGAGAAGGCTGAGGGGGGATCTGATCAACACCTATAAATACTTCAGGGGTGAGTGTCAAGAGGATGGGGCCAGTCTGTTTTCAGTGGTGCCCAGTGACAGGACAAGAGGAAATGGGCACAAACTTTAACATAAGAAGTTCCACCTAAACATGAGGAGGAGCTTTACTTTGATGGTGGCAGAGCCCTGGAAAAGGCTGCCCAGAGAGGTGGTGGAGTCTCCTTCTCTGGAGACATTCAAACCCCACCTGGACACGTTCCTGTGCAACCTGCTCTGGGTGGAGCTGCTCTGGCAGGGGGTTGGACTGATGATCTCCAGAGGTCCCTTCCAACCCCATGTGATTCTGTGAATCTGTGGGTTTACATTCAGCTTTTTTATTTCCTCTCTGGAGGTGCTGCCACATGGAAGCAAAGCTGATCAGCAGGCTCTGCTGAGCCTCTGAATTAAAACCTGCTCCCTGATTAAAACGCCGCTGCACTTTGCTCTCCCTCCGTCTCGGTCTCCGGTCGCATTGATGCCGCGCCAAGGCAAAACATGCACTCGTCTCTCATAAAGAACTGCATCTCCTCTTCAGCCCAGCACCGTGTTACTGGTGAGCAGCTCCCATCTTCCATCATGCAAAGTGAAATGATTAAAAGAGAATTACTGGAATTCCCTACATCTCCATCAGAGATCAGGCTTGGTCGGTTGGAAAATAAGTAATGAACGTCATTTGTTAGTGTCACTGTTAAGTGATGAATTTTTTTATGCTTAACATGCCAGGCCTATTTTCTCTTCATTTCCACGTTTGTTTTTGAACCTGCTAATTTAATTAAATCTCTACTGTTGAGGAGCCATTAAAGGTGACCAACCGTGCAAGGTACCTGCTGTGATGCACCAGATAATTAAAGTGAATGGGAGGCAGCTTGGGGAGAGAGGAGCAGGTCCTTGTGCTGCACCAGGGCAACACCTGGGTTTATGGGGTTGTGCCCCTGCAGAAGGAGTTATAGGATATTTTAAGACATTTCACAGAATATTCCACTACTCTCCTGGTCCTTGGGCTGTGCTCTGAAAATGCAGCCTGGATGGTTTTGGCTTTAAACATGCCTCCTTGCAGCTTTTTTGTTTTATATGTAAGATCATTAAGTGTCTGACTATATGCAAAGGGCTTCTTATCTTCCCATCCAAAGGAAAAACATCTGGAATGAACCAGAAATATAAATGTATGCTCTTTGCTTTGAGGATCCTCTCCACACAAAGGTAAGGGAAAGAGCAGAGGGGGAAGGGGAGGCGTCAGACACAGCAGCAGAGTGCCCTTTCCCTTTCCCTCTGACCAGGTATCTCAGTTACCTACAGCTTCAAAACATGTTAACAAAAATCAGAAAACACTGGGGTCCCAAAACCCGTCTCAGCAGCCTCGCACATTTTATATTTTATAGAGTGAAGTGTTCACCTTGCAGACAGCATCCGTGTCCCCCCATAGTCCACATCCATGAGCTTTGGTTTCACCCTTTAGAAGGCATTTAATCCATGACACCATGCAGCACTGGGGGAATTCCCCTTCAAGCCCCACGAGAGACTGAGAGCCGTTGGGTCACATCCTTCTCCTTGTTCTGTGCCTCCTGCTCCGGTGAGGTCCATGTCCCCTGAGCCGTGGCTGGGGGATGCTACTGCTCTGGGTGGGATGCTCTGAGAGCGCTTTGGTCCCCACATTTCAGCACAGTATAGACCAGCCTGTCCAACAGCACTTCCCAAGAGAGGGGATGCCTCTGCACTATCTTCCCATCAAGAAGACCCACGGACAATTTTAATGCAAGCCTCACCTCATGCTGGGAGGAGTGAGATGGCTGAGGGCACCTTGCCTGGCAATGTCCCATGGGGAAAAGCAGGGATACACACTCTGGACGTGTGAGTGTTCTTCCAGGAGGACACTCACAACTGTCTATCTTTTTCTTTCCTCCTTGGCAAAATTGCCTCCCTGGGCAATAAGACCTCATCCGAAGATGGTTCGTAGGGAATGAGATGGGGTTTGTGCTGCTCCAAGACAACATTAAGCAGGGAAAGACTGAAATTATCACTGTCTGATAAAAATACTGTTCTCCAGAGCCCAACACGGAGCTGTCGGATGGCACTTTCTTTCCTCACAGCCTCAGAGCTGCTTCATTACTTCTCAGAAGAAGCCGATAAGAGCTGAGCCGTGGCTCCTGCTGAGCAGAAAGACGGACCACCTCCTGCGGCCCTTGCGTTGGTGGCTCTGTGCTCGTTGCTGGAGCCGACGCAATTTATCCAGCTCTAAAAGACTCCCATCTTCCTATGAGCAGCCAGGCTCCAATTTAAAAGCGCTGCCGTGCTCGTTTCGAGGTGAAGCTGGGATGTCCAAGGTGGTTTCCCATCCCTACCAGCCTTGAGCCTCCTTGAGTTACCTGATGTGCTCAGGGCAGCGTGGCACCACCCCTGCCTGCTTGGGCAAGAGGTGGGGAAGCCCCTGGTGGTGTTGAAAGCTCAGGTGGTGCCATAGGTGGCCATGAGATACCAGCCTGAGCGGGTCCTCCAGCGTGGACCATGGCCTGGGTGCTCCAGCAAGGTGGCAGCGCCTGTTTTCATGACAAGCAAAGCAGAAAACCCATGTGTAAGTTGTGGAAAACGAAAACAGGTCATTCCCCCTGCCCAGTGAGAAGGAAAGTGGCTGTGCTGATGTCAGGGCAATGCCCCCTCTTCATACCAGTGCTGGACTTGGCCACGTCTCCTCTGGAAGCGAAGAGGGATCCAAAATGCAAATGTAAATAGATGCTTTAAAAAGCACTGGAATATATACAAGCTCCAGCGGGAATGTGGGGAGCAGCTGCTGTTTTTCTCCTTGGCCCTCTGCTGAACGTACACATGCACATTTTGTTGGTTGTAAATGTTTAGAGAAAACAGCTACAATTAGACTGTTTGAAGACCACTTTCCATCAGCTGGGCACTTGTCTGAGAACCGCGGCGGCGATGAGCTGCGCTCGTACAGCCCTGGCTGACAAAGTCTTTGCCCTGAAGGATGCTAAGCACAGCTCCTCCGCTCTTACACGCTGCTATTTCAGCACAGGTGACAAAGAGCAAACACAAAGCAAGCTGTTGAAGTGATTGCTCTTACCTCTAGCAAGAATATCCTTAAGCTACTTTTGAATTCAGTCATCCTCCTACAGAGCTAGTCCAGCGTCAGGGGAAAAGTCTGCCGGCCCCGCTGGCACCAGCCTTAGCCCTTGGACTGACCTGTGGCTGCTTTTTTCTTACCAGCTTTTGCTTAGTAGTTGGAAGAAAGCAGAGGTAGGCTGAAAGCAAAATCTCTGGGTCCAAGCAGCCTTGGATGCTACCGCATCCGAGAATTGGATTGAAGAATTACTAGCCAGTTTAGGATAACGTAGCAACATAAGGCAGGGAGATAGGGAGGAGGGAAGGAAAGTCCACGGGCTGATCTCCATAAAGGTGATAGAGAAAGGCAGGCACATCTTCAGCCCTGCCTTAGGCTCCTGTTTCCCCCCCAGCTGACTTGTGTCCCACACTTAGACATCTAACACATCTGAAGCTAGATGAGATCGTCCCACCCAATGCATTGAGAGGTAGTTGAAGATGTGAATTTGGGACAAAAGGAAAGGAAAGAAGAGAAGTAAGAGGAGAAAGGGGGAAAATAGCCACCACAATCTGTTGCTGAGCTTGCGTGAAAACCTATCCATCCCTCCCTGTGCCCCTCAGTAGCTCTCTGTCCTCCCGTGCAGAGGAGCAGAAGGCACTCCAGCCCTTTCAGCCAAGGGTCTCCACAAAGAGCTCTGCTTGTGTCTCACCCAGCCCGGGCTGGAGCTCTCTTCCAGCTGGGACAAAGTCAGGCGAAGGCAGAAAACAAACACGTCCTAATTGCAAGTGGCATCTCCTGCCGCGGGTGGTCTCCGGCCACAGAAGCGTGACATTGTCTGGGAGCCCCGCCGCACGGTGGGCAGCAGCACGGAGGGACGGCCTCTCCCTGCCCGTGGTTTTCCTCCTGCTGCTGGGTAATAAGGGCTTTAATGGGGGAAAAGAGGCACTGGGCTGTGCAGCAATCAGCCAGGAGCTGCCTGCAGTAGTCATCATTAAAGGTGCACAACTGGCTCCCGGAGAACAAAAACCCCCGTCTCTCCCACCAGCCCTCCCAGTACAGTCCTGGTGCTGGGCCAGGGTGTTGCAATTGTTGTTTTGACGGACGCTGATTCAAAACAAGCCCTCAGACAGTAATGAGGCTTGCTCAAATTGCCCGGGACTCCGTTTGTTCTCCTCTCAATTAATGCTTTCAGAGGAAGAATGCAAATTATTTCCCAGATTGGGAGAGGAGGAGGGGGTGGGGGTGGAGATAGCGTTGAGCGAGGGCGACTGGTTCATGGGAGGGAAGGATGAACCTCCAGCTCTTTGCATCCAACCCAGCTTTGCCTCTTGGACAGTAAAACAGTTTAATGTCGACGAGTGAGTTCATAATTAATAACCTTTAACTGCGTGTCACTAAGGAGGAAGGTTATGGCAAATTCCAGCCCCACCAGGCTACATTATCGCGGTGCTCGTCGGTCATTAACCGCGCGCTGAGTGCTGCTCCCGGGGCTGCAGCTCCCTCCCAGCATCTCTACGGGCAAAGGGGGAGGCAGAAAGCTGCCTCCCTGGGGACAATTAGGTGACATCTCATGGCACCGTGATGCCCTGGATGTGTCAGCCAGAGATGCTGACAAGTCCCGATACAGAACTGGGTCATGGGAGAAATTTTTCTGTGGTTAGACAGGGTCTGAAATACACCAAAGTTGGGTTTTTCTCTTGCCTGCCTTCAGCCTGGAGGAAACAGCATAAATCCATGTGTTCCCACCAAGGACTGGGCAGATGGGTGCCCATGGGCTACCTCTTCCCACCCATGCCACCATTCTCTTGGTGTCCCTTATGTACCACACCTGGGCCACAGTATATAGCCTTTGCTCACTCCTTCCCTTTTCCTGAGGGTGGAATTTCTACCTGTTGTTTTCCCACAAGTTCCATTTGTGCCAGGACAGACGCCACCGTGTGCTGCCCAAACTTTTCTGTCATCTGCAAAGACACTTAGAATTGGGTTTTTCCTGTTTTATGGGTGGCTTTGTTCTGCTGAAATGTGTCCCCTGTCTCCCAGTTCTCCTTCCCCTCCCTCCTGAGGAAGCCAAGAAACCCCAAGACCTCCATGGGACCTGGGCCAGGAGGCTGGATGCTCTGGCACAGATGGAAGCACTGCTGAACTTTTATGTTTTTTTTTTAAAAAAGGGCATTTTTGGGGCCAGGTGGTCTGAGTAGAGGGTCCTAGGGCTGCAGTTTGAATTTGAGTCCTCAAATTTTTATTTGCCCTGGGCTGAGGGTGCAGGACACAAGGTGGGCAGGTTTGCTTGGACAAAGGCACATGGGGAGCTAAGCAGGGCTCAGTCCAGCAAATGGGGCCCAGAAAAGAAAATGGTAGCAAAAGGAAAGAATAAGAAACCCTGTTTTGCTTTTGGGAGAAAGATACAGGGTGTAAATAAATCTCAATCTCTCTGTTCAGTTCTTAAAACTGATTTTTTAAGTTTGTGCTCAATTCCTTACGTGCTCAGTTCTCTCCTTCAGAAGTGTTCTCTGCATGCTGTGCTTGACGGTCATTTTCTAATTGGGCAAATGCTTTTGGGTTTTTTTCCCCCCAAAATGAAAGCTCAGTTCTCCTGGATAATTTAATTTCTTATAAAATATTGAGAATTAAGACCTAATGGAAAAAAACCTAAAATAAATATTTTATGGCTCTGAAAAGCTCCCAAACTCCAGCACAGAAAGCTGTTAGATACTGCTGTGTTTCTTTTTTTTTTCTTTTGAAAAAAAAAGAAAAAAGAAAAGAAAAAGAAGAAAGTTTACTGCTTGGAAAAACTCATAACTAATTTATTTATGCCCCCAGTGGCCAGGGGCAGCAGACTGCGATGAGGGGAGGGGATGGGTGCTGTTTTTAGAAGAAAAGCAGAAAGAACAAACTTTGCCCCCTTAAAAATATCAACTGCTGATCTGTCTTTATTGACACTTTTGCTACACAAGCCATATTTTAAAACCCAGATCCTGTGAAAGCCCAACCCCTGTCAATAAGATGCTCAAAGGGGCTCAGGCTCCTTGTAGGAGAAGGCTGAGCACTGGGTAGAGGCCGTGAGAGCTGCTGCTGGCACGGGGCTGGGAATTGCTGGAAAATCACTGAGTTACCTGCTGGTGACACCTACATGTCCCTGCTGGGGACGGGGAGCCAAGGCCACAGCCGTTACCTTGGGTTCCCCAGGGAAATGCCTACATCTGGGTGGTGAGAATCCATCCCCGTGCGTTTGAACATCAAGACTTAGGGATGTTTTCCTGCCTGAACTCGTTAGTGCTGCTATTGGTTTTCCACTAGATTTTTAAACGTGCAGAAAACGCAGCTTTTGTGAAAAATCCCCTTCCTGCACCACCTCTTGGCTGTCGCCAGCCCTGCCTTCCCCTGGTCCTTGTTACAGGCTGGGCAAGGCAGCGGGTCCAAGAGGTGACAGCGTCAGGGAGAGGTCAAGAGAAGTTTAAGAAGCGCCGTAATTAGGATTAGCCCATTTTTCTCTCTGTCTAATCGATGAGGGTCTCCACACGGATACATATGAACCTGTTCCCTGGGAGGGAGACTGTAACTGGGTGAAGAGCATGGGTTTTGATGGATCATCCTGCACGAGGGCGGCCTCCTCGTTGGCCCCTAATAACATCCCCACGGTATGGCAGTGGGCTGATAGATGGCAGGTAGGAAACCCCAGGAGAGGGAAAGTGAAGGATATTCCTAT
Organism: Tringa tobata; assembly: GCA_033628505.1. NCBI lineage: Eukaryota > Metazoa > Chordata > Aves > Charadriiformes > Scolopacidae > Tringa > Tringa tobata. The sequence goes on along the minus strand of JAHREE010000296.1, from coordinate 163,983 downwards.
TATCTGCAGGCACGTTCAGTAGAAAAGATTCAATTTTTTTTTTCTTTTTTTAATTATTATTTTGAACATCTATCCAGAGAGGGTTGGTTATAAAGGGGAAAACTCTTTGGCTCATTATCCTTCAATTATTGAAGTGAATGATTTGGGTAAAATGGAGGAAACTGAAAACAGAGATTATATTCCAGTCCATTAGGCAACCTTAGATTTCCTAAAGCAGTATCTTTGAGGCTAGCAGGAATAATTTTTAATTTATTCTGTCATCTGCAGACAGGGAGAACTGTGTCATTATGGAAAGGACTTTTCGAAAGCTAGACATTTTATCCCCCTGTTTTGCTCTTTGTAGCAATAATCTCTCCCTGCCCTCCATCCCTGAGCTGCCGGTTTCTGTTTTATTTGGGCTTTTAATTTTAAAATAGTGATCAGTCTGCCATTTGAAAGGACTCCCCCCTCCACTAGTGATCATACCTCACCTCCCCAGCAACGTGAAACACTAAAAATTAAGCAAGATACAAGGAAAGAAAAAGTTTTGTTGTGGTTAGAAAATGTTCCATAAGAAAAAAAATATTATGAGGAAAATTAATTTTTTTTTCACTAAAAATAAACTGGTATTATGAGAATGCCCCAGACGAAGAATACAGATGCTCTACAACCAGAAGGAGGATCGTGACTCTTGGCAGGTACCTCTTTCCACTGTCCCACTTTTTTCTTGCAAAAATAGGCCAGGATGGCTCCAGGATTGCCCTTTCCCTGCTGATTTGGGTGGGTGGGAGCTGGGCAGCTGTGGAGACACATCCCTCGCTGCTGGTGGCACCTCCCAGCCCTTGCTGGGACCTCGCTGCTGCCAGGGCCAGAGCCAGGACCAGCATCCCCACACCTCCTCACTGCTGCCCGCCTGGGAAATGGCACTTGGGATAAACTTTATAATGGGGTTTTCTAAGGAATTTTCCAGAGAAAGAGAAGAGGTTCAGCCACTCACTTCAGACCCTGCAGGGCTGCAGAGACCCAAGTAATGCTGCCGGGTTTTAATTCCCACAGTGCAAAGGCACCAGCCAGTCACCGATCTCCTACGACATCTCTTTGCTGTCACAGAGTCACCTCCTGCTCCTCTCCTCTGGACCAGACACCTTAACCTCCCTTGGCTTCTCTCTGCAGCTGGTCCTTCCCGCACTCCCCATCGCTCCACTGACCTCCAGCCTCTAACTCATCTCTGTCATTTTTGACAGCACCAGACTCTAAGTGGGACATGGTGTTTTGGACAAGACCTCAAACGTGCTAAGGAAGCAAAGAAAAATTCTCTTCATACATCCCCGAATGAGGTTTGAATGAGAATTGGCATTATATTGCAATATTGGTCCATGTTTAACTTGCGATCCTCTTTTACGCCATGCTGTTCTTTGGTCAATTAACTTTGATGTGGTACCTGCACATTTGTATTCTTCTTAAACGTACCGTTTTACAGTTTTTACTGAATGTTACATTGCTAGATTCCTAATCAGGTACTTGGCTTGTTAAGATCGCTTTTGCTCTGATAAGGTGTTTTCAACCAAGTGTATATCCAGATTACATCTTTCAGACAGTGATTTCCTCCAGACAGCACTGTCCTAAGTTATGAGAGCATCAATCCAAACACTGTCAAAAGCCTCCTTACTCAGAAGCCATCACACGTCTCACTTGGCTCTTATTCCAAAGGAGGAAATGAAATTAATTTGACATGTCAGCATACATTTAGGTAAAACTGAGGGTTTTTTTTAGCGGGGGAGAGTTGTTGTTGGGTTGTTTTGGAGGTTTTTAGCACAGAGCATCACTTTTTAAGTAGATCTACTCCACTAGACTCCAAAAGTTGGGATAACTCAACAGACTGTTGATACATCAGTGAATTTATCTGATGAAGATAAGATCTAAATATGTTCCAAATAAAGAGAGAAGCTCTTGGTAAAGCTCAGCTGGCTTCGGAGTCTGTCAAACTCAAACACCAACAAGTTTTCAACAAACCTCTTCAGCTGCTCTGCCTCTATAGTTTACCTCAGTCCTTCCCATTTATCTCCAAAATCCAAACAGCTTAATACTTATCTCATGTGAAAGCTAACAGAGAGTTTACTTTTTTTTCTTCCTGAGAGAGACTTGAGTTCATCAATTGTGTTGCTGTTTTTCAGACACTCACTCTCCTAAGTGGCTTCAATAACGGAGTTGAGTTATGGACACAATGTTATTACATTTGTTGTTACCTCAAAGTGCATATTGTATATTGCCCTTATTTCCCTTTCTTTCCTCTTTATCTGAAATGTCACATCCTTCTTATTTCTGTTCATTACATCTTACATCATAATTCTCAACTTACACATGCGTTTGTGAGATTTTGTTTTCCATGGGTAGTCTGACTTAAATTCAGTTTGAAGCAAGTTGTTTTATGTCTTTGGAAACCCATGAAAGATTTCTGAAAGCCAGACTTGTCCCTTATTAGCTGTGTAACTGACGGATCAAACATAATGATACTAAAAATAAAAACCTGTTCTTAACGACTCTGATGGGTGGTGGAAGATTGAAAACATAAAAGTGTTGTCTCTTAATAATTACTTTAATTTATTGCATTTTCCTTTTGTTATAGACAACCAAGGTGCAAACGGCTCCTGGAGCTGACTCTACCATCGTGCTCGAGAAATTTCACTCTAAGAATAAAGGTTGTTTCTCTGCAAAGACACAATGCAGTGTCCATGGGATTTTGTTTCTATCAACAGTAAATCATGTGTTTCAATCTTAACAAGTACTTTTATGAAGTAAATTCTTAAAAAATATGATGGACCAGCTCCAAAAGCTGTGAAAGGGCCCTTAGTTTCCCTTGTGCTAGCAAACCACCGTAAAAATATATACAGAGTTGAGACAAAGTTGACAATTTTTCCTAACAAGTAAAGAAAACACACTGCACTCAAATCCAGCAATAAGAAATACAGAAGTTTCATAAAGGTTTTGGATTGGATCCACAGCTGTTAAATTAAAATATTTTAAACCCACTTCTTCCCAAAAGAAGGCACAGACTTTTAAGATCTATTTTTACACAGTTAAATTAAGATGATAATAGTTTCACAACGGTTTCCCATGAAGGAGAACTGACAGCAAGTTCCCCAAAATACCTGTTGAAATGCTGCAGCCTCCGAATTTGGTGGCAAAAGACTGATGGAAGCGTTTGACCTTCTTTTCGAGAGAAGTGGGGGAGGCTTCTTGCGAATCTTTCAAACAATGTCAGTCTGTCAATTTTCAGACTCTTTAATTTTTTCCAGCTGTAAATCAATCATCTTATTAACTCTTCTCTAATGTCTCCCACCAAGTTATCTGGGACTGGCAGCTTGACAAGCCATTTTTGCGGAGCCGTGAGAATAAAGTTTCTCTTGTGCATTGCCGTGATGTCATGAGCACTCACTCCTGGCTTTCACTGATCCTCTCTCACAAAAGCCTCCTTCTTTGCTCCTAGCAATTATTCAGCTATTAAAGCACATTACGTTAGGTTTCTTATTTTAAGAGTGATATCACTCCTTGCTTTAATGTCCAGCCGATGGAGCAATTTGCACTAACTTCCCCTGACACCGTGTTGGTGCTTGAGTCCCCAGGTTATGTTCCTGCCTGCATAAAGCTGCCATTGATGGGATCTACATGTGGAGAAGGCAGAGGGGCTGTGACTGATTTAAACATGTAAGTATGCAATCCTATGTACTCACTCCTATGAAACAACATTACCAGAGCCACCATCGAGTCCTGCTTCACAAATCTTTAAACCTCTCCTCCGTACCTCTTCATCTTGGCTCCTTAAGAGGATGAAGCTCCTGAGCTCCAGCTGTGTGTGGGCACATGCATGTCTATGAAGGTTTCCTCCTCACTTCTGGCCCATCACCTATGCTGGACCAGATGAAGATGTTGTGGTTCCAGGCATGCAGCTCCTACCAGTCTTGCAAAACCAGGTGGCCAGGTTGGAGAGGAAAACATGCAAAGAGGAGCTCCATCCTCCTAGCAGAGAGCTGCCATGGGTGCTCCAGAGAAAGGTTCACTTGGGGTCTGCACCTCCTTATGACACTTCGGTGATCTGTCCCTTGTCTCTCTCCAGCCCATCACCATCCAAAATGCATTCAGGGATCTTCATTCCAGAGGGAACCAGAAGAGAGTGAACCCTGGGCTTGTGGGCACACAGGAGCACAGCTGGTGAGGTCAGAGCCTCCTGGAGTCCATCCATCTCCACAGAGCCATAGAAAACCACACAGGGGAGAAGCCACTGACACACCCCCACTTTTGTTACCCTCACCCTTCCTCCTTCCCTCCAAACTCGATTTCCTCCTCCCATTTGACACATTAAGTGCTAATTTTCAACCATCATCCAAAAATCTGTTCCTTTGTCCCCTGCAGCGTGTGGGGAGGTGACTGCAGCCGCTGGAGCCCAGGCTGGGGACAGAGGGGCTGTCTGCATGGGGCTCTGCTCGGGCTGGGCAGGGTCGTGTCTGCAACTCAGACAGCTCTGTTCTCCCAGTTCAAAACCAGAATGACTGCAGCCTCCGACATCCACCCAGGAAATCCTGATTTCAGCCAACTCCTGGTTTCTATTTCTGTCCCCAGTTTGGGAGCAGCACAGGTGAAGGGATGATGCAGGAGAGCTCTCTGCCTTTCCCAACTTGTAGGTCCACTCCTGGCCCTCATAGCAAGCTAGGGCAACCCAAAACTGCTCTAGAGCATCATGGTGGGACTGACTGACACTGCAGAGGCAGACACGGGGGCTGGCTGTCACCAAGCCACTTCTACGACACTGGACATCCATGCACACCCTCCTCCCAGCCAGAGGATGCTGCCAGCAGCTGTATCCCCAAAGCCAGCACCCAGCTCCTGCCTGTCCATGGAGCCTGCCTGGTACCTACGGCCCTTTTTGGGGGGGAAAAGGGAGGTCTGACCACTTTGCTTTACCCATGGTGCCTCCTCAGAGGGGCTGAAGCTGTTCAGCTCCAGCTTGGGTTTCCCCACAGGTGGTCAAAGGCTCAGGAGGCTCAGGTGTATATATAAGACCTGCTATTTATAGGTCTGCTTAATTCCCCAGTTCCACTGCGTATTAACCACAAACCAAGCGAAAAAGCCAGCAGTCTGTTATTGCTGCTACTCCTCACGTGCAAGGTGTGGAACTCAGCGGTCAAGGAAGGACTTTCCACTGACAAATGCCTATCTGTTGTGGCAAGCAGTGCTTTGGGTTTAAAGAGCCAGAAAGGGCTTAAAATCTGTTTTCACGACCTGCCGCAAATGCCACATGAACACAGATGTGCTGATGGCCTGATTCTGAATTCACCGTGGCAGAGTCAGGGAGCAAGTACCGACCCCACAATGCAGCTTTCCAGACTCTCTCAAAAGCTTGTGATCTGAGATACTATCACCCTAAATTCATCATTACTATCACATCTAGTCTTAATTAAGAGTTAGGAAGGTGTTATCACTATTAGCATCGTCGTTCAAAGTGCAATTTGTGATGTACATGAGTATGTCAAATTGAGGTGTCAGTGTTTGAAGTCTACACTGAATTTTTAAGTCCCAGCAGGCTGAAAAGAGCAGGAGCCAAAGAAAAAAAAAGCACTTTTTTGAAAAAGTGATTCATCCAGACATTTGGGGTGAATTTCTCCCTGGAGATCCCTTTTCTTTTCACTACCAGGTGAGGAAACTGGAATGACCCACTGACTCCATCGGCCTCTGCTAAACTGCACAGGCCACTTTGGGTCCTAGTAATGCTAACAGTCAGTTTTATACAGCCAGGCTTTTTCAGGCTATCTTGGTGTGCAGCAGGACAGTGGAGAGAGAGCCTGAAAGTTGAGGGTTTCCCTTAAGCGTGCGACCGAGAAGTAAATGCATTAGGTGTTATGAAATACTTGGACAATGTAGTTCTGCATCCAGCAAGAAAGCCAGCGCAGACTCCGCAGGAAATAGAGCAGAAGCAGCAGAAGGGATGATGAAACCTGGGAAGGATTTAGTTGTGGTTAATATGTAAAAGAAGCTCAGAGAGGAAATCACTAAAAGGGAAAAGGTGTCGTAAGAGAAAGTGGCAAAGAAGAGCTTGACAAGCTGCAAGAACACGCATCGGGAGGAGACTGGTGGAACAAGATGTTCCGAGGCAGCTCTGGGATAACAGGGTTACAAAGCATAACCTGGATGTTGGAGCAATCACACGACAAGGGAAATCCAAGCAGAAGACTTTGGCCTGTGTTAGCTCCCAACAAAACATTTAACACAATGCTCTTAAGTCTGAGGATCCGTGTCACTCATTCCTTCTGGGGTAGGACACGAGGCAGCCATTTAGCAGCACATGACAGTGGTGCAGAGAAGATCTAAGCAGGCTGTAAAGTGGAATAATGCACTTGGTTGTAATTATCTGGAGAGCACGGGCTTATGGCATGGAACTGCTGCCCTGTGTAGGCTGCCCTGATGGGAACACTAATGACCACACATGGACAGGAATTAGCAGTCCATCCCCAGAAAGGAAGTCAAATGAAGTGATGCATCAGTGTTAGGGACTTGGGCTTTGGCAAAAAAATCCAAAGGAGTTTGGGTTGTGGAATCTTCTCTGAGATTCCCATCTGCATGGGCGTTATCTGCTGTAGGATCGCTTCCTGCGACACCTACAGGACTCTGGCTTCTGTCGCCACGGGGACAAAGATCCCCTTTGCAACACACACCTTTTTACTAATCGTGTGACTCACTTAATGAGTCACCCTGCAAATTCACATAAATTTTCATTTAAGAAGAGTCCCATCAAGGAAGAGGAGCCTCCTGCCAGACTGGTTCTAACACTACTCAGCTCTGGTCAACAGCCAGTCCTGCCAGCTCCTTGCAGCTCAAAGAAAAAGAAGAAAGAGGAAAGGGAGAAAAACTTGCAACTAAAGAGGCTTTAGTGGCAAAAACGTGCTTTAGACGAACTTTTATGGGGTCCCTCCGGACAGTACTCGTCAAAATTCAATAATCATTTGCAAAAAAATCCTATCAAGCAGGCAAAAGGGAAAAGCTGAATAAGGAAAAAATTGCACGAGATGGGTTATTTCTAATCATCATCATCATCATCATCAAGGTTTAATGCAGTTCAGATATATGCCATGGTGAGGGAAGGTGTTCTTTGCTTTCACTTTGGTGCAGGGTTGGCTGGATTGAAATAGCAGCCCCAGAGAGCCCCCCTGGCCGTTATCTCCAGGACTGCCAGTGGAGGTGGCTGATGGCTGCAGAAGAGAGCAGCCTGGCAGCTCAGTGCTCCTTCACCCTGTCTGCTCCTACCTGCAAATCTCTGTAGGCACCTGAAGCCTTTTAACCCCCCTGCCCCCAAGTAGTTGGTTATTGAAGCTGGCACCAACTGGGGCCACCCTGCACAGCACAGCGACCACAGCTCTGCAAGGTGGTCCAGCCAAAAGGGGCTGAGAGGAGAAGAGTTATAAGGGATGGATGGATGGATGGATGGATGGATGGATGGATGGATGGAGTACTGAGTTGCAAAACACTTCTGCAATGGCAAAATGACACCGACAACTACACCTGGTAGTCACCGAGCCCTCAACACATCATTTAAAACTTCTTGGGTTTGAGGGGGTTTGCTGGGTTTACAGCACATTAAGACCTGAGTGATCTTTCCCTCTCTGGGTACCCCCGTTGTCCCAAGGACATCATGGGTCTTTGGACTTGAGAGCTGGCAGCCACTCATAGCCACTCAGTGAATTTTTCTTCTATTAACAGACTTTTGCTGCACTGTGCATCTCTGCTGACAGCCTGCAGCTCAGGGGAAATGCAAACACTCATGGTTTCAACCTGATTTGGGCTGGAAGCAAAAATTAACACTAAAAAAAGTCCCATGAAAAGGAAATCCTGCTTCTTGACCCACTGCAACGGCAGCAGCAGAGCTGATGTGAGTGGGGCATAGGCAGCTACTCCCGTGTGAGAGTTTATATTTTAAAAGTGGCTGCAGTTGGATGGGCAATGAAAGCCAAACACAAAATAAATCTCTTGCAAAGGGAATACTTGATTCAGACCCGCTGATGGGCCCTTTTGTGGAGGCAGCCCAAAAATGAGATGCCCCAGCCACTGGATGCCCTGGAGACCTGGCCTGGGAGGTGACCAGAAGCAGGGCTTTTTGCTGCTCATCAGTGGGCCATCAAGGTGCCAAAGGGCAAGCAGAAAGCTGCACACAGCCAGGCAGACTTCTGCCATGAGAACACATGGCAGGGAAGGTACAGGGAGGTCCCATATACTGTATTAATGGAGGCACAGATGTTTCTTTAGCATTGGCAGAGCTTTCTGACCTGGCAGCGTCAGCAAGTCTTAAAGCAGAAAGTCCAAATATTCCTTAAACACCACTGTACATCATCTATAATTATCAGAGTCTGTCAAAGGGTTTGCAGCACAGACCTATGGCACAAACTCTGCTAAGGGCAGAGTTGCTCCACGTAGGCGTAATAGGAATTTCTCCATGATTTTTTAGGTCCAATAGCATGGATTGCTGGATATCCAGAAGGCAGGTACACCACAGCCCACAGCAGCAGGGTAGTAAATCATCACCAAAATTGGTAGTTCAGTGACCAAGTTGTTAAAGTCAGCAAGCCTGTGTATTAAACACGTTGATGACTAGAGGACACCAGGTTTTTCATTGGGACCTCAACACCTTTTGCCTGCTGCGATGTTCGGCAGTTCTGACACTCTGGACCTCAATCTCCAAAGGTTTTTTAGACTGGCTCTAACATACAGGAACACATCAAGCAGAGGGGTTCATGATAAGGCAAGTGATCGTCACTGGATGCTGTGTAAGGTAAGTTTTTCCATCAGGTAAAAAGAAATAAAAACATGCATTTAAACGAAATAAAATAGTAACTCTTGAAGTCTTGAGAAATCCAGGTAGTAATTTACAGGGTGAATGAAGGTTTCTGCACAAACAATGTTTTCAGAGTATTGTTTGTCTTGGAGAAGAAGCGCTCATAAATCTACAGCCTGTGCCGTTGCAAAAATTATCTCAGCTAATTTCAGGCCCAAACTAATTAATCAGCACTTGTTGCCATGTTAATTAGCCAAAAGTGACCTCAGACGTATTTGGCCTTTTCCGGCTATTTAGCCCTAATGGGAGAGTATGCACCTGAGGCAAAACCTAGGAATAAATAGATGTGAAGTCTGCTTCCAGCTGGGTAAATACAGCCCAGACTTCCCGGTTCCTATGCTTGTGAAATAAACTCTGCCCCAACCTTGCCTCTCTCTGCTTTCTGGCCTTGTGGAACATCTACGACTCTCTGGGCTTTACCTCGAGCCTTTGCAATGTGTTATTTATGCAGCGGTGGCCTTGGAAAACTTTACAGCGTGGTCTTGGCCACTCGTAAGGTTATTGCTGCAGTATTTCCTGCTGGCAAGGCTCACTCTGTGAGCAATAAAGCCTGTGCCAGCCCCAACACGACTGCAGCAAAGCCACATTTGCAGAGGGACACACAGGGTCACACGCTGAGCACCCGCTGCCTGAGACAAGCTCGTGTGCCCGATGCCAGCTGTGAGTGAGGTCCTTGCACCAGCTACTGCCACCAGTGAGGTCCTTCCTCCACCTAACACTCTTTCTCTAGTCTCACTCCTTGCATTACATCTAATGCTCGGGATTCACCCTTGATTTCACAGCTTGTTTGCAGGTCAAGAGTTGTAAGGCCAACTTTATCACAAGAAAAACAGCCCAAGTGCCTTTCCAGCTAAGGATTAGTGGTGGTGAAGAGGGGAAAGCCAATGACACATCCCCATTTGAAATATTGCCTACATGTACACAGCCAATTCCTATTGGCTTTCCTAAATTAGATGATGCTTTTCTTTTTCAGGCTGAAATTAAGGAATCTGGCTTTCCCCTTCAGAAAGCTTCTTCTAGATTAGGGCATGAAGATGTATTATGTGAGCTAGCTTGAGCTAAGTCATTGGTTAAGACAAAGCACTTGAGAATACACAAAGTTAACCAGGTCAAGAATATTATTGCTATTGTATATAGGTCTATTATATATTATTATAGATCCCTTTATTCAGTCTTGTAAATTCATCATGCACTTAACTTTGCAATTCTCTGACAAGAAAAGAAACATGATTACCCCCATTTCACAGCCGAGGTGACTTGCCCAAGGTCTTGAGTGAGAAGCCAAACCCTCCCCATCAACACGAACTCAGTCTTTCCAGTCGCTCTGTGCGAAAGAATCTGGACTTCATACTGCAACTCGGTATCATCACAAATAGCTGGACCAAGCAGCCCAAGAAAACACAAAACCAAACCCTCTTTTCTATCAGAGCCCATGCTGGGGCTCCCAAGGGCAGTGCAACCCCCACTGAATGCATCCCTCTGCCATGGGGATAAAGCTGGAGCCCCTCCAGCCACTGCACCCATCCTGCTTATGTGCAAGCAAGTTACTTTGGAAAGTTTCTGGTCTAAAGAAAGTCTCTGGTTTTTGAAGCGTCTTTCAATCTAATGGAATATTTTTCCTTCTAAAGAAGTTGCAATTCCTACTTGAACTGTTTTAGCAAAACACCAGTTTTCCTATTTTCCCCATGTCTCTCTGACTCCTACCAACTGGCTTTAAGAACCTTTTCAACTGAATCATCCCCAGCTGAAATTGCTTGTTGTTGCTCTAAAACAGCCATTAAAATTTCAAAAAGCTGTTTGAAAATCCCAAATCTCTCTTGAGTCATTTCCAAGGAACTTTTATGAATCATGGCTTGTATCATATCACACCATTCAGCAAGACATGGGCTGGAACAAAGATATCAATGGCCATGACCAATCTTTAAAATATCCAAGTGAGGAATAATTAAATGTTAAATGTTAAATGTTGTGAAGGTTACAGCTGGGGATACAGGAAGCCATAGGTGAGCGAATGGCTGCTACTTAAAGGCTGTTTCATTTTCTTCAGCTCTTTTGAGCCTGCAAAGAATGAAACATTCAGTGTAGGAAAGGGAATTATTTTCCAAAATTGAAGTCATGCATCTTAGAGTGGTCTTATCTCTGGAACACGACCTTATTATGCATAATAACTCAAAATAAGAACAAATGATGTTGGTCTCTCTTGGGATCACGTCAGAGCATGTTATGTTTTGAACTGAAGCTGGTTTGAAATCAGTCACTAAGGCATCTGTAGGAATTCTTTAAGGACTTCTTCAAATGCGGCGAATTTAGAAGCAACGTTACTTTTAACTACTTCACTCTTCTAACTCGCCTCAGCTCATTATTTTGGCACCACAAGATGCAAAGGGAAGGCTTCTTGCATTTCACATATTCTTTCTAAATAAATGCAGATACCCTGCTGGTTTTGGACAGGACGCTTATTTTGTTTATAAATTAAAAAAGTGCTAGCTTAACTGCCTCTGAGGCCCTATTCCTCTAGCATTAATAGCAGAACTGGGGAGTGAGCAAAATGGCACCTTCCCCAAACCATCTCCTCTTTCCCCCCATGCAGCGATGAGCCCCTGTGCAAAGCTCCAAGTCATCTTCTCGGGCTCAGACTTGGCATCTGGGGCAAGGGATGTGGGACAGGAGCGCCCAAAGAAATCCCACTCCTGTGTCTGCCATCTCTAGTACGTGACCAGAGCATCCCAGGGAGACCTCGAGAGCCAGTCGGGTCACCTACCATCGGTGGAAGATAACTCCTTCCTCTGCTCCCTCCCTTTCCTTGCTCACATGTATTACACTTTATGCTTTTCACCACAGGTTAGTAAAGATGCATTATACATGAGCAGCTACCGGTTGGGGTTGTTAATGTGGGGTAGGGTTACCCAGGAACAGCTTGTAGAGCCGAAAGCTAAAATTGATCCCAGCCTTTGTTATTTGACCACCTAACACAGAGTGCTCAAACTGTCCCATGGTGGCTCTACCTTTTGTTTTGGGCTGCCCTGCTGTGTCCCCGTGGGCTCTGACACCCTTTCATCATCTGCACAGAAGTTTGTTGTTTTTTTTATTTTACTACGAAGTGCCACTGTATCCTTCCAAGCAATGGGTTAAGGTTGAAATTTAAATTCTAGGTCAACAGGGACCTGTTCATTTAATGGCAAGTTGTTGGTTCAATATTGATATATGGAGAGGAAGCAGAAAAAAAAATAAATAACCTGACAATGATACTCAAACGAGGTCGCTGGGAGCAAATCTGGTCAGGCTCTGCTGCAGGCTAAACATGAGCAATCATTTCAGTCTGAAACAGTGCTAAATATGTAAAAGACGTTTCAAGGTTGTTTCTTTTTAAATTGGTGCATTGAATTCATTGGTGCATTTACTAGAGTAAAAGAGAGGTATGAATATCCCCTTTGGAGGCAAAGATTCTGGGGAGGAGATGGTTCTTTTGCCTGGGAGTTGGAAGCACCTTCCCTAAAAGGTTGTTTCCTCTGCTGAGGGGCACAAAGGTGCTGCTAAAATAAAATGAGGAGGAAAAACTCCCTCCAAGAAGATTATTGTAAAGGGAGGGGAAATGCTTATTCACACAGCTTTTCCTAGCCCTGGTCATGGTAATAAGAGTTTGAAAACTTGTCCCTCAAAAGCTTCAACCCAGAAGGGAAATAAAAAGAAGTCAAAGACACAGATCTATTTTCTACTATCTCAACATTTAGGAGATTGACACATGATTTTTGAACACTCCGAGCCGGCAATATTAATAAAGCTGCTTTCATTGTCAACTTCTCAATGTCAGGTTCATTGAAGCAAGGACTGGAACGCAGCAGTTCTCTTTCCCAAATGCATGCCCTAACCACCAGGCTGGAGAATCTGCCGTATGCTCGCTTTCTAGCTGAGTGAATACTGAAATAGCCCATGCAAGAGAAACGCCGCAGTAGGAGGGACCGAGTCTCTCTCTCGTACGGTGATCAAGGAACTCTCCTATAGACTGGAGCTCAAATCCCTGAACATTTGGGCAAGCAAGCATTAATTACTGATTTAATGTTGGGAAAAAGGCTGTAGCAGCAATAACTAAAACCTTCAGTGACTAAGGCATGAAAAAAAAAAAAAAAGGTTGCATTTCAGGTTGCAGCAAAACACAGTTTTCTGGGTTTTCACTTTGGGGAGAAAAATAAGCGAGCAGGCAAACAAACAAATTACTGCAGACTAATCACAGGCATAAAAAAAATATCACTTTCTCTCTCCAGATGGAAAATGGAGTATTTGTACAGCCCATTTTCAGAGTTTTTCTTCCCTGTGAAAGGCCGTCAGAGAACTAATGAAAAACATATAGGCAAAAGCTGTATCCAGTAGCATCCTGAAGATCCACTGCAATCTTCAGAGTCTGGGACAGCAAAAACAGACGGTTCCTGGACACTGCCAGACTTCCCCACCTGCATCTTGTGGAAATGCTACAGTAGGAAGAACAGGATAATAGGAAGGAGAAAACCTCCTTTCCAGGTCTAGGTGTGTACCTCGGTACATTTTCCAAAGCCCCAAACCAATGAATTGGGCATGTTACCCATCAATATTATCGAAAATATCCCACATGTTCTATGAAGCCCACACTAGCTCCTGCTCTGAGAATTGGTTTGATGTTAAATCAGAATTGGGTGTAAAATCCATTCATGTCAATAGGAATCTTGACGTTAGTTTCTGGACCTGTTCCTTAAAACAACAGGAGCTGAGCAGAAACCCAAACCTCAACTAGCTTCTCATCTCCTGCCTTTCCCCATAGGACTCCTGTCCCTCAGCTTCTGTGAGAGGGAAGCAGATCACTGGGTGCAGTGGTGGGAAGCCATCTGCTCAGCCTTCATCCCCTTGTGCGTGCATTCTAATTTTGAGGGTAACATGAGTATGACTCAAATGAGAAGTCCTGCCAACCCCAAACAAGGAGTTCAATCCCTTCCCTGCCAGATTCTATCTGAGATCCTTCCTGATAATGCCATGAACTAAAGTAACGAAGGTGGACAGCATAGGCGACATATGAAATTACCCAGTTTAACACATCTCCCCCTTTCTTTCAAGCTCTGGAGAACCAACAACCCAGACACTGAGCTCTGAAATGGCTTCACCCCATGCAGCAGACGTCATGCTACAATCTCATGTTGCCTTCTCTGAAATACATAAACCATATGTTCACCCTCGGCACAAAGGTGACTTTAATCCACGGCGCGCATGTGGAGGCACACAAAGCAGCTCACTGTTTCCGTGCACTATCTGGAGGGAGGTGTGCGTGTGCCAAACACATCAATCCTGCGAGAAGCGAGTGTGCACGGAAAGGCTTGGTGACAGAGGCAGTTAACTATTTACTGCACAACACTGCAAATGTCTGTAGGACCCAAGGGCTCACACACGCGTTGGTTCCACATCCCTTTGGCACCCCTTGTTGCAGGTGCACTGCCCAGGGTTCATCCCGGTACAGGATGAGCAGCCTCCTCCTTATTTAAGTATTAAACCTTGCATCTCATCTTCAACTCATCACCTAATTGCCCCAAGCAGAGGGTGACAAACATTCCCACTTGCAGTCCCACACCCCCGAGCTGATGCTCAGCACCACGTTCCCTTCCTCAACGGATCTGTGGCCCAGGCAGCACACACCAAAGGGGTGTCCGGTCAGTTTGCACCCAACAGCCAGGCTACGACCTGATCCTGGCTTATGCAAGAACCCTGCCTCGTAGTAATTGCCATCTTTGGGCTATTTTCAGCCAATGCAACTGCTGCCCATCCCATATTGTGCTGCAGAGGGAGTATGAATGATGGCAGTTGATTATGTCAAGCTGTGCGGCGCTGTACGCAGGAGAGTGGCCTCAGCTGCTTCCCTTCCTGCCCCCTCTGCAAGATGAAATATTCCATTTTCATCCCTCTTAATTAAAGTGGGTAGCACACTTACAAGGGGAAGCAAGAGGTTATGCTCAGCAAACAATGGTCCACTCAATTAAAAGAAAACGCTCCTAGGAAACCCGGAGTGGGAGAGTCAAGTGTTTTCATTTATCCTCTGCCACCTTTTATCCAGACTTGATTCTGCTTCCACAAGACAAGTCACATCTTTCTCCCATTCCTCTTTCTCACTTACACCCACCCACCGCGGAGACCAAAGCTTGCCCAGAGCGCACACCTTGATGCAGTAAACCAGCTGCCTGGCAAACGCTACCTGAAATTGTCCCAGCAAGGCAGGAGCCCCTAGCAAATAACACGTCTGACAAGTAGTTGACCATAGTTTAATGAGGTTCCTCTGCACAAAGAAGGAATTACTGAATATGCAAAGTTTTATGGTAACAGCATTCCTATTCCAGCGTCACTTTTGAAGTCGGAGCTGTGTATTGCTTTCCCTCTTACCTGCGGGTGCTGAATAACAACTTTGGGTTATTAGATGAGACAGAATTTTTAACTTCTAAGCTGCTCTTCCCCGGTGTTGCAATTCTCTTGCACAAGCTGGCAGGATTGCTTTTCAACCGCTTCTTCAGCCGTGTATCAGGATCATCTTTCATTTAAACAAAATAATAGGTTTCTAGCCAGGTTGAACAAAAAAGCAAAGCTGAACAAGCTCCAAAGACAAGAGGCAAATGGAAATCTCATGTTATCAGTTTCCCCAAAATAATATGATTTTTAAGATGCTTTTTTTCCCTGGCTCACAGTTCTCGGTCACCCAAATTGGCAACAACTCTGTTTTTTAGTCCATTTATTTATTTTCTGCGCTTACTGAAACTTGAAAAACCCAAACTGGTTCATTTCACATGTAATTTATAGGCAGATATAAGTGGGGTGGAAGTGATGTTTGGGTCTGTCACTAACCCCTTCCAGAAGGATGAACTTCACCCATTGCCAACCAGCTCCTGCAGAAACCAGTGGCCAAGCCCTGGTAGGACCAGCTCATGCTCACATCACCCAGATTTCTCCATAGCCCCTGGGTCCTGTCTCCACCACCCACAGCACCACTTGCTGGGGACTTGGTGGCTCTTCTCTGGGAGCTTCTGGGGCAGCAAGGCTGAAGCTCATGGGCAACGTGGCTGCCCACACTGAGCTTCTGCCTCCATCCTCTGTAGCCCCTAGAAGATGGGGACATGCAAAGTGCCAAAACCTGGAGAGGATCTGCCATGAACTGAGGGTCTGGCCAAAACAAAACATGGGCACCCAGCTCCCCCAGTGTCTTTGGGAGCAATTCTCATGGCTTGTGTAACTTATTATGACTATTATGATCAAGATAACTTATTTGTCCTTCAAAGCACATTTTCTACACATCAGGTGCTGGGCGCAAAGAGCACAAACCAGAAAATAATAGACAATTGAAAACCTGTTAAGCCTCAAGTTAAATGTCTGAGAGGAGGCTCTAGGTATGTCCTTTTACACCTGCATTGCAAGGAGCCTCATCCCCAACTGCCTGACCAGGGCACAGAAGGTGCCGTGAGGCTTTGGAGAAGCTGTTTGTCATTCTGGGAGGCAGCAGGGACCACACAGTTTGGCAGCATCTAGCCACCTTGCCAAAATTCCCTGTCCCAGCCCTTGTGGCAGCAGCACCTTTCTTTGGACACAAGGTCACTGTAGCACCAACTGGAGCAAAGATGCAAAAAACACATTAAAAAATGGGAAGAATATAGGACATGAACTTAGACCATCACTAAGTAGAAAGCAGACACAAAATTCTTTGATTTTTGCTCCATTTCACACAACAGACTGTTAAGTGGCAGATGTCAAGTGTATTTATGTTGTGGGAACATTTCCAGCTACTTCCTGGGGTCCCGGCAAGATCTCTGCGATTTGCCTGAGAGAAACTGTTGTTTCCAGGTCAGAAATGAGAGTTTTCATATTTACAACTCTAGTTTCCATTTTCCATAAACTGTCCTGTGCTGCCAGAGGAAGACACTCAAAATCCTGCTCTGCCACAAGTCGTCTTCGTTGCTTTTCACCCTCTGCCTCCGTTCCCAGCTGTATTACAGGAAAAGCAATTTCTGCTTTTACCCGTTGGCTACAGGCTCTTTGCAGCAATGCAAATCTGCTCCTGCAATAGGTTGGTGCATACGCCTCAAAACAGCCCTCCACCCTCGGACAACTGGTTTGGTATTTTCAAGTGAAAGCAATTTTTTCTTTAAAAAATGATATTACAATTGATTGAAACTAATAGCAAACTCACATTGGGTTGTTTGGCAACAAAATCAGGGGAAAAAATGAAACATCAAAACATTTTTCCTTTGATATTTTCAAGTAAAAAAATTCTGACATTTCATTGGAAACAAAGCTCTGTTTCAAAAGATAACCATATTTAATAATTAAAAAAGGGGAAACAAAAACAATCAAGCTCTGCATTCTGAGACAAATGAAATGTTTTCCTGACCCAAAAAAAACCCTTAAATATATATATATTTACAGTTTTCTTGTGGGAAATTAATTTAAGATAAACTCAGAATGAATCTTATCCTGGGAAGAGGGTTATCCCATGAAATGAAAAGTCAGCTGTTTGCACAGTCCCTGTCTCCAATATTTGCTATAGGTTGGGTTGCTTCTGCCACTGAAGTTTTGACAAGCTACAAATTGGTAGAAAGCAAATACAAATTGGTAGAAAACAAGGCAGAGATGGACTCAGCTGACACAAACCCATGTGAGAAGCCAACCAGAACCCCATCAAGCACCAGATGGAGACAGGAGAGATGTTGTCGGGACAGTGGCACAGGGACCCAAATCACATTGTTCATGGGAGGAAGCAGCCGGCAAGAGAAGACCTTCAGTGCCAACGTTCATCAGATCGAAATTCCCTTTTTTATTTTTGGCTGGCTGCTGCTCCCAAGGCTGGAGCAGGGGAATCCAAGGGGGAAACCCTCTCCTGCCACCTCCCCCAGTACTGCTGGCAGAACCCTTGCCTTTGTGGCAAATTGGGGATGGAGTCGAGGAGCTCGGGAGTGATTGATATCGCTTCCTGGAAGACCAGAGTTCCAGGTCATCTCGCCTACCTTGGGGCTGGCAGTTCATTATTATGCTAACAGCATGAAAGCCCCAAATCTCACTCTTTCGAACTGTAATCCTTTATTACCCGCTGTCAAAAATACCCTGGGCCAGCTTCAATTTCTCCCACCTGCTCCCCATTTCCAGCTCTGCCTGGAAAACACTGGGCAAAACCCAGCCTGAGGGACCAGTCCCATCCTTTTGTCTGTGCTGGGCCAAACTGGGTGGTCCTGGTGGCGTCCGCACCTGGTGGGCTCTTAAGTTGTAGGAGGTGTGAGCCGATATGCAAAGCTATGTTATTTTTATGTGTATATAAAGTGCTATCCCACACGCACACCATCTAGGGATTTTATCCCCCCCCCCTCCTCCTCTCCCCCCTCTTGGGCTCAGAAAACTGATGAGGGTGCAGTGAATGGGGGGCTCTCCTGGGGCCAATTAGCGGAGATTTGGGTAGCATCCAGACACTGCTGGGGGAATCACTGAAAAGGCTCTGCCTTGAATTTACAGCCTGCTCTCCTCGGTGCCTTGTTCGCCCGCAAACAGCCGGGCACGCAGCGGACGCAGGGGGACTTTGATCCAAAATAGATTTTTGTTTATCCAGACAGCAGGGCTCGGGCACCAGTGGTGGCAACTTGCACGCATGTTTGCATCCAAATATGCAGAGCAAGCGGTTAAAGCGGCTCTGGCATCATGGCTGGAATGCAAACGAAGGGCCAAGGCCACCTTCCAGACACTGAGAGGGCCTGTCCCTGCCTGCTGGCATATACCCTGTCCTCTGGAAAGCCGTATGCCGTGTCACCAACTACATCACCTCGCTGGGATGCCTTTGCCTACACAAACAAAAGCAGGAAGCTTAAACAGCTCTTCTCCCTGCCATGATGGCTCTGCAGGAGGTAGCAGGGTGCAGGGAGCTCTGCCAGGGCCTCAGACAGGGGCTCCTGGGCCCTGCCTGGGGCTTCACCGGAGCTCCCAGGCCCTGTCAGGGGCTTTGCTGGGGCGCCTGGGCCCTGCTGTGGCCTTTGCTGAGGCCTTCCCCCGCTCCTGCCAGGGCCTTTGCCAGGGGCTCCCAGACCCTACCTGGGCCTTCTCATCCCTGCCAGGGCCTTCACTGGCACTGTCAGGCCTTCACTGCCACTCTCAGGCCCTACCCAGGCCTTCCCATCCCTGCCAGGACCTTCAGTGGGGCTCCCAGGCCCCGCCCAGGCCTTTCGCCATGGGCTCTGGGGCCCTGCCAGGTCACAACAGTAGGGAGTAATCTGGTACCTGCCCTCTCCTCAGGAAAGAAGGGGATGCTGTTACGTGAAGTCTGTTTGATTGTAAAGAGCATGCTGGAAGTATGCCTCTGGTAAAAGCTGATGATGTCCCATGTGCGGCCCAAAACTTCCCTGGAAAACCAGACACGCTTTTTTTTTTACCCCCCCTCCCCTCCCCTCTCTGTTTTTCCACTTTCAGTGATGCTCAGGTGCTTCTTGTAACTCCAGAGCAGAAAACATTTTTCTCCAGAAGCATGACGCTTTAGAGGTGATGGTATGTTTTTATGAGGCCAGGAGGGAAACATTTCAGCCACGACTAAGAGTTTGCCGTCTAGACATGTATTTGACCAAAAAAGGGACACTTTTAACATAACCACAACTCACAGAGTATTGAATGCAACTATTCAAAGACCCTTTGAAGCATCAAGCCCCAAAAGCCTTTCTGCCCACAGCACACTTCAGCACAGGGTATGGAAACTTCAGGGACACCCCTAAAACCTGCCCTCACCCCAGCACTCCCCCCCGCGTCCTGCCGGCTCAGCACAAATTAAGGGCTGGATACAAAGACTGAGGGTAACAGAAACACTTCCAACTTTAGCCAGCTTCAAACCCAGGCTGTGCATGGACAGACACAAGGAATATCTGAGTTTCCATGCCATGACCAGGGAGAACACCCAGCACATCAGAAGACATCACTTTCCAGGCAGCAGGTAAAGAGTGACAGTTTACTTGCAGCAATCAGATCAGCCTAAAGCACAATCTGTTGTGCAAGAAACCCATTGAAAACATCCACTTTAGCTGTTCAAAGGCATCCCTGCTGCTGTACACCTTGTCCTTTTGATTTATGCTTGCATGGGTTTCATGCGATGTGGTAGTACTTTATCAGCCGAAGGACCCTGCACAGATAAACAGCTCAGCCTTACAGAGGTAAACATGTCAACCGGTGACAAGCCTTTCTTTCATTAAGGACCAAGCGACTGATGTGGTTCCAATTGTCCTGCTCTGGGTGGAGGAGGCCCTAATCCCATTATCAGTCATCTGCAAGAAACTGGAACACCAGCCTGAAGGTGGGCGCGGGTAACAGGGAAGCTGGCAGCTGGCAGCCAGGCACAGCGGGAGCAGGGGTTTAAAGCTGCCAGGCAGGTCTGAGGTTTCCTTGTCACTCAGATCTAACCTGGCCACGGATACAGGACATGGCTGCTTATCACAGAGGTCCTGAAGCACAGTTATGCTTTAGTTGTCTTTACACTGACCCTAGGTTTTAACAGCAGAAGCCATCCCTCTGAGGGTGGGATGACTTCTCTGAAAATTAACAGGAATTTGGTGTTAAACACCACCTCTAGAGAAATGTCAGCATCAGTCAAGTTCAATAGCAGAACACAACAAACTTCAGCTCCAAGATATCAAGAGACTGCTGCAACCATGTGCACAGAAAACACTTAAAGGCATTAAATTGTGATGTGCTCAACTATACCATGCATTTGTTGATCTTTTTTCACTACATGCGCACCACAGGCAGGGCCATGTCACCCCACAGACCACTCTTGGTGACCCTACAATGATGGGAACGTTCACACTTTGGTGGGTCAGCAGTAGGAATCAGACCCAGCTCACAGAACCCATCCCACATTGAGCAGCTCTTTGCCTCCTGCTCACCCCACAGCACAGCCAGGCATCACTCACTGCCCTGCTCATCCTGGCAGTGATACAAGCACTCATGGAAGGGAAAAAAGCATTGTTTTCTGTACCCTGACAAGAAATCAACCCCAAATCCTCCGATGCTGGCCAATTCAACACAAAACACATCATTAACCTAGTCAAGAAGCATTCAGAAATGCATTAGTTCACATTGCCTGATAAGGACTGGAAATGTCCCTGTCCCCAAACTTTGGCTGGGCTCCTTGTGTCATGGCCCCCTTTGCTCAGCCCAACCCCACAGCCCAGGACTTTCGGGGTTCATAAACAAAACAAAAAGAAGCTAAGATTTTAGAATTTTCCATCTCTTGGAAATCTACATTTTTCTTCAGCTTTCCTATAAAAGAGTTATTAAAGCACAGAGTCTCTGGCCTTGCTTTCTCCACCTACCAGCAATTTTCCCCCCACAGCTCTTCTTCCCTTCCTTTGCCATCCAGACCAGGCTCTCTGGGAACAGGGCATGCCAAACAGAACAGCAGAAAATGCAATTTCTGATGGCTTAGGATGGAGACATCAGATCAAGCACATGCGAGAAAAACTGAACAAAACATTACATTTTAGAACAAAATAAAAGTGTATGTTCCATTTATTTCTGTTGCCAAAATCTGTGGATATTTCCTTCCCTGCTAACCCTTCTCACAGGTAATCACAGGAGTGGTTTTTGCTTCCTTCTGAAGGTTACATGGCTTGCACTAGATGAACGGAAAGGCTGTGTACTATGTCTTTGAACTTCTGCTGTTGGTTATGCCTGGTTAGGAATAATTACACTTCTCTAATGGTTATTACTCAAGTTCCTGACCCCAACTGCAGCTCCACCTTCCTGGGTTTTCTTGTCTGGGAATTGCTCTGCAGTTGGGTTTATAACCTTGGCAGATGATCTCAGCCGCAGAATCATCCCAGTGCTGGTGATACTTCTCCTACCAAACTTAACGGAAACGCTATCAGGAAGGCAGAGAGTAAAGTGAGTGTTGGTGTGAGGTGTGAAGGTGCCAAGTTTTTCCTCCTGCCTTAACAGCAGCAGTTTTGTAGCCCAAAAATAAGCTGAATCCCTCTCTGGGATGGGGATGTTCAGGTGGGTCAGAGTAGAGGACATGCAGAGCTGGGGCAGAGCAATAGCCAGGTCTCTGTGCTACTACAAGACCAGGGTAAGAGACAAGGTGATGCCATCATGGCTTTTGCTAACATCCTCAAACAAGCAATATCCCAGTGTGGGTTATTGGGAGATGCATGGAAAGGACATGGACAATGGATGCAGAAGGGCAGCCCAGCAAAGGGAATAATTTCAGGCATCAAAAGGACACATGAAAACACCTCCAGGATGTCTGAAAAAGCTTGTTTGGCCCAGTTACTGCTCCCTGTAATGGAGCTCCTAGCTGGCTTGTGCTGCTGGAAGTTGTCCACCCTGGCTCCTTCAGCATCCCTCCAGCCCCTGGGACACAAGATATTTGAGCTTCTACAGACAGGCTGATTAAATGGACATCATTAACATTTGTCATTGGTACGCTTCAGATCATGGTATTAGAGATCACACGTGGAGCAGAGGCAAGAGTCCAAACACTAAGCTAATGGAGAACTAAGGAGAACTTTGGGTTACTCCAATAAATAGCTCAGAACTGGGAAAAAAAAAAAAAAAAGCTAGAGAATAGATTTCTATCTGAAACCATAGTGAGACCTAACTCCATGGGTCTGTAAAATGTTTCAGCCGCAACATTTTCACTTGAGGAAAAAATCTGAAGGAATTATTTTGCTTTTCATCAAGATGTCAAAATCACTGGTGAGACTGAAGTGGCTGCTTCTCTTCCCACTCAAGGCAGCAGTAAAAGTGCCACTGCCTGGAGGGTGGCAGCATCCCGAAGGGCCTCTTTGGCCCAGCACTCCCATTACAGCCGCTTCGTCAGGGAGCAGCTAAGGTCTGTGCTAACACTAACGACCCCCTTGGAAGCTGCCAGCTTGGGAAAGGAGTGACACCATCTCTTTGGGATGAAGCCAAGCAGGGAAACATGTGTCCTGGGCAGGATCATGGAGTAAAGTGGATGTCCCAGGAGCTCCCAGCAGGCGGCTGGGGCTCCTGGTGTCCCCCCCAGTGGGGTCTGGCTTGCCAGAAGGAGCACGCCAGCCCCGGTGAGGCTCCTGCAGCCCCAGGCGCTGGCACTAATGAAGCTGCCTGGCCCTCTTTCCCTTTCTCTTTTCTTTTCCCAGGTTGGAGCACCCCATCCCACCAGAATGCACTTGAAAGAACAAGATACTTCCTTTGTACTGGGAAACAAATGATGATTAATGTGTTAGTTGTAATTAATCTGCGATGACAGATTAGCAGAGCAGTGGCAGTGTCTTTTGCTGCTGCAGGAGCCAGTGCTGATAGGACAGCTGGTGAGAGGGGACACCAAATTCAATTTGCTCCTCATTTGCATACATATGACAACCATCTGTGCTAATAGCACTGCAATGTCTCTATTAGGCTCTCTTCTAGTGTGCCGGCTCACCTAGACTCCAATTAGGCCTTTAAGCGAGAAAGCTTAAAGCATAAATATTTGCAGAGGGGAAGGGGCGGCTCAGCAAGGTGCTGTACCCTGCCTTCCCCTTCCCACCGAAGGCTGAATCCTCTCCAGTGCCTGAGCTAAGATGCTCTGCTGCCATTTAGCACCTGCTAATGAGATGCCCAGCCCAACCCCCGGACTAACTCCACCAGCCCCACGTTAGCCAAGAATGCCTTGAGCCATGCGAGAAAATCCGAAAGAGCTGCAGAGGCTGAATGAAAACTAGGCTTGACACGGGGAAGAATCCTTGGCCAGCAAAGGTGCACGTCTGCCCTGTCTTTTCACCCAAATTTGGGATGTTCTGGGCTTCTAAGCACAAGAGTGCTATGCTACCCCCAGAGGGGGAAAGAAGAAAGGTTATTTGCAGCCGTGGAGAAGAGGTACCACATGGGAGGCTGCTCCTTCAGAGGTTGTCTCCTGCCTGGCTTTCATCAGACACCACATTTACCAGCTGCCACCGGAGCACCCGCGCACACGTGGCGTGAGCACACATCTGGCTGGAGCTACGAGTGTGCCATGGGCATTTGTTCCAAGCGGCCATTTATTTCTGTACATGCATTTCAAAAATAGCAGTCCCAGACTCCCCTGAAAGCTAATTAGGGAACCAGTTTATTAATGAGCTGGCTCGCCTACCCAGTTCTTCCTGCTCTACCCATGAAGGTGATTTCTGCAATCTTGAGTTTGTTTCTTGTTTTCCAGCCATACTACTGCAACCCCTCCAGAGCGTTCAATGAACTGAGAGCAGAAGGATGGACCAGGCTGGTCTAGTGGGAGGTGTCCCTGCCCATGGGTAAGGGCATTGGAACTCAGTGATCTTGAAGGTTCCTTCCAACCCTAACCCAAAAATGATTCTAAGATCAGGCAGGAGAAAGGACTGGGCAGAAGCAAAGACACTACAGGAGCTCACCCCAACTTCCACCAGTGATGCAGTACTGCCTGCAACCAGCCTAGAGCCGGGCTACTGCTCCAGGCACTGTGTAGGTCCCTTCAATATGACCAGCTGGAAACCAGCCATGGCATGTGAATTAGCAGCTACTTCTTGCAGCTATCCAAACTGGTACTTTCATATAGTTCAGAGCTGCAAGGAGAGATTTATCTGCAACCTGACCAGGAATCAAGCCCACATCCTCCATCCCATGGCATGGAGTTCACGTGGCACTGGGATCTCCTCTGCATGTGGTGGAGCACAGGGGAAAAGCATCAGGTATCTTTGCAGCAAAGGGTCAAATTAAGGATTTTGGCAGTGTCTGGCACTACCCAGCTCCCCCCGAGAAGCAAGAGCTGACAGGGGACCTGTCTGCTGCCACCACCAGTGCCCACCAGTACTGATCCCTGGTCCAGAAAATGTGTGCAACACAGCAGACAGTGCAGCGCCGAACATCCCCTGCAGTGCCCAGACCCTGTTATTCAAGAAGTGCCCTTGCCAAAGAGGATGAAGGTCTGTGTCCTGCAGGACCAGGCCCACAATATCTCCAAGGAGAGCATTCCCCAGGGCTTCACTGGCACAGCTGCTTTTAAGACATATCAGCTCTTCTACCACAAAACACGATTTCTGATACCAAACCCTAACACAAAAAGCAATCAGAAACACGTTCAGGGGCCTCTCTATGGGTGCGTGTGGAGTTCAGGTGTGCCAAGCCATTATGGTGATAGTTACGTCTGTTTTGAGGGAAACTCCTACTGTGTTTTATGGAAAACCATTTCCCACCTCTGCTCCATCCAGCACAGGCTGTGCAAGGCAGGCATTAACGGCTGCTCCTCCAAGTGCATACAAGCACGCACACGCTGCCTTATTGTAAGGCACGGGGAACAAAGGAAATAAAATACAAAACCTTGTAATGTTTAATTTAAGCCCAGACAAACCTTTGCACATACACACCTACCCTGTTTCCATCAATTAAGTGTGGGCCAGAAGTTTACAGATCCAACATAACAGAAGGATGCTGGAACTGTTCCAAACCCAGGTATTAAATAAAGCCAAAATTTTAGACATAAGGCAACACTTTAAAGAGTCCAAAGAGAGTAAGATGTGAAATTACACAATTAAATTTCCAAACCACCTTAACTCTGCCCTCCAACAATACCAAGCCGGGTACAACAATGATTGAGGCATATTCCTCCCTATGGAGACCAACAGGTTAAATATTACTTATCTTTGTGCCCGCTTAAGCCATGGGGATTTTATCCTTAAAGAAGAAAATCTTGCCCTGCTCTGGCACAACCACGGTTTTCATATTTATTTATTTTTTTTATGAATGATGAAGCAAAAGTTTTGTATTTTGTCTTTGGAAATAAAAAAAAAATATTGGAGGTTCAATTTTAAAGGAGAAAAACTTCCACTACATGTTTTTTATATTAAAAAACCCACAAACATTTCCCAAACACACTGCCTGTTATCTCTGCTGTCTATGTGACAGGCTGATAGCACTTCAAGCTAAAACCAACTGCAGAGTTTCCTGACCTGACAGTATTAACATTACTTGATTTATATTTTTGGCCACTTCTTTTTTTTTTTTTTCCCCTATTATTGATCCAGATCATTAACTACCAGAACATTAATTACCGACGTCATCATGTAACTCAAAAAAGACCAAGTAGTGTGACCCGTGCAGCTGGCGTGAATTAGTTCACATGAGTTTTGAATGCCTCTTAAAAAAAGAAAAATACCCAGGCTCAAGGACCAGGAGTGATGGAGAAGCTGCCACGTCCAGGGCTATGCTGGATCTATGTGTGCCGGGCTATCAGCGGGATTCAGCTGCAGCTCCCAACCCCCCAACAGCAAATAACTCACTGAAGTACAGCCATAAAAGAGAAAATAAGCATGGATGTCCTGTCAGGGAAAGCAGCCCAAATACCAAGGGCTCGGGATGTGGACGAGTGCAGGTATGAGCACACTGGAACTGCAAAGGCATTGAAGACACTCACACTAATTTGGAAATATTTTGGAAATGGCAGTTCTGCAAGATTTGCAGCCAAAAAGATAGGGTTTGTAATCAGATCCTTGAAATCTCTTGCCTGCAAAAAAATGCTGCAAAAAAACCCCAACATCATATATTTACCAGGCCAAATCTTCAACACACAACTTGAACCTCCACAGGTTGCCCAGAGAAGCTGTGGCTGCCCCATCCCTGGAGGGGTTCAAGGCCAGGTTGGAGGGGGCTTTGAGCAACCTGGTGTGGTGGGAGGTGTCCCTGCCCAGGGCAGGGGGGTTGGAACAGATGATCTTTAAGGTCCCTTCCAACCCAAACCATTTTATGATCCTATAACTGTGAAGTTCAGCCCCCCCTGCCTTCTCGTACACCTTCCTTGCAGAGCACCCAGCACACACCACCACCAAAAGCATCTTTTCCCCAGTCTGTTTCTCTAGGTCTCCAGGGCCACCCACAGTGTCAGTGGGGACAGGACCCAGCTTGGTCCCCCTGTGGTGCCAGCCCTGGCCAGGTGACTGCCACACGGGCCGAAACACAGCTTTTTTCCTCTCTCCAGAAGCAGAGGGAGTGCCGGGGGGGGGCTCATCTGGTGCAATAAGAAAGGACCAACCTTTCCTCTTTTCCCTTTTCTGCAGGCAGAAGCGTGAATCACGAGTACAGCACTGATTGCTCACAGCCACGCAATAAGGGGGTAATTAAGCACCGGGACAAGCACCACACTGCCACTGCTGGGTTTGCTTGTGTCCACCAAGCACTGGGAACCCATGTCCCCACTGTGTCTGAGTGAAGAGCTGCTCCAAAGCCCCTCCAACCCCCTGCCCTCGGACTAATTCTGAGTTAAACACACAATCCCACCGGCGAGCCACTCCCACAATTGATATAAGATGTCACGCTCTTAAAGAGTGAGTTATGTGTACAGGAAGGAAGACTGATACAATAAATAATGCAGTCCTCCCGGTGGCACTTCTGAACGATCCAGCAGCACTCTCATTTGTGGAGGAACATGCTAATTACCCTTCACCAGGGAGACTCCCTCGTCCCACCAGCCACGGTGCATCTTGATGGCGTTAAGCACGTCTGTCTGCTGCTTTAATCATCAGCAGCTCCACGCTGTCACTAACACTTCCAAGCCAAACAGCGAATAAATGTTGACAAAATACTCCCTGACACTCGCATTCAAAAGCTGCAATCCTTAGTTGTGTTTTTTTTCTTGCAAGGGACAAACTCTGGTGAACCCTGGCAGACCCATCTTTAGAGGGTGACAGCCAGCAGGACCCGGGTGTCCACAGCAGAAGGGATAGGATGCGGGGTTTGACAGTGCCCTCTTGTGCAAAAAACCAGCAAAAATATTCCCCCCTACCCTCCCCAGGAGGAAAGGAACATGCCACACATGTATTCGGGAGCCTGGAGTTCACATCACCCCTGTCACTGACTTTCCTTGTGGCCTTGGTTGAGTCATTTTGCCTCTTGCACAAAAATGACACCGTGCACAGGATGGACCAGGGGTGGCTTTGGAAGATAATTCCCATTTTTGCCCAAGGAATGCTGCCACATCAAGGAGAAGCTAAAATAATCATCAGGCACCAAATGATTCATCCCTCCTGGGACCATCCCCCATATCCAGGATGAGGTGGCCTCTGTGGTGGGTCCCGTGCAGACATCTCTGCCCCTGTGATTACAGAGCCTAATTGCAGCCCAGAGGAATGCCCAGACACACACACTGTGCTTCCAGGAGATGAGGGCAAATCTGCTCCTGGAGAAGCAGCAGAGGAATTCAGTGTGGTTTTATTGCTGTGGTGAGCAACCAAAAGCGCTGAGGAAGGACCAGGCAGGGTCAGCCCAGGAGCCTGGGACCTGCCGGGGGGTTAGTGTGAGCACAGCTGATATTTGACCAACTGTCCTTCAAGGGCATGCTCACAGCCAGTGCTGAGCCCAACACTGACCCTTCCAGCCCAAACCTCCTTCCCTTCAAGCTGGGGGGCCTCTTGCCAAAGAGCTATTAAGCCAGGATGGGCTGTAGGATGTCTTCTCCAGGGTGACGTGTCCCAAACCCCGAGCCATGTGCATTTCTGCAACCAAAGAGGAATTTCACCACTGTGCTGCTCCCACTATGCCCATGAGTTTGCAGAAAAATCCCACCCATGCTCATTTTAAGAGCCCAAATCCCTAATCTCAGCCTTACCCTGTGGGCATCTCCACCTCCTTCAATACTGCAGGAAAACCAAATGCCTGCAAAGGCAGAGGACAAAGTCAGAAGCAGCTTCATCACCTTTTTCCTCTCCAGGCACCCTCCAAAAATCTCCTGGCTCCTTCCCTGCCAGTCCCTGGTGCCTTCATCCCACTCCCCCTTTGGCTCCCACTGGCACTGGCTGAGACAGACCATCCCATTTCCCCTTCCCATCACTGTGCCCCATAATCTAGTTTCTTGGACACAAATTAGTCAACACCAGAGCAATGTTAATTAGTGACTCATTAATTTTTCAGTTCACTGATTGAATGGGAAGGGAAAAAAACCCACATTCACATTGTAGACACCAAAACTTGGTTTCACCTGAACTGCAGCACTTCGTTCTCATTTCTTAAAGCTATTTGGAGGTGACATTTCAAACAGAAATGTCAGTTTGAAACAAAACACTCCGGGAAAAGTTGAAATGAAGCATTCTGACTTTCTTAAATTTTGTTTTTCCCCCCGTGTGAAGGGGAATGGGTGAGGAAATGATTTGATGAATTTGACCTGAATGGCAGAATTAGTGCAGCTGACTAAGCATTGGCTTTTTTCAGAAGACAGTTACGTCCCACGAATTTATCCTTTACGCCATGGTTGCAAATGTAGAATTAGTGCTCGAAGCTGCTGGGGAGAAACTGAATGTACTGCAAGGAATCAGCTGCTGCTCTGCAGGGACACAGATTTGCTGGCACATCCTCAGGTCCCTGCCTCGTGGGCACAACCGGGGTTCTCTGCCATCTGGTGCCCCCCTTTTACCTGCTCCCAGAGCTTTTGCCTCTGCAACAACTGCCTCAGCTCTTCTGAAGCCAGAAAAATGCTCCGAGTGTTCCCGATTGCTAGGACTTTTTTGAAATATTTGATCAAGGCTTAATCAGGCAGGTCTTTTTTTAAGCTGCGAGTAACAGACAGGTTCAAAACCTGCTTCTTTTTTTTTTTACTCCTAAATGAATACACAGGGCTGGGAAGGACTTCGGACGGGTGGCACTGCCTCCAGAGGAAAACTGGGTGGCAATTTTAAGGAAAATCCTTGTTTCTTCCCCTGATCCCCAAAAGTTGATGTTCAGAAAGCATCAATGACCAAAGAGCTATTAAGGAGAGAAGGAGGAAATTGGAAATGTGGAGAAGAGTGTCCCAGCTTTATTCCTATTCCACCTAAATTTGCAAACTGGAAGCATTTGGGTGAGGTACCAGCAGCCGGGCGTCTCCGTGCACCTCCCGCAACCCTCTGCTCAGGGGAATCTGCAGTGCAATAAAGGGATTATTACAACTTCCATTACCTTTAGTGGCCTGATTTCTCTTAAAAGCTCTTCCACCAGACTTGTCTTTTCCTGTCACAGCTTGCCACGGGCTCGCACCGTTCCCTCTGAGCGAGAAAGCCTCTTTCAGTTTAATTCTGCCAGCACAGCACCAACGTGGGAGCAACCAGCCTAAAGCAGCCCGGTGAAAACTATCCCTCACTCCAACATCCCCAAGAGCCAAAAAAGTGCCAGGGGAAAAGTTTGGGATTTGGTGGTTTAAGGATGACACTGCATTTCTTAAAAGCACGGTGCATTTTCTGATGGTTGCTTTGCTTCCTACACACCGATTGTGTGTCACTCGGTCCATGACAGCCAAGAGCAAGCACATAGGGTTGTCTCCTGGTGAGACCCCTCACAGGGGAGTTGAGGCTGATGTGTGACATGTCATGTTTGGATATTTGGAGAAGATTAAGCCCTGGTTTGGTTTTGCAAGTCAATAGCCACCTCTTTGGTGAACTTCTCCATATAACCGCTCTGCCTTTTGCTTCCTGAACAACACACTGGGAAATCAAAAGAGCACAACCAGTTCTGGATATTAATTACCAAATATCCTGGTATTCACTGCTTTTAAAACTCCAGATGCTGCATTCGCCAAATTGCACAAGAGCATTATCTTATTTAAAAAGGAATTACGTGTTCCTGTCCCTTGTGGTTTGAAAGAAGAGCACCCGCAGGAAACAAGCACATCCTAAATGCTCAGAAAGCGACTAGTAAATGAAAACCCACAAACTTATTGTGTCTAAAAATACATATGTGAATTTTAAAGCTGATCTCAGGAGTTTTCAGGCTGACTCAGGGCTCTCTCGCCTACCGCCTTTTCACGTTCCCAGACTGGAGCACAGACAGGGCTCTCCCCCTTCCTTAGAGGGCTTCACCTTGGGCTTCGCTGTTTGCAGTGACTCACTCACTCCTGAAGATGGGTGTGATAGACCTGTCCCTCCCCGCAGAGCAGCCACGCACTATACACTTGCCTGGATCATTTCCCCAGTCCCTACAGCAGGTAGATCTACTGCCTGCCTTAGTTTCAGTCTCATTTCTTTTTATTCAGTCCTCCCTATTTCACAGTCGCTGGGTATCCGCTTTTATCCTTGCAATAAATTAATCTCCAGTGCCATTTCTCAGTCTTATATCACTTCGAGGCACCGAACTCCATCCCTTCCCAACTCTGCTCCTCTGTCTCCCTCATGATGCTCTTCTGAGCTTTTAGTCACTTGCACTCAAACCTTTAATCCTAACTTTCATTTTTTAAAGTGGTTTATGACTTCTTCAATTTAGTAAGACGTTACTGAATGAGGCTGGACTTTGTCTTGTCAGCTTTTCCAGCAAGGTTATAAATCTGCTTGTGGAACACAGATCTGATGAGAGGTTTGAGGAGTAACAGGCCTTTACTCCTAACAGGCTGCAGATGCCTGTGCCTCTGAATCTCAAATGAGATCTATTTTAAATATAATTTATTTTTCTCTGGAATGCATAACAGGTGGGGATGCTGTGGGTGTTCTTCAGGGGCAGTGAGTGAGCCGTGCCCAGAGGCACAGTGCACCCAGAGCAGCCCACCACAGCGCTCGCTGGTTAAGGTGATTCTCAAACCCATGCAGCCTCAAATCCCATCATCTTATACACGAAAGCCATGGCCTCTGCCTAATAGAGGAACATGCCAGCTCCAGAGCAGTCAAATGGCATCCATGGACTGGATTGATCCCTTGAAACTGTCCCAGCCAACCTGCTGCCTCCACCGTGGAGGAGAGAAGCCAGAGCTTGTTGCAGAAGGCACAAAGACCCATCCAATAACAGGGGAGACATGTGCAAGGGGAAGAGCAATTAAGGTTGCTCTGCAACACATGGTAATAGTTACCCAGGTTTTAGCCAGAGTGTGCTGACAAGATTACATTTCATCCAAAACTTCTTAATAGGCAGTTACATCCAGCAGCAGCAGGACAGGAGGGACCCCACGCTGGAGTCTGCCCTTGCCACGAGAAAGATACACTGGAAATCAGATGTAAGTAGTTCCCCAGCACCCATTTTTAATGCTGAAAACCAACGTAGCCACTTTACCACATATCCAGAGCTCCAGGTTAAGGCAGTAGCAGGCCATTCGCCTGTGAAGCTGAGCTATTTTCTCAATGCAGATTTATACATGGGGCAACAGGCGATTATCTCACAGTCCCAGCACCGCTTCCCCAGCTGGATGAGGCCACCATCATCCCCAGGGAACCTGTACCATCACCCACTGCCAGCACCTCATCCAACCCCTAAACGTCCTCATCACTGCACAGGGAGCCCAATCTGCATCCCATACCCCTCAGTACCCCTCATCAGCCATGCCAGAAGTGTTTAAATACATTTTTGTATTTATACAAATACAGTACATACAATACAATACATACAAATACAATAATTTTTTGTATTTAGCCATTTAAAGTGGCTAAATACATTTTTGTTATGTTATACCATTAAGCATCACAAATAAAGAACAGCCAAAGCCACTGTACACTGTGCTCTGACTTCCACCTATAAAACCTGGGATCTAAACAGTATATTCTTCAGCCCCACCTACTGGCACCTTATCTATTAGCTCTTTGCATATGTAGCAGTAAAACGTCTCCACACGCACGGATACAGCTCTCCCAAAACCAGCACCCTGCACCCCAACACTGCTCTTGAACATCAGACCTGGCCGAGGGCAACCTGCCAGGGGCTCCGAAAATCAGTGTCCAGATCTCTGCCCACTAAAGCATGTCACCATGATCTTTATGGAGAAGGGACGTGGACAACAGCCATAAGTTAGGCAGGCACATAAAGAAAGACTAACCTTTGGACAAGCTTTTCCTGAAAACGCAGCATTTCCTTGGAACTGAGTCCAGTGGGGAGAGTTATTATGGGAAGATTTACTTCCATGGGGATGCCAGGCTTTTAATATCACCATTTTAAATAATGCACATTTAAAAAGGTTATTTTACTGTGAGAAAAGGTTAACACTATTGTTAGTTATCTCCTGCCTATCCTGGATCAAGTGCCTTATGACATCCACTAGGAGAAGAAATAAATGTGGTATTACCTGGCTCGGGCACAGCTGTGTCAGACGGTGGCAGTGGATGAAGGCCAGAAGAGGGGGAGCCACGATGTGCTGTCTGGCTGCAGATTTCCATCTCGGGGAGGTCCTAGTTAATGGGGTCAGCTCAGCTGTTCCTCCAGGTTTTGGCTCTGCTGAATTTGCCATCTCACGTTCTGCAGTGCAGCCTACCCCTGGGCAAGAGGAGCCCAAGCTGCACATCAGCTGCTGCTTGTCAGGAGACATCCACCAGCAGCCCCAGTCCACCACCCCGCTCCCCCTTCCACCCAGCAAAGCAGCTGAGATCTGGAGGAGCCACACCAGTTAAATGGCCTCAGGTGTTCACACAGACCATGGTGCCTGTTGCTGCAGAGTCTAAAATTATGCTGTAAAGTCACAAGGGTTTATTATTGACACCCTGTGAGTGTGTGATGGGAAAGGTGCAGCGCTCGATGCTCTGCTGTGTGCTTGGACACATCCTTGGGAGAGTGCAGGGAGTGGGTGACACCACAGCCATCTTCTCCCCTTGCACTTTCCCAGTCACCTCATCAGTTGTGTTTTGTCACCTCCTGGTTTCAGCCTATGGTTGGCTTGGTCACTGGCTCAGCGGTGCTGCTGATGAGTGTGCATTAACCCTGACTGTTACGTATGGCGGGTTATTAAAGCAGCTGGCAGGTATATCAATCCATCAACCATAGCCCTCCTCTTCCTCTAGCTCATTTTCCTCCCCCCTTGCCCCTCGCCCCAGGCAAAGGCAGGGAGTGCAGTGGTGTGAGACAGCCAGGGATGCCCCGGGAGAGGGAACGCCAGGCTCTGCAGAGCCAGGAGTGGGAATTAGAGCATTGGAGTTCCCAACCTTCCTCTCCTGCTCTGAGCACTGGAGCAGGAGAGGGACCCAGCAGTGGCAAGGACATGCTGGCAGCACGGAGCTGAGAAAATACTCAAGAGATGCTGTGTTCTGGTGCAAAGCCTTATTTTCCTAGACTGGCACTTATTTGAGCATCCCAGCCTCATTTTCCTGATTTTTCTTCTCTCTTACTAAATGAATCAGAAAGCACTAGATGCTGTGTGCCCAACTGTCTGCTTGCCAGCCAAACACAAGCTCAGGGGACTGGGGTGGGCTTGCTGGGCAGCAGAGAAGACCCAGAAGCAGCTCTAGAAGCAGACCCCCTGCAGCCAGCACAGCCAGGCACCCCCAGAGCCATCTGGGCCCAGCAGACACGTAGCATGAATGTTCACCTTGTAAAATGATGACCGTTATCAAGGCAATAAATATCTGCTTCGAGCAGCTCCCAAACATTGCACAGCAACTGCAGAAATACCTGCTCCATCTCTAGAAATGCAGGGGACAGCATGCAGGCTCCTGTAGCATCGGGCACACCTGGGAATGGTAATGCCAGCAGAAGGACAACAACTAGTCCAGAAAAAGCTCTAAGACTGATAATATTTACAACCTATACAGGCTTAACTATGTTACACACAAACAATCCAGTAATAGAGATCCTAGAAGCTACAGTAAAAATTAGAAGAGCTCACAGCAGGTCAAGACCAGCATCTCTAAAAGGTGAGAAGGGACTCTAACCTGGCTTTAATAGCTGAGGCTGCCTCTCTGCCCCCAGCTGAGACCCCTCAGCCTTTGACAAGCCTTCTAGAAAAGCCCCCAGGCAGGGCTGTGCTTTTCTTCCTGCTCTGGGAGCCTCAGAAGAAGCAGTAGTATGTTCCTCCTGTCCAGAGCCTGGCTCTAAAAGTACCCTGTATTTATACAGGAATGTTTAATGAGTGCTAATATCTCTAATGCTTGTGTCGAGCTTGCAGACAAGGTCTGCCTCAAGCCTGTCTCACCTGATCCAGCTCTACAGTAGACACAACAAAGGTTGAAGATATCATTGTAGGAGGCTGCAAGGTGGCTAGTCCCAGCCCTCAGCCAGTGTCTGGGCCCTACTGCTGCTTGCAAAGCACAACTGGTTCTCCAACCTCCTGCATTTGGTGGGGCTACCAGGATGAAGGAGGATTTGAAAGCTGATTTTGGATTAAACAGCCCTGGAAGCTGCACATGCTGTGGGACAATAGAAACTGAGATAGTAACTGCTGCTTGGAGAGAGGAAAGCTAAAGCTAGAGTTGAAGCTTAGAAGATGTGCTGCTCCAAGAACCAGAGCAAGCAGGGAAACTGGACTTTGTTGCTTACTGTAGGATGAGATGATAAAAGGAAACCAGCTTTAAGAACACAAAACACCGGGTGAAAAAGATGCTTTTCTGCAAGATAAAGTGTTCCTTGATGAGGAAATCAACACAAACTATTTCTGAATCCACACCACTAGGATTAATGTTGGTACCTGCTGGTGGAAGGTGCACTGAGCTGCAGCAGCATGAGGCCCAGGAAGGGCTGGGGCTAAAAGCATCACCCATAGGTCACTAAAACTCATCCCTTGGTGCTCACAAATGCTGGACTCTGGTGCTGTGCCAATGACTGTGCCATACAACCTTGTATTTTCAACTGTGTACCCCCCTTTGGGCTGCAATCCTGCAACGTGCGACCAGCTCCATGGAGAAGACCCTGCTTGGCCAAGCCCTGGTGCATCTGCAGGTGGGAGACCAAGACTGAAAGATTTCAGGTGAGTCTGCCTGAATGTCTCAAGTGTGGGTTGTTGTAGCTGTGAGCTATCTCAGCTCTACTGCTAGTTAGCTAATGAGTCTCCTAACTAAATCATTAGCTCTGCCTGCTCCCTGTTAACCTTTTCTCCCAGCCTCATCAAGAGAGATGAGAAAACATGCATCATATAAAAGGGGAAGGTCTATCTTTTTATTCTTTGATTTACGGATGTGCTAACCTGCAATGCTTTCTGGGATGAAGCTTTTCCCCACCATAACCCTACTGTCTTTGGCAATATTACAGCTGGGAAAAATTTATCTCACTTAGTGGAAAAAGGTGGGCTAAGGAGGAAGGGAGGGAAGGACTTGCTGATTCTAGCCCTGGGATTAGATTTCTCCAAGCAGGAGAAATTGATAGATGGTGGATTTACAGGGGATCCACTGGGAACAGCAGAGTCAGCCACGCGGTGTGGTTTGCAGCCTGCAATCCCAGCACATTCTGCAGCTTGTGTGTGGTTTAACTCAAATTTAATTTACTTCAATGGGAACTTATCTTTGCATTTGGACTTGCACACAGTGGCATCACACATACCTGTAAGTGCACAGCTGATGAGCAGAGGGAAAGGCTTCCTCTACAGAAATGGGTAATCAGGAAGTGTTACAGTGGTTGTTTTGATTTGCTTTACCCAGGGATACAGCCCCCTGTCCCACCACTGCTCTGTGTTGTGGTTGTGGCTTGGCTGATGAGAAGGTTTGCTTGAAGCTGTAGGGACTTGATTGTTTTCTGTGGCACGTTTTGCCTCTGGGGTACCCATGGGTGATGACAGAGTTGGGCAGAAGGACCAGAGGCACAGAGAGAGGTCACACAGGACACCCAGTAACAAAACAGGGAACTGATTTTCCAAGGTGCCTGTTTGATAGTTCTGCAACCTGCTGGAGCAGCAAAGGATTTACTCCTCTCCAGTAAATCTTTTAGGATCTTAGAGTTGTTTTACAGACTCCATGTGGATATGTCTCAACTAACTTCCAGTGGCTTTTCTTTTAACATATGTGTCCCAGTCATACCATAGAAAGGAATACGTTTAAGACTGGCTGATTCAGCTTAACTAAGCTGTGGTCAGATACTTCAGGTAGGTTAAATCATTCACTGGCATGAATCAGCACACCTCCTTTCAAATATAAACCTTGTGCTTTACATCACTTACCCTTGATTTTTTGTGAAGTTTCTTTTCTTTCCTTTTCCAAGCCCTGTGGCTTCAGCCTGGACCTGTATGTGTAACTCTGGTGTACAATAAATCTTTTGTTGTATATTTTGCCTTGCTTAAAAGCATTTTGTAGTAATGCTCTGAGCAAATGGTTATGCAAAGATATCCCTGTCCTTTCAGTTGTTGTCTAAGGTGCTCTTAATTGAGCAGGTTCCTACCTGAAGCACCAGGTTTGGGGATACAAAGCCCAACTTC
The DNA here is from genome assembly GCA_033628505.1 of Tringa tobata. NCBI lineage: Eukaryota > Metazoa > Chordata > Aves > Charadriiformes > Scolopacidae > Tringa > Tringa tobata. Next base: position 127,096 of record JAHREE010000296.1, on the reverse strand, counting down.
TTACTCTCTCCCTTTGCTCCATGGTCAGCAGCACTGGGGGGGTTGTGCTGGGGGAAGGCACCCCCAAGATCAGCATCGCCTGATGTGGCTGGAACACTGGGGGCTATTTGATGGCACATGGGACCATAAGATGAGCCCTTTAAGGGACAGCTCAGCCTAGCAAGTTGTGGTTGTCCAGGCATGCCCCAATGCTGACCCCTGGGAACAGGGGTGAATGGTGCAGAGGGAAATGTGATCAAATCTAACCCCATCAACAGAAACACACAGTAATGTTAGGGGAAAGCAAAGCAATGCAGGATTAGCTGCCCATGACCTGAGGTTGCTCTGTGTGTGTATCTCATTCACATGAATGAGGTGTTCGTGTTTGTCTTCCATGGTATTTGGTTTTTCTCCATCTGCTTATCTGCCTGGGAGAGCACTGCCTCGCAGGGACCAAGTGGCAGGATGAGGTGGTAACGAGCAGAAGAGTGATTTGGTCAGGGCTGTGGAGATCACTGATCCCAAGCTAATGGGGTATATTGCCCCAGAGCGGGGGAAGGAAATGTCTTCCCTGCTCTGTGAATACTTCCAAGATTATTTTTTTTTTAAGTCTCTCCTAATTCTAGTGACAAACTGACAGCTTTTCTAGAAAACTAGAAATATCCTGAATCACTCACCAGGTAAAAGGCCCCAAGGGGTTGAGGCTGTGCCATGAAGATAGATGGACAGGTGTGAGCAATGGCATGGTCACAAGCTTGAAAGCCCGTGCTGTGGGGTGGCTCTCCCAGTATGATGACTGGGCTGGGTCCAGCCTCAGAGCCAGCAGGTTATTAGTACCAGGTTCAGTTGTCTTAAAATATAACAGACTCTACTTGGAAGGACTTGTCTAACTTCAACACTTTGTGTGAAAAGGTGCTGGTGTGACAGTAGATGTGTAACTCTTGTTATTCCTCCTGATAAATTTTTCTTGTTCTTTAAATATGAAGACAAGCGCAACATTACCCAAGATGATTAATTTTGAGGACTAGTTTCGCATTCAAGACACTTCGGGGTCTTATGGTCACAGGGAGATGTGTAGTCCTTTCTGACCAGGGAAACCTGCTCACCTAGTGCTAGTTGGCCTTCAAACAGCTGAGTGATCCCAGAGCATGTAAAGGAGGAAAATTCCAGACTTCTGACCACATAAACTCAGCATCTGAAAGAACAGATGGGGTATGACAGACCTTGTGCAGGGATATCTTTGGTCAGTAGTCCAAAGTTTATGTTCCTTGTCAGCAAGGTCCAATGCAGGCTTCATAAAATGGCTTTTTAGCTGTCTGAAGTTCTTGACTTACTTTGTTTAAAGCCCTAGTTCTTGGGGTCCTGTGGGCATGTGAGCATCTCAGTTTTTCCTAATTCTCCCAGTAGGAGATGAAAGGCAAAAGGGGTGCTCAAGCGCACTGTTTGGAAGAAGATAAACAACCTGCTCCCAAACTTGTGCTAACTTTGAAGCACTAGTTTTGTCCTGGCCTGACTCTGGGTCAGCAGCATTGGGTAGAGGGTCTTCACCCACACTTAGCAGAGTCAAGCTTTTGGGCTGCGCTTGAGGCAGTCACCTGATTTATTACTTGGTTAAAAAATCTACCTACCACAGCGTCTGGCAGGGCTGTGTACTGATGAGGTTAGCGAGTCACATCCAGGGTCTGGGTTTGAAAGAGGTTGGTAAAGAATAAGATTCATAACTGTTGTAATTACACAGATCAGCAGCGGGGTGATTAAGTTCTCCATCTGGGAAATAGAGCTGACCTGTTTGTGTCCAGCCAGCCTGGTGACAGCCAGGAGGCTGGTGATTTATGCTGTGGGGATTCACTTTTCTAATGATTTTTGGAAAGGGGGTCCCTCACCTGAAGTTGCCCGTGCCTGTGGATCAGCCTGATGGGTTTGCTGTGTCTGTGGTGGCTTGTTATTCCTGTTTGATTGCTCTGCTCAACACATGTATTTGGGCTGCATCACCCTGACCTGGATGAGTGTGGAGGAAGGAAAAAGGGGGATGTGAGAATACTCAAAGCAGAATAATGGGTGTGAAAGGAGGCAAACATGAGGGCAACTCATGCAGTTTGTGATGCAAACACAAAGAGATGTTAACTGATGAGTTAAGACGAATGAACTTACAGCTGGCTGGATAATTGCAAAGATCAGCCATGCCTAGGGAAGCCTGATACCTCCTTTTGCACTCCACAAGATCTCCCATACCCCACATAACCCAGTCTTTCATCTCCCTGTGGATCCCTGCCTCTGATGTCCCTTTGGCAGGGTGTGCTGCAGGCAGCTGGGGCGTTGGTGGGTGCCGTTTTGTCTGACGTGGTCTTGCAGCATTGGGCTGCTCGATGTTATTTTGAACAGCTGCAATCTCCTTAAAAAAGTGAACAAGAAAAGAAAATTAAGACACGTTTATACAGTTACATTATGCACCAGAGCGCAGAGCTTGGAGGCTGCGTGTAATTGGTGTTGGGGGGACTTGTGGTGTGTAGATTTAGGGGCAGCAGGGAAGGGGGAGCCCCCTCCAAGGCTGGAGGACAGGTCTGGCTGTATCTCAGTGTGATGGGTGTCAGCTCCATCTGTCAGCAGCCACCACCCCATGTCTCCATACCAGCAGCTCCTTCCAGCCCCAGGAGAAGACCTGAGCACGGATGCCTGGTTTCCTCTGCCCACTCCTCACAAATTAGCTGCTGCTGAGGGAGATGGGGCAGGAAGGGGGGGGGACCAAGTGAGAAGGTGCTTTTGGAGGTATTGCAGCAACACTGACAAAGGGAGAGCAACCACTCCCATGGCACTGCAGCACAGCTCTCTCACAGAATCATAGAATCATTCAGGTTGGAAGAGACCCCCTTGGGATCATCGAGTCCAACCATCTACCCTACTCTACAAAGTCCTCCCCTACACCATATCCCTCAGCACCGCATCTAATCGTCTCTTAAACACATCCAGGGATGGGGACTCAACCCTCTCCCTGGGCAGCCTATTCCAATGCCCGACCACTCTTTCTGGGAAGAATTCTTTCCTAATGTTCAGTCTAAACCTACCCTGTTGCAGCTTGAAGCCATTCCCTCTCGTTCTGTCTTTAATTACCTGGGAGAAGAGACCAGCACCAACCTCTCTACAGTGTCCTTTCAAGTAGTTGTAGAGAGTGATGAGGTCTCCCCTCAGCCTCCTCTTCCTCATACTAAACGGTCCCAGCTCCTTCAGTCTCTCTTCATAGGATTTGTTTTCCAGCCCCTTCACCAGTTTTGTTGCCCTCCTCTACACTCGCTCCAGCACCTCCAGATCTCTCTTGGATTGAGGTGCCCAAAACTGGACACAACACTCCAGGTGTGGCCTCACCAGTGCTGAGTACAGGGGCACAATCACCTTCCTACTTCTGCTGGCCACGCTATTATCAAGGGTAGAGAAAAAAACCCTCCCCAAACAAAGCTTTGCAGACAACCATACTCAAGCCAGAGCACCCCTTCTAAGCTTCCCACCACCAGGGATGCCAACGAGGACATCCCCTGGGCGATGTCCCCGTGTGCAGGGCAGGGTGCGGGGAGGCTTGTAGAGGGTGAGGAGCTGCTGCCATCGCAGCCCGGCAGCTGCGGAGGTGTGAAATGCTGACACGCCAGCTGCCAGCACCATTTACATCAGCCAGATTGGTCTCTTAGGACAATAATGGATGTAGGACAAATGATGATGGTGAGCTGAAAGTGCTATTACTCATTATTGAAACTTTGGATTACTCTCTGGCCAGTGCTAAAACTATAAAGCCGGCAGCCAGTGGACAAGCCCTTGGTAACCTCTGCCACCGAACTAAAAGCTTTCGGAGGGGGAACAGAAGTGCTATAAATCTTGCTGGCTGACGTTTAACATTTGTCAGAGAAACACTTCGGACTTATTTTAATCTCTTGGTTTCGGAGAGTTCATCATAACAAATAACCGGTGCCTCCAGCCCCGGCCAGTGAATCCCCCGCCTCTCCCGGCTCCAAATGGAAACTCCAAGTGGCCCCTTAATAGCGAGGGCAGCTCCGCAGCCTCGCCGGCACTGTGTGGTCTCCCAGCCCCTCCTAAATGGATGCAGCCCTTGCAGTGTTTACACGTGCTGCCTGTTATGGCAATGACACCGGGGCCTGCAANGAATTCTGGCCATCCCCAGCACACCTGGGGCAACGACTTTCCCCTTCTCGGCCACCGTTAACCTTTCTGTGGCTGCAACAATGGAGCAGGTTGCAAAATGCTGAAAAGGGTTGGATAAACAGACTGTAGAAACAGCATGTACTTAAACCTTGACCACCACCACTTCCCTGCTGCCTGTTAACGTCTATCTGGGGGAAGCACAAATAACAGCCAAACAGCAATTCTGAGGTGCCTGCAGCGTGTTGTCTGGTGAAGGACTGTTTGAGGAGTGGATTGGAAAGCAGAGGATGGAAGCAGGAGGGCTGGGAGCGCCGGGCGTTGGGAGCCTGCAGTGGGTTTGACCAGAGAGGACGAGTCTGTTAATGGAAATATTGATTGTCTCGGAGGTTCAGTGCTGCCAACCAACCTGCACATATGGTACCGGTTTTATTGATATATGAATAAGATTAAACATGACACCTGTGTCAAGCGAATCCCTTGGTACCATTTAACTAACACTTAAAGCAGCTGCTTTTGAAAGATTACCTTCAGGCACAGGCCACCCAAGCAGAACAATATCATCACCTTAAGCACTTTCCCAGTTGCCGACAAATGGGAATTCTTGCCTTCTAGCAATATAATTAAACAATATTAGTGAAAGTCAAACAACAGGGCATTCAGCTCCTGAACGTGCTCTCTGGCTGGCTGGTGGCTTCACTGATTTTATTGTTACCTCTGTGCACAACTGCACGTCTGCGGGCGCTGGGGCTCTCTGAGTCTCCGAGCTGCTGGGGTGAGATTGGGTTGTTGGTTTGCCAGTAGGATTTACTGTGAAACAAAATCTGGGGCTATTCTGAAATCTTCTATACTGCTGTTTTAAAAAAGAAAAGAAAAAAAGAAAAAAATTTATCTCTACCCTTAATAGAATAGTCTTATCGTGACAACAGGCCGGGAATTAATTTCATTTCTTACTGGGAGTGATAGAGTGGATTAAGGATGTGTCTTCCTGTTCAGTAACAAGAAAGCAATTGAACTTTAGATCTTGTGTGAGTGCAAGAAACTTATTCTGTGTTGGGGACACTGTCAGTTTTCTTTTTTTCTGATTTCTCTTCAAACTTCTGCTTCCTAATTACTAGTCACAACACAGGAAAGACTGCCAGTCAGGAGTAATACCCAAAAATTCAGGTTTCTGTATGGCAAGGGTACCTCTGTAACACATCTCCTCTAGGAAAGGGTGATGCACTCCAGCCCTCACTGCTCTGTAGCTGACCAGAGTAAGGTGGGTAGGGGACAGTGTCATCTGCTGCGCTGTCACACAGCTCTGTGACAATGTGGGACAGTGATTGCAGTGACCAGCTGCTCGGGTCTCATCAATACATCCCCCTTTCCCCAGGTTTGAGCATCCCTGTAGCTGGAGGCTGTGTGAGAGGCAGGGGGGAAGCATCCAGCCATCGCTCTCTTCCAGAAGTGACATGTTAAATTAATAACCAGTTTCATCTCTCTATATCCACTGCCTATCCCTGTGTCTAATCTATCCACCTCTTTGAGTAAATCATCCTTGTGTTAGAACTGCAGTGATCTTCCTAGGAAAGGAGTGAGTGGTGATGGGGGCTGGATTGAAAGCAGCAAACGGATCACTCACGATATGGCTATTAGTACTTGTGCCATTAATAGGCCAAATCTGCCTTAGAAGTCACTTAAGCACTATGCCCTGATGTTACAGGCTTGATAGGAAATGCAAACAGCTTGAATTGCTGTTAAATGAATCCCCTTCTCAATGCCAATTTTGAACTAATAGAAGACCATTCCTATGATGTAAAGTCCTACTGACTTCTGAGTCTCTGCATGACTTCTCAACGTGGACCTGACCAGAAGATCAAGGCTTACCCTGGAGAAGATTTACATGCACCTAAGTGCTTTAGGAGCATAAATCCCCTTGACTGATGAGCACAAACTCCACGAGGTGCCAATACCTTGGGCAGAACACGACGACCTGCCTGGCGCACGCAGGCAGAGAGCTCATTTCGAAGGAGCGCGTGGCCATAAATCCTCTAAATACTTTTGAAAATCTTTTCCAGAGTTGTTGAGCAGAAAAAACAGGTTTGTGGGCTGCAGGGAGCAGATGTATCCTGTGCACATCAAAGATGTATTGGCTGCGTCATGACCTCATGAAATTGCTTGAGCTGGCAGCGCTTCCCCTGTTTCTGCCATGGGTGCAGCTTAATGATACAATCTACTGTTGTTTAGCTTTCGGAGTAAAACACGGGATAGAGCCAAACATATATAACTTTGTAATTGCTTTGCCTGCCCCTTGGCTCCCCTGCAAACTCCTGTCTTTTATCCTTCGCCTGCTCCCGCCGCGCTCCTGCTGCCGCCGGTGCGGCTGGTGGCAGCGCAGCCGGGTTTATGAAGGCATCACCCGCCGGTGTCAGAAGTGACACATCCCAATACAAATCTGGAGCTCCCTGTGTCCTAAGCCTCTGCTGACTATATTTATAATCCAATCATGCTGAAAAACACAAACATAACTCCTGTCTGACCTTCTCTATTAAACCATGAGGACTTTCCCCCCCCCCTCCCCTCTCTCTCTAGGATTTCTAATACCTTGACATGCGCGGTATTTTGTCTGGTGGCATTTCCCCTGCTGTTTGTCATATTATTTACATGGCCGGATGATGCCTTACAAAGCTGACAGCTTCAGGAAGGTGTATGAGCACCTTGAGAAGGTGTCTGCTGGCAGCCCTTGTTGGGTTCTGCGCGGAACGGGGCAGTGACTTGCAGGGGAAGCCATGCCAGAGGCAGTCTCTGAAGAATGAGCGCAAACGACTGCTTTATGATATGGTGTTGAGGCTGGAGGTAATGAGAAAAGCTCTCCCCAGCTCCTGTGCCTTTCGCCCTCGCAGTCTCTGGGCACCTCCAGGGTACGACAGCATCGTTATTATCCCAGTTTATAGGACGCAGAGGTTAAAACATCTGCTCAAGGTCCTTCTGAAAAGCAATGGAAAGGGCAGGAATGGGACCCAGGTACCCTGATTCCCCTTGTGCCCCAGAAGCAAAATTCCTGCTCTTGTCTTTTGCTTTCTAAAATAAGGAGCTTCCCACAGAGAACTCCGTGTCTCTGTTTATGGGGACTATGTTCAGTGCTATAAGCAGAAACCTTCCAAAACATCCTGAACAGGATAAATAGTGCAATTTTGAGGCTAGTAGCTTCTTTACAGACAGGAAAAATTACTGAGAAATGGGATAGTCAGCGATGTGGGTGTCTTCTGTCTGAGACCCCCTCTGCACCCACGTATATGACTGTGCCTGGCGCAGGGGGATGGAGAGCCCACCTGGATTCTCCTCTTTCCTGCACAAAAGCAGAGCTGCGTTTGTTCTCTCTACAACTACTTGAAAGGACTCTGTAGAGAGGTTGGTGCTGGTCTCTTCTCCCAGGTAATTAATGACAGAACGAGAGGGAATGGCTTCAAGCTGCAACAGGGTAGGTTTAGACTGAACATTAGGAAAGAATTCTTCCCAGAAAGAGTGGTCGGGCATTGGAATAGGCTGCCCAGGGAGGGGGTTGAGTCCCCATCCCTGGATGTGTTTAAGAGACGATTAGATGTGGTGCTGAGGGATATGGTGTAGGGGAGGACTTTGTAGAGTAGGGTAGATGGTTGGACTCGATGATCCCAAGGGTCTCTTCCAACCTAGATGATTCTATGATTCTAAGAGAGGTGTGAGGGAGGGCTGCTCTCTTGCTGCCAGCTCTACCCGTGTCTTCTCTTGTTGCTGTGTGGGTCAGGCTAGATGATAGCATGCTCCTTGGTAGGGCTGTTGTCCACCCTCTAGGGCCCAGGGTTCTGCAGACATTCAATATTTAATAAATACCTTTGTCTACGTGAGGAAGCCCCACATAAATGAGGCCTTAACCTGATTTTCATTGGACTGAAAGAAATGTCAACTCTTAAGTTTACTGGCTTCACCCAGGCGTCTGAGTTGGATGAAGACAGTTTCTGTCTCGGGGATTGCTCTGGATTTGGGGATTCCCATCCCATGCTGGCCTGTGCACTCCCGTGTGAACCGCGGTGTTTATTGTTTCTTGTAATTAGCCCCATCTTTTGAAGCCAGAGAAGTCATCAGCTTCCATTTGAATGTGCTCTCCTCTCAGTTCCAACCAGACTGTTTTAGAAGCTATGCATAATTTATGGGCCGGTTATACCCACTTCCAAAGAATAAATGAATGAGTGGAATTCCTTTGTAAGCTGGGTCATCCGTGCAGCTCCACCTTCAGCAGAGTAGGAGGCTTGAGACCTTCTACTGATAGAAACTGCTGTACCAAAGTCTGGCTGAGAAGCTATATTTGCTCCTACAGCTTCTGCTACCATATGTTGGGACTGTGCAAGCCGGGTAGGCATTGGTGTCACCTTGTTTTCCTGTGTTTGGGCATATTGACTTACTGCTCTACCTTATATATCAGCCTGGCCTATATTGCTGGTGCCCTTGTGGCAGCAAAGAACACAGGGAGATGGGTGTCCTACCTGACCCCGCTGTGCTGGCGAGGGCTCCTGGTGCAGGAGCTCAGCTCGGAGCTGGAAACTCCTGATCAGTGCATGCCTCGCCTGCTGCGATAACAAGAAAATTGCATTTGCTCCCGCCCTTAATTCAACACTTAAATCCAGCTTTGGTGGTTTTCTTGCTTTTGCCTGTTTTCCTGAGGCGTGCAGCAGCGAGGGATTGTGCTGTTACAACTAGGGCTGCACTTGAAAAAAGTAACTTCTAAGCTAGCCCAAATTGCCCGTTTTCCAGCAGTCTGATGGTGCTGGGTTGTAGTGCTGCTCCTCTGCCAGCAGACTGTGCATTCCCACCGGAGAGCTACGCCTATATTATGGGCAGGGCTTCCCTATAGCATACATACCTTCCCCCTGCAAGGAGACAGGGATTGCCTTTCCATACATTGGAAAGGCAATCCTTTCCATACATTTCCCTTTTGCAGAGCCTTCAGGGAAAGAGGATCCTCGTCTCTGGTCTCACAGGTGGTGTCACGCTGCCGGTAGGAATTAAAGCTATTTAGGAATTCATCCCCTTTATGATCTCTATGGGTTCCTTTGACTTCTGAGTGGCCACTGCCCTTGTCGGAGTCCATTCCAGGAACGTTTCACTGTGCTGGGCACTTGTGCCACAGCCTCTGTGGCTTGAGGGTCCCTCATGCATTTAAAATATCCTTTATGGCTGTTAGGAAAGAGAAAATTAAAGAGAATGGCACTTACAGGACATCAAAGATACAAAGGGCCTCTTTATTCAGGAGACATCTCTGCATTTGGGGCAGTATTTTACCTGTTTAAATGGCTTCTTCTAGAGCCCTTAAGTACAGTGTTGCGCCAGCTAAGTATGGATTTTTAATTAAGCCCCCCTTCCTCCCTCCCCTCTTTTGCACATAACTATAATTCTACAGGTTAAGAAATCCCCTTAATATCTAGCTAGAGGTTTAATGCTGTATGCTCTTTAAAGAGCCCCCCCCAACTGCCGTGCTGCATTAATAGCTCTGAGATGATAATTTTTACAGTCTTCTAGGACTGACGTCTGCTGTTAACACTTCACCATCATGTCAAGGGAGGGGAGGGGGATGGGAACTATACCTGTCAGCCGATGTTTTAACATATGGCTTTAATCTTTTTAATTAACACAACTTCATGGAAAAAAAAAAACCCAAAACCAACCCAGGCAGTTCTCAATGCACAAGCCTTTATACCTTGGGGGGGGTGGTGAGCAGCTCCCACTCCCGCAGGGTGGATGCTCCTCCTTGGCAGTAAAAGGAGCATCACTGGTCCCCACTGAGACCCACTGCAGAGCCCCGGGTTGGACTGTGGCCGTGGGGGCCTGGGGATGCCGCAGTGATAGACGAATAGGCAGGAGAAGATGATTTAAAACCTTAGCTGCTTGCATAATTCATATGTCAAGTAAACATCTGAGTGAGGTTGCCATGGCATCAGGGATGTATATCATCCTGGCCATGTGTGCGCTCAGAAAATTATAGGAAAACTTGCAAAGTTCCCCATCTTGGCAAACGCGACGGAAGATACGGTTCTGCTCTTGGTGTTGATGAGGTTTTGTGTGTAAGAGCACTCTGTGGCTGTGATCCCGGGAGAGATGATTGCTGCCCTCCTGGGTCAGACTGGGCTGTCTCCTGAAGTGATGGGTGGTGGATGCTCAGGAAGAGAACATATGTATGGTGTTACCTCAGAAACACTCTCCCACAAAACTTACCTGCCCAAACCCAAGCCTGCTCTTGCCTTTTCCAGCCTTTTCACTGGTACTGCTCGAAGCTGGTCCTTCTCTTCTCTGCCTGCTGTGACACCCTGAAGTCAGGGAACGAGTCCTTGAATTGCTCATGTGTGAGCAGTACAGCCTGATGCTGCCCCAGCCAGCGAAGAAACTCTGTCCTTTTCTACTGTCTCTATTTTTCTGTCACCACTCTACAGGTTTTTACAGCAACGTGCTCTAGGTGGTGCTGGCAGCAGCACTGTGGTGGGATGGGCAGCCCTGACCCACATGCCCTGTGCTGGGTGCTGGACACACACTTGTGCAGGGCTGGTTCTCTCCGCACAGTGCAGATGAAGATGACGTGTAAAAACAAAGAATGGTTTGGGTTGGAAGAGACCTTAAGGACCATCCAGTGCCACCCCCTGCCCTGGGCAGGGACACCTCCCACCACACCAGGTTGCTCCAAGCCCCCTCCAACCTGGCCTTGAACCCCTCCAGGGATGGGGCAGCCACAGCTTCTCTGGGCAACCTGGGCCAGGCTCTCACCACCCTCACAGCAAAGAAATTCTGCCTGAGATCTCATCTCAATCTCCCCTCTTTCAGTTTAAAACCATTCCCCCTCATCCTATGGCTCCCCTCCCTGATCCAGAGTCCCTCCCCATCTCTCCTGGAGCCCCTTGAGGGACTGGAAGGGGCTCTAAGGTCTCCCCGGAGCCTTCTCTTCTCCAGGCTGAACCCCCCCAACTCTCTCAGCCTGTCCTCACAGCAGAGGGGCTCCAGCCTTCGCAGCATCTTTGTGGCCTCTTCTGGACCCACTCCAACAGGTCCATGTCCTTCTTATGTTGGGTGCCCCAGAGCTGGAATACGTGTTCGTGGTGAAAAGCACTGGGGGTTTGATTTCACGTCTTTGATTTTTTACCCCTTGATCACTTTGTGGACGAGGCCTTTGGGGACTGGAGATGCCCAGCCTTATTTTGTGCCCTGCGGTAGCATTTTTGCTCTTACTGCCACCCCTCCAGCCAGTTTGAAGCCGGGCTGGGTGCACCCACCCACAACACCACCACCCCCTTCACTTGTGGACGTGCCACGTCTCGCTGCCAGCACGGCTCTGCGGCCCAGCAGACCAGACCTGCTCCGAAAGGCCAAGCCACCATGGCTCTGCCTGAACTGGCTGGCTTCGGCGGACCCGAGGGATGTCTCTGGAAGCTGAGCTTTGCTGGAAGGAGCTGGGTTTGGGCTGGAGTTATCACTTCCCAGCGGTGGCAGGCCCCGGTGCCTCCCCCCTGTGATCCGGGCTCCCGTTGACAACAGCCTCTGCTTTGAAGGAGCCTTCAGAGCCTCTCGGGGCCGGGCAGGAGATGACTTCAGACCTCTCCGGTTTGGCGCACGGCATCGGGTGGGCAAAGAATCCCTTTCATTAAAACGGATAGATGACACTTTTCGGCAATATTTACAATTCAAAGCCTTCTGATCAAAGTGCTGGAAATTAGGATGTTGATGTGAGATAATTACTCCTTCCCTAGCATTCCCAGCAGCAGAGAGCGTGCAGTTCCCTCTCCCTTTGTATACCCCGTGTCAGTTGAAAGCATTTCTACGTCGCTGATGCCTGTAGATATATTTGCTGACTCTTAATGTCAGCAAATCCCACTATGATTAGGCCTTGAGGTGACAAAACAAAACCTTGACTGTTACAAGGTAGGTAACTCGGTGCTGAGATAAAACCTAAAAATAAACCCCAGTAGCCTTTTAATGGAACTGAGCACAGCGCAAAATAAATTTTTATAAGTTGTTAGGTCCTCGCAGCAAAGGGGAGAACTATAAAATCCTGTTTGATGGTTTTTTAATGGCAGTTGTTTCATTTAAGGCTTTTAGTGAAGCAGGTTACATGGCAAAAGCGGAATAATAAACAGTGAGGAAACGCATTCACCCCGTGAAACAGCCACGATTAAACACTCAGCGGTAACTTGGTGATATTGGCTCCGGGGTTTTCAGCAGGACCGTACCAGGAGGGGGGTTTCTGACTGCTCAGGTTTCCATCCCCAGCTCTCGTCCCTGGTCACGTACCCCTGGTTCTGCCTCGCCCTTCGCCTTGGCTCACGTTCACGGCCACTTTATAAACGCTTCTCTGCAAAGTGCTTTTTGGAACTGAGCTTTCTCTATGGGGTATCGCACTGTCGCAGGACTGTAAAATGGGCTTTCCTGTTTTGCTGAATCAGACGAGAGGTGAATGAGGTGGTTTCGCCATCTTTGCCCTCCCAATTCAGCCTTTGCTCTAGATTCTGCAGGTGAAATTCGTGCGTCAGCAATAGCTAACCTATTAACAACCCTGCGCAGAGGGATCCCTCGCTCTGTGCATCCCTCGTGCCCCCCACATTGTGAAACCACGTGCCATGGAAAACTTCCATGGCTGATACACAGGAGGCGGGCGAGGTAGGAACTTTGCAAGAGGTAGAGCTTCCTGCAGCCCAAACCTGCTCCAGCCAAAATTAAGAGGGGGGGAAAAGCAGTGGGCTCCACCAAGCTTCTCCAACCAGCTGATGACCAACAAGCAGCTCTTGGGGCAGGTTTTGTTTTACGGGTGGGAGTCTCAGACACATGGTCTGGGCTTTCCTCCTACTCCACGTGGTTGAGGCACCAGTACGGTGGAGTTGGCTCGCTCTCGAGGTACGATGTCAGAAGAGGAGCCCTTTGGAAGGGGGGGTTTGGAAATCCATGCTCCCCTGCCTGTGAGCCAAAGCGTGCTTTGTGTCTGGTTTGGAAGAGAGGAGATGATTATGATGAGTCTAATCCATCTCCCCGCAGAAAATTGCTGTTGAACAGTTAATGAATAATGCTCTTTTACTGGGGCTTTGTTTAGAAATGGGCTTAGCTTCGAAGCTTTCATAACACTGCGATTCTGGCTATAAAAAGTGAGAAATGTCTGTGAACGTTTCCTTGAAATATTTATAAGTTATACACTGGAAATCCTGCCCACCTTTCTACACCGCCCCATCCCAGAGGTTCTGTGGGCAGCTTTGCCCTGGTGGTCACAGCTCGGCTGATGTTGATGGACATCAGGGAAGGATCTCAGTGCAAAATGTTTTATTTATAATCATCAGGAAATTCCTTCAGCTTGATTATAAATGTTGGGCCTAAGCATTTTGACAGTATCCTTTTAATAGAAACCAACCGTCAACCCCAGTCAAGTAACAATTTACTCTGGGTAGTTAATGCCATTGGAAATACTTTCTTCTTTTTCTTTGTCATTTTTTTTTTTTCAAAAGAAACAAAATTGAGAAGCAAATCCAAACCCGCATTTTCCATTGATCTCAGACCAGAGACACAAACAGCTGGGATTTTAATGTCACACTTTACAGCGATGTAATCAGACCAAACTTCTGAAATCAATATTTCTTCATAACTGACCTTTCCAGATTAATGATATATTGCTATACTGCTCCATAGACAATCATTTCCAATAGAAAGACTAACCGTTCACATCACTTTAATTAATCTTCCTCCATTCTTTGCTCACCCAATGAACTTTTAGTGAAGTTCAGGAGGCAGCAGCCCAACTGTTGAAAGCCATCGTCAAACTGGAGATCAATGCTCAGTGCAGGGGAGAAAATGTCTCCCTGAGCAATGCAGAAGAAATGTATTTACACACAAAAAAAATCTTTCTGAGCCTACTCCTTCCTTCTGTGCTGTCTCCCTCCTCTTCACCACCTGGCCACAGCCCCGGGACATGATCATCTGCCGATGGCAGGGAAGTCATTCCCATAGGAACAGACAAAGATGTGACAAACAGAGCTCAGTGACCTCTTACAGCACGACCGTGCAGGCAAAACGGATGAGCTGTGCAAAAGAAATGTCGTGTTTATGCAAGTTTATTTTTAATAACTGGCTATCCAGGGTGGTGAGCAGCTGGAAACATATTACCAGGATCATTACGATGTTTAAACACAAGCCCGTAATATGGATAAACAGTAACATCACACCGAGGTTTCAGCCAAGAAGCTCCATTAACTCTTTAGGAATTGCGGATAGGCACAGTCCAGCCAAACAACCATTTGTCTCCTTTTGGCTGGCAGTAAAGGAGTCACCAAAGCCTGGGGTGGACCAGCTGCTTCTAGAAGGCAGGACCAGTGCTTCACCCTGGCAATGCATCTTTTTCATGACTGTTGCACGTCTAATCTTTGGAAATGCATTGGAGACCAGCAGTTTAGGTGCTTCTTGACTTTCCTCCAAGATCCCCAGTGGTGCTACAAAAGTGTGATGTAGAGAAGTGGACTGAGACCACCAACATATTTTAAGAAGCCACCAAATTACTGGGTTTCAGAGTGACATCTAAAGACCACCACTGTAATTCTTGACTAGTCTTTCAGCTCATCCAGTTCCTGTAGGTAAATGCGTGCGCAGCAAAGTTAAGTTCCTGCAGCGATGCGATTTCAGAGCAAAACATCAAAGCCAACAAACTCCCCCCCTGCAGACAGGGGCTGGGGTAGAGGAACGTGCTGTGAAGAGCCTCAGGGGGTGTCTCCATCCATGGTTAGGGCTGACCTAGGATCACCCCTCCACTGATACCTGTCAACTGTTTTATACAGTCAACCTCTCAGCTTGATGAAATTCAGAAGTCCATGAAATTGCACCCTGAATTAATCTGGCCCGTTGCCAGGAGAGTAAATAAGTCGTAAGGCCCAAACTTTACGTTAGAAGCTGGGTGGGATGTTTTGGCTTTTTTTGTATCCTTCATTACCGCTCAGGTAAGATGTAATGCCATTATCAATCCAGCCAAAGGGATTCAAACACAAAAGCCTTTGACTGTTATTTAAAAAAAAAAAAAAAACCAAAAAGAAAGAAGTATATCTGACAATAAATTAGTGTCATAACCAGCCAGGCTGTCTCCCCAGGAGGGAAACGGGGGGCTTTGAACTGCTGCTTTTGTGTCGTGGCGTTGGTGTTCAGAGGGTCCCTTTTGACGTGGCAGCCTCTCATCTCCGAGTGACACGACAAGCAGCTTGTCACCGGCCGCGCCAGGCGCCGCTGGGAGCAGTCACAGCACGCTCCTCCACCTTTGGAAATGCCAATCACGGCCACGTCCTGCGTGGGGACTCGCTTGTCACTCCCCTTCAAAGACGCCCGTCTCCCAGGCGTTCATCCCCAGGGATGGCTCCGAATGGTTGTGGAGGATGGGAAGGTAGGAGCCCCCCGAGCTCCCAGGGAGAAGCATCCTGGCTGTTCCTCAGTGTTTTGTGTAGGGTCACCCTTGTGCTTTGCTCCGGGCAGGTGAGGAAGCTGCGCGTGGAAATAGCTCCTGGAGGAAAATATCTACCCTAACCAGTTGTGGGGTCATTGGGTTGGTCCTTGATGCGTGGTTTCCTCTGAGAAGGTAAAGCAGGTCTCTGCTGAGATCAGTGATAAGCCAGTGGAGAACTGGAGCTTTTCTGGAATGGGAATGTCTTTTTAAGTCCTTAAAAAAGCCACCTGCTCCCTGGGTCTGCACAGGAGGCTGCTTTTTCCTTCAGTGAGGATGGGAAAGGAGAAGTGTGAGGTTCCCATGGGCTGGATCGCTGGGGGTGAACTTCTTCCCCAGCTCCGGTGCTCCAGCAGGAGCTTTGCTTCAGGCAGGTCAGAGCTTTATTCCAAGAGCTGAGATTTTGGGGTGTAATGGGAAGATTGTAGTGTGAGAAGAGAGCATGGGTTTGAAGCAGCAGTGGGTCCGTACAGTGTCACCTCTTGTGCTGGTGTGGGTCCTGGTGTGAGCAGGGTGTGATGCCCACACGTGTGCTGCAGTGTGTGAGCAAGGGGGGTGCGATGCACAAGGCTTGCCAGAGGAATCCTTTAAAAAATAACTAAAAAACACCCAGATGGAGAAGCTCCACTGGGTGCCCTGCAGACAGTACCTCTGAAGAGAGATCTCTGCGATGAGGCAGCATTAACCTACCCCCTGCCAGCAGCCACTTAATTCCCCTGCCTTCAGTGACTGAAATGATCTCCCCTTTCAGCCCACTTTCAAAGTCCTGCTTGTGGATAAAAGGCACAGCTTTGCAGGAGGGGTGCACAGCATGGGGTTTTTTAGGAGTCAAGTGGGTTGTAGGTGAGATCAACATTATCTCCAGCTGAAGGTGTTGCGTTGTTGACATTTACATTCTTTGGGCATCGGTAGATTCATTTGTGCACGGATAATTCCTCAAGGTCCTGACTGAGATGACAGGTTCTATTGTGCTCCACGTCTCCGAGGTTTTTTGGCCCAAGCCAAATCATTTTGGGGGCCCTATGGCGCTCAATTTCAGAGCACAGGTTGCAGCAAACAGTGGGCAGAGCCATCACCATGCCTTTGGTTTTGGGTCCCTGGCTCTGCTGGAGGGTGACAGCAGCACACCAAGAGGGGTATAAAGGCCATCAAATACCCCAAGGAGTGTGTGGTGTCACACAGCAGGAAAGGTGAAGTGGGAGATGTTGTACCATGAAGCAACAAAGCTCAGACAGCAGAGAGGTGACCAAAACTGGAGCAGAACCTGGATCTCCTGTCACCCCATCCCATCTGCGACTCCGTGTTCCCCTCTCTAGG
Source organism: Tringa tobata (assembly GCA_033628505.1). Classification (NCBI taxonomy): domain Eukaryota; kingdom Metazoa; phylum Chordata; class Aves; order Charadriiformes; family Scolopacidae; genus Tringa; species Tringa tobata. The sequence continues at coordinate 110,199 of JAHREE010000296.1, read as the reverse complement.
CCAAATACTGCTTTGCAAGCGCAAGCAGCTGAGGAAAAGGTAGTTGTGGCTTACCAAAATGTTTTGCATTGAGATGTCATTCCTTATTTTAAACATTTCACGTGTAGGTCAAATAGACATCTCAGTTATTTGGAGTAAATAATCTGTAAGTCAATTTGCATCAGGGGAACTGAATTGGATTTATACCAGAACAACTGAGATCAGGAGTGGCCTGTAACTTATGAGAGATTTGGGAACTTAAACATTTTATTTTTTTAAAGTTCTTAATTTCACCAGTAATGGGGTTTCTTTGCCCTTTACAAAGTGACTGGAATGAGGTCAGATTTTTGCAAGCTTCTGCCAACGTTTAATAAGAATAATAATCTAATACTGTCCTTCTCAACCAAAACCCATTACCTATAGGTTCAGACAGAGAGCAAATCATGACCTGGGGGGAATTGGCCATTTCACGGTCCTGGCATCCATGGTTTCCTCATCAGGGATGATGAAGTTGGGGGGGCAGAGACCTCCTGGGGTTTGCTCCAAACCAACTCCTCATGAAGTGATGTCAATGCATGTGATTTTTATAAAACTTGGAGACAGAATCATAGACTAGTTTGGGTTGGAAGGGAGCTTTAAAGGCCATCTAGTGTAACCCTCCTGCCATGAGCAGAGACATCTTCAACTAGATCAAGTTGCCTCCTTATATCTAGTCTAAATCTCCCCTCTTTTAGTTTAAAGCCATTACCCCTTGTCCCACCACAACAGGCCCTGCCAAAAGAGACAAGGTGTGCTGCTTTCTCCAAACCCTGCCAGCGATGGCTGCGTGGCTCTGCCGTTGGCCATGCTGGTGGCAATCCAGAAGGACAGCAGTGAAGGCAGTGGGACTACCTGGGTTTTAAACAGACCCGTGAATAAGGTCTGGGGAGCAGTTCAGCCCATCTGTCAGTTGACCTGGTCTGGCTGAGAATTAACTTTCCTTTCCCAGGCTCATCCTCAGCCGAGGCAGATCCCCATCTCACTTGCTGTGCAGGGAGGGACGGGACCGTGGCACATCCTGGGAGGCAAGGATGTGTAGCTGGAGGAGGGGAAGCTGCACCTCACTTAAATTGGTTATTGCTTAAATTCAATATCAAAACTTGAGGCCAGCACTTGGATTGCTGGAGAAACTGGTGGTGTGGGTTGTTTTTTTTTAAATATCTTTTTTCTCTTCCTGACAAATGGCTCATTTAAAAACTCCATAAACCAGCCTTGGCTGTGTCTGCTGGCAACTGTCCTAGGAAAATAAACTCCAAAGAAGCAATTACAGATCACCTGAAAGGTGATCTTACAGATCTCAGAAAGGATCCCTCGGTCTTGCCTGATAGATAACTGCTTAGTGGAGAAGGCAAGGGGACCTGTGTCCCTTCCAGTGGGCGCGTTTGTGGTGTTTAAACCTTGGAGCTCTGGATGCTCCTTGCAAACGTACAAGCCCGTCTTAGAGCATGGTGGGGATCTGGCCTTGCTTGGTGCTGGGGTTCTTCTTGGTTGGTTTTTCTACTCTGGCTTTTGAAGGTGCTGCTGGTTGTGCAGCTTGAAGATGCTCCTGTGCAGGGCAGGGGGTGCAGGGCAATGCTTTTGGAGTGCCAGAGGCACAAGGGTGGGTGGGTGGGCATAGGCAGATGAGACAGATGAGAAATTAGGGCCTGGCAGAGCTGTGAGATGTTTGCAGGCACCGATGACTGCAGTCAACAGGCTTGGAATACTGATGCTCGTCCATAAATTTGAAATAAATGAAAAATAACCCAGCCAGACAGGCAGTCATTCGTGCAGGTCCCCTCTCAGTCCCAGTTTGGCTTGGAGCAAACGAAGCTGGAGGCTCAGGGGGGGCCGAGAGCCGCCGCTTGGCATTTGCTGCCACTTGGGGTAACGACACCCTTTTCCTGGCAAAAATTCCTGATGGCAGGCAGGGAGCCCGGGGTCAGACAAGCAGCCTGCAGAGCTCACCTCTGACAAACAGGGGCTGGGGGGACACGCACCGCTCCCCAAACAACCAGCGAGTTCCTCTGGGGGCACCCAGAGCCCCCACGTCGGTGCAGAGCGTGGAAATAACAGCAAATACGAGGGAAAACACAAGAAAAAGCCCAGGGCAGCAGGGAGAGAGCAGCACTGCAAAGCCCTCGCTGGGACACCGAGCTGGAAGATGCCATGGAAATGCAAAAAGGGGGTGGAAACGTCCGATTAAGAGGATTGACTCAATCTCACGACTGCTGTTTTCTAAAGCAGTAATGTTTCACTATAAAACAAATGAAAGACCATCAAAGTATATGTACACATTCAGTATGTATATTTTTTTCAGCTATTTAGTCAAATCCCATCTACTGGAGTCAGAGGAACACGTGAAGCTTTCGAGCCAGGTTGTTATTATAGTTGTTATCAAGATGTGAAATCCTGGCTGGGAAAAAAGCCTGGACTTGGGGGAAAGGGGATTTCAATAATAAATCTCTATTTTTTTTAAGGTAAAAATGTCACTATTTTTAAGGAAGACATCGTATTTTGAGGTAGTTTTGATTCTGGAGCACTGGGGATTAACAGAACTATGTTGCTTTAATAAAATTAGTTTAAATGCTGAAATCAATCGCAGAACATCACTTCCCTTCCCTACCCCTGCATCAAGTAAGTTCCCATTTTCCAACTCAGTGGAGATGCTTTGCAAAGACTAGATGAAATGATGGACTTAGGCCTCCTAACTAACCTTGGAGGAGAGTAAAATATAATTTACTTGTATTTAGCAGCAGCTGTTTTGACGGTGGGTATTAAAGTGATTGGCAAATATGGTAGCAATTTATCCCAAGTAGTAACTGCAAGTTGCTATTTTAGGTTCATAAAAATGCAGTTACAAAATACCGTAACATACCGAATGCAACTATTTTATGATCTCATAAAAATAGCACGGCAGTGCTTTGTCCCGTGGAGCGCGGGCTCGGCCGGGGCCGCTCCTGCCTGGGCAGCGCTGCCCTCAATTAGAGCTCATTACAAGCTGCCTTCCCCTAATTGCAAGACAGGTTGCCTTTCATGTCCTGCCAGGGGACGACCAGAGCATCCCGTCCTTGGGCTTCCAGCGTGCTCTGGAGTTATGCACCACTTGGAACCAGGGGCTTGGCTTCCCCAGAACCTGCGGGGACCTAAATTGGGACCGGCGATAGCTCTGGGCACGGAGCACCAAAGATGAATCCGGGCAAATTGCTGCCAAGGAACATTTTCCTCCTCTCTCTCAGTTAAAAATAAGCAGAGGGTAGTGTAACCCTTTGGGGATAGGTAGTGTCAGCAGCAGCAAGAGACATGTTTGAAGAACTTGGGGCCCTCCTTAAAACTAAGAAATACTTTGGCTTGAGCCTGACCTAGAATTTGAAAATCCCTCCCCTCGGTGCTCCCAGCCCCAGTGCTTCCTCCTGAGCAAAGGCAGAATTTGTGGGCAGAGAAAGGGAAACTGTTAGGAGAGGGAACTCAACATCAGCCCCAGTGTCACCAGCAGCAGCCCTCTGCCCAGACAATGATAATTAAAACAATGCTGCCCTATGGCTGGGAAGGGTCTGTTAGCTGAGTACCTCCTCGCCGAGGCTGTGCCCAGGACACAAATGCCTTTCCTTCCTTTCCGTACTCAATTTAGGGTTTAATGTAGTCACCAAGCAAAAGCTCATCCTTCCTAGTGCTCCTGGGCTTGCAGCTTAATTGCATTTAGATCCAGCTCTGAGCTGGATGGACTTCATTAGAAAAGCTTCCTACGGCCTGGAAACCCGCCCCAAGTAGCACTGATGGGGGCTGGTGATGGTAGGAAACTTCAGCTGTTATCTTGCAGTTTTGGAAAGAAAGACAGTTGAAACAAGCAGCTCTTTCACCCTCTGGGGTTCTGGCCAGTTCTCAAAGCTGCTCACACCTTTGGGCAAACCATCATGACTTGGCCAACAGCTGCCACGCACCCATGGGAGAGCATCTCCTCCAGGAGAGGATATGCTTTTGCCATTAGTAGACCCCTTACAGCATCCTCTTCTCTTATGTTCTTGCCACTGAACAAGAGCAAATCCATCAGGAAATAGCATCATTAAGACCAGACACACTTCATCCAAGTCCACATGGAGTGAATTTGGCCCAGCAGAAGATTAAAAGGGGCATTATTTCAGTGCTGAGACTGGGGGAGCCTGGGGATTACCCAAGTTTTAGGGGCTGCAAACGAGAAGACGAAGCAATAAATATGTTGTTCAGGAAAATTCCTGAGCCTTTGCCTTGCTGTTGTCTTGGTTCCTGAGCAAACAGACAAATCATCTCCCGTTTAAGGGAGAGTCCTCCCCTGCTAACCAGCCCTAAAGCATCAGGATTAATGTCAGCCTTAATTTTCAGTTGTCACTTGCAGGGAAGCCCTGTCCCTGCATATTTCATAAATATAGACCGTATTTTGAAAACCCTGAGAAATGAAAACACTCTTGGTTTTTCAAAACAACCAGGAATGGCTCAGGAGGAGCAGTAACTTCTCCAGCAGAAGGCAGGATGGCCTCCTTCACAGCTGGCTTGCAATCCTTTATCCAGCGAAAGCTGTCCCACAGGCCAGGGAATAAATTGTGCAATGTGCTCCGTTTCTCGACATCCTGACAATGAAAATCTAATTAGTGTGAAAGTGTAGTTTATTGGGTCAGCTGGTTTGACAAACCTCTCCTCTCCCACCCAACCTGCCATCCCACACAGGCCAACCTTGGGGTTTGACTGGAGAAAGGTGGAACAGCTTTGGTATTTCCCGGTTTCTCTGCATTTTGTAGTTTTAGCTGAAATCAGGAGCAGGAGTGAGGATGAGATTCTCTCCCTGTGGCATTTCCCACTGGAGCAGGAAAATATATGGCCGGAGATGCTGCAATAAAGCTGTTGCTTCAGAGATTGCCAGCTCATTTCTGCAAAGTATCCAACCAGCAGCTGCAAATCACAGCTGTGGAGCCAGCCTTAAAATACTCCAGCATCCAGGGGTGTCTGGGACCAGGGTTTTTAGAGCAGGTCCATCTCTTGGTCCTGCAAGATAGTCCCACACTTCATGCTCTTCAGGGTTTTGATCTAAGGATCCGTATAATGACTCCCCATCTCGTGAGGATGGAAGATGTGACACTGTCCTCTTTAATGAGTGATGGGGCTCAAATTAACATGCAGACTATGAAAAGGAACCGCTCATGAAAGGGTGTCTCGTTATTTCTGGTGTCAAACACTTTACAAGGAAATCCAAGATCAGAGCAGATTTGGGGGGAGTGAGTGTGAATTTGGGTCTGTGAGTGAAATTTGGTCCTTCATCACGCGGGGCTGCGCGTGGCGAGGTGATGAGCTGCAAGCGCACGGGGACCTATCCGGGCTTTGATTAATTTGTTAATGAGCTTATGATAGGCGACTCCGTGTCTGTCTCGCGTGTCAGCCTCACTATGTGTCATTTATCCCCCCGAGATTTTAATCGGGCTCAGATGCGTTTTAACGTTATTTTGAACTTGGGAAAGCAGCTGTGGGAAGGGTGAATTTTCTCTTTGGATTTTTGGGCTGATTCAAAGCTCTGGGCTGCTTCTCCCTTGACAACCTGCCCGATCCCTGGTGTGGTCCTCCTTGCTTTCCACCTGCAGCCACGCTTTGAGTTTTGCTGACCACGAATGCAGCATCTAATTTCTGTCACACCCCGAGAAAAGCCACGATGTGTTTGTGCCCCGGTCCTGCAGGCATTAATCATATCTCTACAACTTCGTTCCTCTGAATATTCCCACCGATTTCAGCGAGACTAATAACACGACGTGGTAGATGCGGTAGCATTTAAAGGATCGGGACCTTAAATTGCATCTCTAAAATACCTTATTTCCCCAGAGATTTCTGAAGCTAAAGGATCAACTTTTCAAATGCTGCAAGCTCCGTGTAGATAGAGGCAGAAGCCCTCATGTTCACAAAGGGATGTAATTTATGCAGACAAAAGCAATTTAAACTCAAATTGATCCAGCAGTACAAAAAGTGATTGGGTCAGTAGTTTGGCAAATAAGAAGGATGAGTTCACTCCTCGGGCATTTACAGTGGATAATAAATTAGATTTGGCTGAAATATTTTGACCAGACTTTTTTTTTTCCCCAATCACAACCGAAGTATTATGCAAAAATTCTGTATTTCAGAGCTTCAGAAGGAAGAAACTCAGGTCCAGGTGACGTTTAGAAAAACTGTGTAGCTGGATAAGGAAAGAGGTTGTAGTGTGAGTCCACGGATATAATTCTGGCTGAAGTTCAAAAACTTCTGGAAACTGCAAATATTCTTTATATATACTCCACTGATCATGTAACACTCATAAACAACAGACGTAATTAGAAACATTTTGAGGCTTTGAAATTGCTTTGCTTCTGAAGGAAAATGAAACTGTTGTTGTGGTGTAATAGAGATGAAGCCCCTGGGTCAGGACGCTGCCGGCATGACAAAGCAGGCACGGGGGGACCGGGATTTCGGGGGGGTTCGCACTCTCAAAAAAGGGCCGTGAAGGAGCCAAAAACTTTCTGAACCTTTTTGGTTTGGTTTCTGCATCCGAGGGAAGACAATTTGTGAAACCTTAGATCGCCTCGCGGAACGGAGACGTGGGTTTCCGATCCGCCGCCGCTCTGTTTATTGTCCGCGATATTAAAAAAAGTGGTAGGCGGCGAAAATGTCGGCAGATTGAAAATGTTTCTCACATTTCAGGCTGCATTCATGCTGGAAACTGCTTAAATACCTATTACCTGTGATTGAGGAGTCCTGGGGCGATAGTGGGAAATTGTAATACAAAACACAAAGCCGGGATTTCACAAGTAATGAATTTGTTGTTGGTACGAACTATTCCATGCTCGTTGCAAACAGTGCCTGAGAGAGAGATCTTTTCATTAAATGGGGACTGGCTTTGTGAAGATATTTGAGGCAATAAGAAACAGCAAAAAAGTTCTCTGATTAGTAAATATTTTTCATAGAATATTTTCAGATTCTTACTGGAAACCTAAGAACTGTACTGGTGGGTCACCAGCATTTGAATCATTTCAGCTGGACTCACCTTCATCTCCTGTGTCACATTCTGGTTTGGTTTTAGATGCTGTGGACTGGAAAAGTGTAACATTAAGTGGTTGTTTAAAGCAACCCTTAGCAACTGGCACCTTGCAATTTCATGAAAAGACATTTTTCCTCTCAGCTTTTAGTCGAAAACTCCGAGAAATCACATCAGAATTGTAACCATTTCAGATCGAATCACAATTTTGGTTTTCTATCTGTTTGATAGCAGGCATTGTTTTCAGAGGAAAGTTCAGAGAGTTCAAGGAAACAATCAGAATAAAAATTCTTTGTGTTTCTCATAGAAGAGAACTCCCATTTTCCAACAGTCTTAGTCAAGCTCTTGCAGCATCCTCCTAAAAATACGCATGTGCATTCAAAACTGGACATTTCCAACCATTGTAGGCCATAGGTTGTAGCTGATTCCCCTTCCTCCTCTCTCTGAGCTGTGACACTGAAGTCCTGGCTGTGTTACCTCCTCACTGATATATATATATCACCCTCTTAACCCCTCTACCTACAGCTAGACTCAAGCTGGAGACTTGGAAGTCAACCAGGGATGTGGGAATTATTCAGACTGGGAGTGCAATTAAAGATTTTTAGTGATGTATATCACAGCCACCAGCTTAAAGGCAAGTTTGGACCCCGTTGTCCATCTGCCTTATTACGCTGTCAATAGAAACACTGCATTGGGAGACCATTTTTCTGTGTCTCTGCTGAGTTGGACTGACTTTATTAATCAGCAGAGTTGGGTGGCTCTCCTCCTAACCAGAGGCAAGATGTAGGCACCCAGAGTGACTCAAACTTTGGTGGAAGAAGAAGAGATTCGAGGTAATTTCTGGTCTTCTCCACTCCCTATATCCTGCTGCCTCAGCAGGTGGATTTCTTTTTTTTAAGAAAAATTAATTGCCTCAGATCCTAAATCCCTGTTTGAAAAAGGGCTTAAGAGCTTCCTGCACATCAGGCAACTAAGTGGTTAAAATTACTACCTGTCTTCTGAAAACTGTCCTTAGTGTTAGTTTAAGCTAATCTGTTCTATTTTACCAGGAACCAGTTGGGTCAGAAATCACGTATCATCTAACACGTGTTCTGCTCCCATGGTTTCCTTGGCTGAGGGACAGCAGTCAGGGCTGGAGATGGGGTGTCAGCACAGGGTCCCTTTTTTCTGGCAGGGGGAAGGCAAAGGAAAATCAAAGGCATCACCCAGAAGAGTTGTTCGCCGTGATGACAGCAGAGAGATTCACTGTGGGTGCAGGAGCCGTGGGGTTATATTAGCTCTCAGCTCAAGCTCTTTCAAATCTTTTTTAGTGTATAAACCTGAATGTTTTACACTGGCAGTCAGGCGTGTCTGCAGCAGGCACTGTTTCTGAGCGTTTACTCTCAAAAACTACAAGAAACCCAGTCAATTAAATGCAGAGGTAAGAAGAGCTCTGAAGCCAAGAGATCCGAGGCTGGACATAGGGTCTCGCATGCGAACATCTCCCGTGTTTAGCAAACTGTTCAGCCTGCTCGGGTTGTGTTCCTCACATCACTGCTAAACTGGTGGATTCTGTCATTAAGAACAAAGCAAATCAACATCAGAAAAGCAGATAGCTCGGCAATAGGTGGCGAATGTAGATGGTTCTAATCTGGCACCTTCAGTAAGTAAATGTTTGTAATTGAAAACGCTGCCCAAGAGGGTTTCCTGTGCAGAACTGGCTTATCTGTAACTCCCTGATTGGTAAGAGCTGTAAAAGGAGTGGACACAATAGTCAGCTCCAGGGAGTGTGTACTGCTGTCCTGCCATAACGTGTGTGTTTGCTCAGTTGGGGAAGGGGAGCAGCTTGAAGGACCATGTTCTTCCTCTGCAGGTGAATTCCCCTAACTCAGACCTGCACAATAACGGCTACAAAAGAGCTTTAAAACACCAGCATGGGGAGGAGAAAAAAAAATATCTTACCAAACATAGGTTTCTTTCATATGGGTGGATGTGTGTTGTGAAACATCTTTTGTTATAGTATATGATTTGCAAACTTGGAACCTGACCTAGTGAAAATATTGAGATCAAAGGGAAGGCTGACTTTGATTTCAACAGCCTGTGGAACAGACCATTAGCTGATACTAATCTATCTGTGCGTTTGTATTTGGTTAGTGTCAAATCATTACTTCAGTAGTCAGAAAGGGTTTTTTCCTTGGAACTTTCTGTTTTCATTTTTGTAAACGTTTTTCACTGTATTGGAGTGTTCATGAGAAAGGCTTCCCTGGCTGCTCAGCCAGCAAGGGGATGATGTGAAGGCCGTTTGTCTCATTTGAAGTGTGTCTTGGGTTAGATTTTGAGTTCTTGGTGCTCTAGTTGTTTCTGGATGAGTTGCCATCTCAGCAAGGTGGATGTTTGAAAGCTGAGACCTTGGTGGTTCCATGTAGATGACACGTCCCATAGATTAAATGTTGTCTAAAACCTCCTTGATCTGCACCTTTTGCAAAAACCTCTTCCTTTTTCCTGCACCATTTGTGCGTGTTTAGGATTAACTAGAAAAACATTTGAATGGCCTTCCTGTTATTTATAGATGTCAGGTTTTGATGGAACCAGGCAGTTCAAGAAACGCACGTGCTTAAACCCAGAAGCCTGTAAAACTAAATGCTGCTGGAAGTTTGCAAGCCTTAAAGAACAAAGTTTGATTTGGAAAGAGTTTTGCCAGCGATGTCATTGAACTGGTTCTTGCCTGGACAATGAACATTCCCGTGGTGCAGATTTCATGTGGAAAGCGATGAACATACCCTGGTTCTCACAGGGCGCTGAGCTGCTGGTGTCCAAGAAGCATTACCTTGCTGCTCTTTGGCCAAATCACACTCTAAAACCGAGCTTTGCTGGTTAAGGCAGATTTAAGCCAAAATCTGAGAACTTGTGCCAGATTTGGTGACAAATATCTCTGGCCAAAAGAAAAGATTTTAGAAAAGCCTAAATGTTCCATTTGGAAGTGAAATATTCCAAATCTTCATTTCACAGTGAAATTTAATCATTAAATTTACTTCCATTTATGGGATTTTAAAACATTTCAGGTTGGGCAAAATGACCCAAGATTATTTTTCTTTCTGGTTTTTCATTTCAGAGCCGCTCAAATACAATTATCTGAGAAAGGATTTGTTTAATACCCTGAAACGGATCTCCTATTCTCACAGCTCTCTTTTGTGTCACAAGATGGGCCATAATAACCCATCTTCCAGGTAAACATCTGTAATTCACATCAGCATTAACAAAGGCAGGAAGTTCTTGCCGTCTCCGACTATCCCTTCCATTTCTCAGTAATTTTTCCTGTCTGTAAAGAAGTTACTAGCCTCAAAATTGCACTATTTATCCTGTTCAGTCTTTGGTAGGAATGTGATGGTGCAAAGACCAGGATGCAAACCTCTGGGGACAGTCTGAGATCTCAAGATGTCTCCCCGAGGGCCGGCAGAGGCATTTTGGTGGGACGCTGCAGCGAGCTCAGTTTTGTGTTGAGTTTGCAGCAGTTCCAGGAATGCCTTCAAGTTAACGTTATTCATGAGTTCCACATTCACAAGAAAAAAAAAGGAAAGAGAAGTGTGTGGCAGACTGTACAACTCGACAGGCCATTTTAATAATCTGTTCTGACATTGTGAATACAACGTCCCAGTCTTTCACCCGGGGTGCTGCCGCCGTGCTGAGCAGCTCATTGTTGAACTCCAGTTTGGGTTTGTCAGCATCATCTTGGTCACAATACTGCATCTGCTGGAGCGTTTACCTGAGCTTTTTCATAATCTTTCCCAGTGATCAATTAAGTCTAAAAATTGCTGCATTTTATTTCTCCTCTGTAGTTTTCCGACTGCTGCTTCCCGGGTCTCTGGGTGCAGTGATTTGTTGTCTCACAGGCCTGCTGGCGTCTAATGGCATCTCTTGGCATGGTTAATGAGGCTGCTGTTAGGAAGAACAAACAGCCATGACATTTTAAGCAATCCATACTCCTTGCTCAGTGTTGCAATGGGACAGCTCGTGCCTTTCACTGACAGCTCTCCAGCCATGGGCTCACCCCTTGCTGGGTGCACTTTCTCGGGGTGCTCTCCTGGCATGGTAGTGATGCACAACAGGGCACTTTAGAACTCAGATTCACAAGTGGTTCTGCCCCTGGGTAACTGAGGTCCAGTCCTGGCCAGGGAGGGAGAAAAATGCAATCAGGGAAAAAAGAATTTGCTCCCCTCCCAAAGCCACTCACAGCTGCCCAGCTGATGGATCCTGAATGGCATCTTGCAGGTCCTCAGGGCCCCCAGCTCTTGTTGGCCACACAGCCCAGTATGTGCTCCATGAGGACCTTCAACACAGCGATGGAGGAGAGTCTTTAGAGGGGCTATAGCTGGGGCATTTCTCTTGCACTCCTCAAAAAGTCTGGGTCCTATGGACCAGGGTCCCTGGTCTGTTCGGTGACCTTTTTCAGGTCATTTGATTTCTGTTTTCATGGGCAAAATGAGGGCAAGGTGACTTGCCCTTTTATTAGCCAGGACCATGGGTTGACAACAGCCATGATGCTCTCCCACATACACTCCTGCTCTCAGTTGGACCTGGCCTTGGAGTCAGTCTAGACCAGTTTTCCCGTTGGCATTAGCAGTACTGGAGAAACCTGGTGATGAGGAACCCAAGGAGCTTGACTGATCACCGACTTGCACATTGCACAAGTGTCAGAGCAGAGGATTATATATGTATATTTTATATATCTATATTTTACTGAAGGACTGCTCGGGGTGGTGCAGGAGGTGGATATTGCTGGTTATCCAAGTCTGCTCCCTCCCTGCTGCGGGGGCTGAGGGGCTGCTCCTGGGGAGCTCCGGGTTTTCTGCAGCCCCACGGGCAGGAATCCCCCATCGCTCGGTGGAATCACACGGCAGTTTGGGAAGTCACATCTGGAGTTTCGTTACATACTAAATCAGGGCCGTGGCAGGTGTGTAAAGCTGAGATTTCAGAGCCGTTAGGACAGCTAATGTATGTGGCAGTTGTTTATTCAAAGGAGCAACTGCTGAAACGGGGTTTGGAATTATTTGTTTTGTTTTCTAAATCCCTTTCTCTGAATTCATGTGATGTTTGTGCAGCTAGAAGGGAAGAACTGAGTAGAATTTCCTGAGATGTGTCTTATTGCTGCAGAAAAGTTGCTCTGCAAATTCCTCTCTGAGGGCAGAAACCCTCTGGTTTCTCCCCAGAACGCTGTGCCGTGCCCCTCAGGTTGCTCTGCAGGACTGACCCAGGCAGAGGCCGCAGAGGGACTGGGATATTTTGAGGCAAAATTCTGGTAATTGTTTTCCTTCAGCAAAAAAAAAGACATATTTGCTGTTTGAGCTAGCCACATCTGGGCCAGACCTCCGCCACACGCCCGTCTCCCTTCCCCAACCCCACCTTAGTTATTCTGTGTGCTTCAGCGATGACAAGAGCATTTTTGCGGTTGCTTTAAAAGCTGTGCATGCCAGGATGAAGTCCAAAAGGCTGAGCATCCTCTCTGAGAAGAGGCTTCAGCTCATCTGGTGGTTGTTGGTCTTCAAGGAACACGAGCTGGGGCTGAGGGAGATTTTGGAGGTTGTTCTAATGAGACTTCACATCTGAGGACTTGTCTGGCAGCTGGCTGAAGGCATCTGCTTTTCTGGCAGGCCATACTTCATGGCACTTACTGTGCTCTCCTCAAAAGGAGAAACAACTGAGAGTGGCAAAAACCAGCCACATTTCTGCTTTCCAGAGTCTGACCCTGTGTTTGTGTCAGCCATGTTGCAAAAGCCATGACAAGCTCTTGCCTTCACCAATGTGGTCCTTACAGACCTGGTGAGGGGCATCCAATAATCTTGGGTGCTCCTCTCCATCACCCCAACTTGTCTTTCCTTCCTTAGCAATAGCAGCTGCTCCTGCAGGGTTGCTTTGCTGTCTCTGTTCCCTCTGCTGCCCTAATGTGCAAAATCCATGGAGGATGAACCACTGTCTGTGCTAAGCTGCTATGACAGTCGCTAAGAAGAAAACTTTTTTATTTCTACAACTGGTAACTATGGTGCAAAGACTGCTGCTGGGTGACATCCTCAGAGCAGGCATTCATCTGAATAGGTCTGTGCTGGAGATCATCTGTGTGGTGATTACCCCTCACTAGTGATGTGCAGAAGAGAGGTGGGCCCACGGGCATCAGGGATGGGCTGGTCATAGAATCATAGAGTGGTTTAGGTTTTAACAGACCTTAAAGACCAGCAAATTCCAACCCCCTGCCCTGGGCAGGGACACCTCCCTCTGGACCAGGTTGCTCAAAGGCCCATCCAGCCTGGCCCTGAACACCTCCAGGGATGGGGCAACGTCAGAAATGTCCTCTGTGTAGTAGACTGCACTTCTATGACATGCTTGGATCTCACTCTGTAGGTACTATCTAACCGAATGTCAGAAAATTTAAGAGGTAAAGGCCACTATCCCTGTTCTAAATTGAAGCCATAAAAGTGAACTGATGCCCACATCATCCAGTTCCGGATACAGAAATTCCCTATCCTCATTTTTGTACTAGCCTCAGGAATACCATTCACTGTGCGAAAGTGTGTGATTATTTCTGGAAAGAAAAGCTATTGAAGACTTAGTGCCAGTGTTGGCATCATTACAAATGCAGAAAGGAAACTGTCAAATAACTGGTTGTGTTTTCAGATGTACCACATGTGACTGGGGCCGTGTTAGAAAACATGATCCATCCCATGTAAATCATGAACCGTTGAACAAAAGTCCTATTTGTAAATTTGAATATTGGCAGCCAGCTTTTGAAACTCTCCGTTTTGAAAATAGTTCTGTGATGCTTTGAGCAAGCACAGAAACGCAGTGGGACTCAGCCAGGTTCTCTGGACCCTGCCAAGTTTCTACTCAAACCCTCTCTGCCTGCGTAAACTAGGAGAAAAACTTGGAGGATGGACCCCCAAGTTTGGCTTGACGCACAAATAAAGCAAAACCTGGCTGCAGAGAACTTTATTCCAGACAATATAATTTGTCAGACTGACTGTACACTGTAATTCTAGTATTACTTAATCACTTTTGTTAATTATTCCTGTTGATTTGCCCCTCTTGAGAATGCACACAAAAAAGAGAAAGCCTGTAACTGAACTGAAGCTCAGTTTTCATTATACAGTTTTTGAAACCAAATAACTCATTAGGCCTCTTTATTTGCATGCAAACATCCAGAAGCATGAGGAGAAAAATAAAAAGGCTTCAAGTCAGAATACCAAGTCCCGAGACAGCAGAACATCTAAGGAAACTCTGTTATCTGAAAGAATAGTCCACTCAAGTAGCAAATCAGAACATTAAATGATATTTTCTTAGACACGCCTATTAGTTAGAGCTCAGACGTTTTACAGGAGTGTAACTCATATGTTTCAAGAAAATCCTTGCCTAGAAGTTTGTCAGAAAGATGGTCATGAGCAGCTCGGATCTGTGCAATTCTTTGTCCAACTCAAAGTGTGATTTGAATGCAGGTATTTCACCACCCACCTGCTGTTGCGTATCAGAAAGGTTTGGTTTCACTCCAGAAAGCAACAAAAGTTGATTTCTGTTCTTCAAGAAGTTGTCGTGCTCCTGGCAGAGCTGCTCACCAAAAGGGAGATTAACATGGGCAAGTCAGCACGGAGCCATGAAAGCGTCACGTCCCCATCTCCCGGGATAAAAGGGATCCTTCCCGAACACTTAACAACTTTCTAAAAATACAACTGAAGCAGAGATCATAGCTTTTCTAAGAGAGGCTTGAGATCTGGGGTTAAGGTTTCACTGTGAAAGGTGTAAGAATGCTGCGTTCTCACCCAAATTGGACCTTACATGTGAATTTAAGCCAGTTGCTTTATCTCTACATGCTGGTATTCGTGCAGGATGCCTGGGACTCTTGAAAGGTGCTAAAATTAGCTATTTATATGCAAGACCCATTGATTCCAGACTCCAAAGAGTCTAACTTTGGAGATTTTTATTGAGTGTAACTTTTTAGTTTCTTATTGAGAGGTTTAAAATAAGTGGGCATGTATTTTGAATTTAAAATGTTGAGGAACACACGGAAAAGTGCTGAAGAAAGGCAAAAAAGGAAAAGTATAGAGCAGAAGAAATAAGTTATTCATCAATTACAGTAAAAGAAAACATGAATCCAGAAAGCAGCATGGCGTGAACTTCAGCCATGAGCTGGTTATTTCCAAAACGCTCCTGGGGCACCGGTGGCACTGCTGGAAGAGGCCAGTTTTCTTCTGTGTGGGGTAGGGCTGGACTTGAAACCCTGAGTACCGGGGGATTTATTCCCTTCAGTCATTATTTCTGTTGTTTCTCTGGTTTTGAGTTTATCTAGGAGAGATTGGAGAGCTCTTGATTAATTTAGTAATTAAAAACCAGTCTTGAAATATCTTAAGCTGACTTGACAGGCTTTTTATTTACTAACCTGCTTAAACCGATCATCGAGTCAGTTATTTACTCTAAGTTTCCTACCCCTTTCTCTGGAGTATATTGCTATGGTCAAAGGTAGGGTGTGGGACC
Source organism: Tringa tobata (assembly GCA_033628505.1). Taxonomy (NCBI): domain Eukaryota; kingdom Metazoa; phylum Chordata; class Aves; order Charadriiformes; family Scolopacidae; genus Tringa; species Tringa tobata. The sequence continues at coordinate 94,685 of JAHREE010000296.1, read as the reverse complement.
AGATGAACCCGCCATTTGTTCTTGCCTGGCAATGCCTCCGCCTCCAGATAACAAAGCGTGTATTCATTTTATATTATAGCAATTCTTTTTATTGTCAGACTTTGATTTCTGCCAGGATAAATACTTCTTTCCTGGTGAACCTGCCAAGACCCGGAGGCATGTGTGCTTTTATGTTTTCGCGCGTGTGCAATATGCAGTGAAGTGTGTTTGCATAACAAACGTGGGCTGTATTCTACTACTGCGGTGAAAGTGGAAATGATAGCGCTGGCAAGCCAGCCAGAATGCCACTTCCCAACCATTTCCAGTGCCAGCCTTCCTCCCTCAGGTGGACAAGGGTTTAGCTCACGTTATCAAGCCCCACAAGGCTCGGAGACACCATCCCCAAAAACGTCCCACTAATCTTTCCAGATAAAGCCGAGTTGAGTAACTGAGCTTTTCATCCGACATGAAAAGACCAGAAGCTACATTCGAGACAAAAGCAAAAGTTTAACAAGTTACATTGATCAAAGAGTTTTCAAAGGAACATTCAATTATATCTGCAACACCTAAATGGAAGGGTTGTTCTTTTATTTATTTATTTTGTGATAAAAAGGGTTATTAGGTCTTGTTATCTCCCTTCACTTTAATGCATTCTGCTGAAACCCTCAGCAAAAAAAAAGTGCGCTTTGTGAACAACAAAGTGACAAGTGAAAAAGAAAGATTAAAATTAGTTAAGGGATAAAAAAAAGAGCGTATATTTTACAGTCAAAATCTCCTTGTGTAAGCACTGATATGCATTCAAATGAAGAGAACAGATCATGATTACGATGCAACTCCGCCTTGCTGCTCCGAGTGCCTGGCTGTGATCTTTCTGCAGACAACCCAAATGGTTTCAGAGCTCTGAATTTGGGGGAAAAAAAAAAAAAAACAACCAAAAACCCAGGCCATGCAAAACCAGCTTATTGCTTCTGGTTCATCACGTGCATTGGATGAAAAACGAGAAGGCTGTGCATGCTGGAACAAAATTGGCAGGGGGAAACAGGGAATCATAGACTTGGGAAGCTGAGATTTGTGCTAACAGGGGAAGATGCTGTATCCAGATGCCAGGTTACGGTTTAAAGTTACTGAGCATTTGTGGTGAGAAGGCTCTCAAGTTTTACAGCCCTTGGTCATAGTCCTTTTCCTGCCTCCAACCGTATCTTTTTTCCCTTGGACTCATCTTATTAATCACAGGTTTTTTTTCACTCTTACAGTTTGATGCAAAGCCCAGGGAAATCAACAGAAAATTTTCTGTTGACTTAGCTTATCTGTGTGGTTTAGGCCCCAATAAGCTTTTAGTTTCTGAGTTGGACGATGCTTGCGTATTTTGATAGCATAAATGTAAAGGAAACTGCTCCCTTAAATTGATGTATGAATTTTAAATTTGTTCTGAGATTTTTCTCCTTCCTTTGAAGCCTGAAAAGAAAAAGTAAAGAAAAAAAAATCCTCTTACTCTGAAACACATAGCTTAGATTGTGCTTTGCGGACCCAAGGCTTCCCATACAACAGTGTTTATATCAGTTTGGTGTAACACAAGCGCACGCAGCACCCACGGTATTTCCAAAGCTGCTTTCTGCCAACCCCATGATTTTCTTTCCTGGATGCTGAAACCCAGCATGGAAATGGCACCTCTTGGTGCTGCTCCTCTACCATTGCCAGTGGTCCAGGAGCGTCCAAGATATCATAGAATCGTCTGGGTTGGAAGGGACCTCTAAGATCTTCGAGTCCAACCATCGACTTAAGACTTTAAAATCATGTCCCTCAGCACCACATCTACCTGTCTTTTAAATACCTCCAGAGATGGGGATTCCACCCTTCCCTGGGCAGCCTGTTCCAAGGCTTGACAGCCCTTTTGGTGAAGTAATTTCTCCTAATATCCACCCTAAACCTGCCCTGGTGAAGCTTCATGCCATTTCCTCTTGTCCCATCGCCTGTTCCTTGGGAGAAGAGACCCACACCCCTGGCTACAGCCTCCTTTCAGGGAGTTGGAGAGAGTGAGAAGGTCTCCCCTCAGCCTCCTTTTCTCCAGGCTGAACACCCCCAGCTCCCTCAGCCTCTCCTCACAAGACTTGTGCTCCAGACCCCTGGAGATACCCCCAAGAGAACCTCTCCTGTGGTGAGACACAGGCCATATGACAAGACGAAAGGTACTACAGGGTATAAATCCTCTTATTTATAGTGCTAGAAGAGAACAGCAGGTTCCTCGTGATGAAGCGTTATTTCAAAGCCCTACCATGTTTCAAGAAGGAGAGCACTCGCTGCACCACGTAGACCTCTCCTTGTGAGAACACTACACCTTGCCAGAGGACAAACAAGCTCTCATGGCTTGGACTGTCCTCTCAGCTCACTAGAGGCCATGGGAGGTGGAAATACTACCCTTCAGACCATGAATATTGACAGGAAGGGGTTTGTTGTCGTCAGGAAGCGCTGGGGAGAAGACGACGTTGAGGAAATGGGAATAATGGTTGTGTAACAGGGAAAAAGTGCTGCTCTCTGCAGTGATAGTTACACCTGATTTAGCTATGGAAAGAAGAAGGAGAAGCCACGAAGACATTAAACCTCTTATCATCCTGACGGAGCGAAATTGGAAAGAAAAAAAAACCCCGGTTATTTGGCAGCAAATGGGTTTATTAACTTCTAAAATGGTGTGTGTTTGAATGTGATAGGGAAAGCAGCATTCGTCAGAGTGTTCACTGCATCAAAAGACAAATTAATCCTTTGAAGAAACCTAGCTTTTAAAAATCTCCCCTGTTAACCAATCTATTAGGAGACAGACTGAGCTGCAGAACTGGGAGCTGGTCCATTTGCCATGGAAGGACCTACGGGTGACACAGGTCCAGACTGCTCTCCTGTGCGAGGGTTAACTGGCTGAGCCCTACAAAACCACAATGAGGGAGCTACTTTTAGGCCATTTTCCCTTCCAGCTCTATCTCAACTCTTTCCCTGCCATGGCACCCACAGGGATTATGATGTAGTGTCTCAAAAGGGATTTTGGTGGCTTCTTCCCTCCAGCCTTGCCACCCCCAGCATTATGTCATTGTGGTCCCATCTCACCACGCTTCTCAAGGCTCTGCTGCCCTCTCCCTTTGGCAGCTGGTCACAAATCATAGAACTATAGCATCACAGAATGGTGTGGTTTGGAAGGTACCTTCAAAGGCCACCTAGTTCAACCCCCCCCTGCAATGAGCAGGGACATCTTGAACTAGATCAGGTTGCTCAGAACCCTGTCTAACCTCACCATGAATGTTTCCAGGTATGGGGCATCCACCTGGTCCAGCGTCTCATCACCCTCAACATAAAAAATTTCTTCCTTATATCTAGTTTAAATCTACCCTCTTTCAGTTTAAAGCCATTACCCCTTGTACTATCATACCAGGTCCTGCTAAAAATTTTATCTCCATCTTTCCTGTAGCCCTCTTAGGGACTGGAAGGCCACAAGAAGTTCTCCCTGGAGCCTTCTCTTCTCCAGGCTGAGCACCCCCAACTCTCTCAGCCTGTCCTTACAGCAGAGGGGGTCCAGCTCTCACAGCATCTCAGTGGCCTCCTCTGGGCCTACTCCAACAGGTCCATGTCCTTCCTGTGCTGAGGACTCCAGAGCTGGATGCAGCACTGGTGACTTTGTAAATATTCTTGGAAAAACTTGTGAGCCATGTGTTGCAAGAGAATCTCTATTTCCTCTGCTTGTAATGCTCCATAGGAGGAATGCAATTTTCTGTCATGGAAACTGGTGTTCTGGTTTTCAGGTTTTTTTAGCCAGGATGCTCTGGTTTTCCAATCTGCTGGTTCCTGTGAGGTGCCTTCTCCCCTCTGGAGCTCTCCTCTGTAAAGGCAGCCTTTGAGCTGCAGTGGCATTACACCCCGTTTCACACTAAAAATGAAATACGTGAGCGGTGTCTCTCCAGATGGGAAAGTAACATCACGTATTGTGTTAACAGGAACGATGCAGAAACAGGAGATTTTGCTACCCAGTTTCTCTTGCCTCCTGGAGAGCACATAGATACTTAAAGCATCTTTCTATGCACCTATTGAACTTCTCAGATATCTCAACATCTGCACTTCGTCTAATACAGAGCAATAACAGATAATGCTGAAATCTCAGCACCCCAAACTGAGTTCCTTTGCTGGCAGGTAAGCCAGGAAAACGTGTTTGAGATATGGGGGTATCTCCAAAGCGTATCGGATTTACTGCAATTCCTGGTTGTTTCAGGTTATTTCCCTTTTCTGTGCCACTTTTCCTTATTCCACAATTCATTTAGATGGGTTTTAAGATTTCTGAGGTGAGCACTGGCGGTGCTGATCCATATCGAGCGTGGGTGTTGGTGAAAATAAAGGCATCTATATATTTGTGAGCTCTGAGCCAGAGGGTTCAAGCTTCTGCCTTTTCATGGAAGCGTGGGCTGCTGCTGTGCGTTTGTACAACCCGCAGCACGGCGGGACCCGAGCGTGGCAGGCACCTCGAGGTGCTCCTGTGATACAGATGAATACATCAGAGGAAGCAAAGGAGCCCTGAGCGTGCTGCTTTTTGCTAATATTTCACCCCTAGGAGTCAGATCTCTGCGATTTAATAATTCCTTGGAGGAAGGAGAAAAAAAAAAAAAAAGCCATCCAGAGGAGCACTGTTGTTCATTTTAAGATGTGTTTGTCGTGTGGCTGGTGAATGAGGGTGGGCTGAGAGGAAGGAGAAGCAGTTGGGTCTCATCCAGGCCATGTCCCAAGCCCCCCTGCCGCAGTGGTGATGCTGTGCCATGTGGAAGGAGGACCAAGGTGCTGAGGATGGGCCTGGAGCAAGCAGTTTGCTGGTCCAGGCAGGGATGTGCTGCTGTGTGAAGAGCTCATGAAAATTCAAATAACCCCAAGGTTTTCAAAGAGGAATCTTCTTCAGGTGGTGGAGCAGAGGTTGTCAAAGGGATCAGGCAAAAAGATGTCATCGCTGGCTGCTGCTGTGTCTAAGGTAGTCAGGAACAGCCTCTGTTGGGGACAGTGATGCTCATCCTCTGGCTCAGAGCAACCTGTTACAGCTCAGGGTGTCCTCACCCCCTTACTCAGCTCTATCTGGTATTTGTCTGTAATTAGCACTTGGGTTTCCGATGCTGAAAAAGCAGCTGTTTCTCCAAAGGGTCAGCAATGAGGATAGAGATACTTAGGGTTTGTTTTTTCAAGCCCAGCTCCAAAAGCTTGGCAGGATGAAAACATTCATTGTTTGACAATGAAGCTTCCCTTTGAGTTGGAGGACAGGCAATGACTGCTGTTCCCATTTTACAGATGTGTGGAGAGGAGGCACAGGGAAGGGGAAAGGCAGAATTGCATCCCCATCCCTTGAATTCCAGGCTTCAACTTCCAGGCAGCTTTGCTGTGCATGGATAACAGGATAAGAGACCACCCTTTTAGAATAACTGCTGGGAGAAACAGATTTATCGGTTCTCTTAAGATAAGATTGCCAACATGTTAAATCAGTTTTCCTCCTTTTTTGGGGGGGGAGTGGGGGGCCTGTTACAAAAAATGAGGGCAAATCTGAAGCGTGTCCCCCTCCCCTATCTCCCGATTACTGTGCAGGGGGATCTCATGGGAACAAAACCCCGGAGTGAGCGGCTCCAGCCTGGAAAGCCTTGGAGCGAGCCCCCATCCTGGCAGTGCCAGGGGAGATTAAGATGCCACGTCTTTCCCGGGTACCCCCGGGCACACAGACGCTTCTGCAGGCACTCAGCAAAGTGTCTGGTTTCTGGGGTTTGAAATATTTTTTCCCCCGCTGCCAAGGCAAGGGAAGAAAACAGCCTTTTGAAGAGGCTCTGAAACCCAAGTAGAGGGAGCGGGGGAACATTTACTTTAAAGTACAATAATGTTTAGGTTACAGACCCTAATCCCCGAGCCCCATCCCAGCGGGGTGTCTCAGGGAAAGGGGCTTTCGGAGCGGGGCTGGTTGCAAATGTGACGCACGCAAAGGGCTCCCAGGGAAAGGCTCTCACATTTTTTCGTACAAAGATATTTAAAAAAGCAAGAGAGAGAGATGGCCCGGGTGGGAAATACATCCTAACAGATGTGTAATATCATTAAAGCTGACTCTAATATAATCTAAGCCGCAGTTTGGTGTATTAATGCTTTGTTTATCTTTAAGCACAGATGGATATTTTTATTAGCATTACTTTGTTGATGCAGCTTCTAAAAAGGTTAGTCCGGAGGGCAGATGTCTGTGTTATGAGAGAGTGTTCATGCTGGGGCGACTAATCAGAAAGGTGCAGCTTTTCCATGAAATTTCAATTAGAAAATTAAACCTCGCGAGCGCAGGCAGCCAGGATCTGCTGTTCAGTCCACGTGGCCAATTAGGATGAGTCACAAAAGTCCTTCCTCCCCAAACCCATCCATCCAGCCGGGTGTCTTGGCCACCCTCGTCCCTTCCTGGGATTAACTCCGTCCACGACAGCGGTGTGAGAGGGGGGCTGGCAGTGAAAGGGGGTGCTGTGGGTGCTGGAGAGCCAGGGGAGGGCAGGGGGTGCAGGTGGCAGGACGGGTGTCTGGTCTCTTGGCTGGTTTCCTAGTCAGGACCCGCGATTTTAGGGATGAGCCGATAAAAGCAGAGGTGGCAGGATGTGATGGGGCTGGGACGGGGACGAAAGGGTTTGGTTGAATGTTTGTGCTGGAAAGGGTGAGCTGAACTGCTCTTAAATACAGAGCAAACTGGCTTTCTGCATCTGCTTGCCTCTCACTGACTTGAAAATGAAACGCATTGAAGTTTCTCACTCTCTCCAGTGTGAGATCCAGCCCCAGATTTCTTGCTTGTGATAGAGTCCAGACCCATTACAGTCAATTGGAGGCTGCTCATTAAATTAGATCCTCAAGTGGGAGCTGATACCAGTTCCCTTAGAGATTTCATCGTCCCTGTCTGACAGGATAACTCCTGCTCAGGTCGGGGCAGTTGTGAGATGCCTGGAGCCTGGGGATCCTCTCTCTGAGCCCTGAGGAAAGCCTCCTGTGCCAGTCCCACGCATTCCCCACACTGCCCCGCAGAGCACTCGGGTGATGGAGGAGTGTCAGCTCGATTTCTTCTACTATTTTCTCTTTTCCAGTGTCCTCAGGGTCTGGGAAATGCCACAGCACTACTGCTCCTTCCCCTGTAAACTAGGACGGGAGGCAGTAACTCAGCCCCAGGGGAGGGAAGAAGTCTGAGCTCCGGTTGTGTCATTCTGTTGGCTGGAGGAAAAGGCAGAAATCTCCCATTCTCAAAAGGTTCCCCAGATTTTCCATTTTCTTTTACTGCACAGAGGGAAGAAGCAGTGAGGCCACGAGGCAGGACAGCTCCAAAGGGAACTCCTGCTTTCTTTAACCTACTAAATGGGTTTTGAAATTTTCCCCATCTGAGGTGCTGCTTTAGCCCAGGAGGTATCAGAGCAGGACCTTGGACTGAAGCGGGGGGCAGCCTTTGGGCCAGCTACACATCCCTCTGGCAACCAAACAGTTGTATCTGGGATGAGCTACAGAAGAAAAGGCACAAATCCCATGAGCATGCTGACAAACAGGCAAACAAGCAATGGTGTTTGGCTCTTGAGATGAAGTTATTGCCCTCCCCAGTGCAGCTGCTCCACTGAAGAAGGTCCCCCCAAGTCCCCAGTACCCACCAAGGTCAGGCTCTGGCCCCTCCTTGCTCCTGGATCGAGTTCACAGCATGATCCACCCTGCAATGGGACCTGTGTTGGGAAAGCAGCTTGAGCCTAAGAGAAAATAATAATCGTGGGACTGCAGCCATGAGATCCATCATCCACAGATCTAAATGGGTGAAAGGGATCAAAGTGTCCTTTTTCTGGGGATTTTCACTTTCTCCAGCCTTCCTTCCCTGCAGGTCAGCCTGTCCATCACCCGGCTCCCCCAGTGCAATGCCCAAGAAGCAAAATGTCAAACAAAAAGGATGCTCAGGCACCATAACTCCAGGGCTAGTGAGTTTTTACCATGGCCCAGTGCTCATCAGGGCATAATGGGATTGGGGAACTGGTAATGGGGCACCCCGGTCACTGTACTATGGGGAGACAACCCAGGGTGCCCAGAGTTCCCCCCTCTTTGGCAGCACAAATACTGAGGAAAGGAAGTGCCATGGTCTCTAAAGAGGTAGACATAGGAAAAATCTCATTTAAACTCTTACAGAGCTTCTGTTGTGACTCCATAGCTCAGTTAGTATTTGACTTTAGGGATTAAATCATTTGATTATTGACGGAGAGCACAGTGTGTCCCCATCAACTGCACATCATTGGTGAAGGGCTCAAATGGAGCTGAGATTCGCAATTAAGTCTGTTTATTTCGAAGTTAAAGTTAATTGAAAATGCCCCTGAAAGATAAGGCTCACTTAAGCAAGATTCTTGATTTGCATCCTGTCAGCAGGTTATTGCCCTGATCCGAAAACCCCAGGAAAAATGGAAAAAGCCAGCAGAGAGTGGAGGTTCTGAAAAAGTAGAGAAAAACCTGTGGAGGGTGAACCTATAGCCCTGCCCTAGAAGGAGGTGGTCTGACAGCACACCTGGTACAACTGGCTTGGCTGATTTGCAGACAACCTCAACTCAGAGGACACAAGATACGAAGATCTAGATTTGTCCCTCTCACTTAAAATTTTATTCTAAACTCTCTCATTTAGCTGGTCTCTTAGGAGCATAGACACTGCTTTTCAGGAATCACCTCATGAAAGGTGGAGGCAGACTTGTTTTTTCAGTATCTCATTATACTGAGCATATTTCCTCAATGCTTTTCCTATCTCTGGATAATCTATAAAGGTAGAGGTAGCACCTTTCCTTAGTAGGGTGTTGTGTGTGGGGGGGTTCCTTTCTCTTTCCTAGCTACCTCAAAGCAGGCTGGCTTGGTTTCTAAAGCCCTGGATTCCTCCCCTTCCCTCTGAAAAAGTCTGGAGGCAGCTGTTTGGGTTATTTTCTTTCACCCGTGTGAATGTTCACAGCATCATAATCCCTTTTAGAGAAAAAAACCAGAGCAATCACAAACACACACAGAAGCTACAAATAGAAGTACATTTCTGCTTTCTTATCGTAACTTTCTCTTTCTTTGGGGTTCGTGCCAAAGTAAGACTGATTTTGTGCACGTGGTCCAAAATCAGTGGCTGAAATCCCCATTTGGAGTAAAATAAAGATTCTGGCTCTCCAGTCCTGGTGTTTCTCACTTGATATGAACCAGGTATAACGAAAGTAGAACTGCTCACCCAACTGCAGACCGCCTGGACCCACACCTCATGGGAAAGTTAAATGTTTCATCCACTTCAACTCTGCAGCCTAAAGATGCTATTTTAAAGAAGAATTTTACAGACAATCAGCATTAGTTTGATACATTGCCCATTGAAAGTATTTGTCGCCTGATGTAAACGTGATGGAGGGGTGAATGCCCTGGAAGATCCCACCTTTACACGTCAACCCTGGAGCAAAGCTAATTCTCCTGCATGCACGGAGTATCGCTGCAACGCAAGGCTGCATCCTTCCATTTGAAGGCAAAGGTGTTTATTTTTGGGTGCCTCCACTTCTCCTTCTGTTCGTTTCCCACTGAGCACCCCAAGCATGGTCAACCCTCACTATTTCACCAGGAAAGGCAGTTTGTGTGAAGGCACAGGATTGCATTTCCTTCCCCCCCAGCTCCTGCCATTAACAGGTGGCGAGTGGAGCCAGCTTCACTCATATGTTTTGCATCACTTTGCATCATCTACTACAAAGCTCTTACAAATGAATCTGTCAAGCCTAGCTGGCACCTTTCAGGATAAATGATGCAAATCTGGGGCCATGCGAGGCAGCCCGTGCCCACAGCGCCATCCATGAGTGCCTTCAGCCCCAGGAATGTCTCTGCAAACATCTGTTGTTGTTTGAGGAGAGATGGCAGAAGGGGGAGGGGAAAACCCCCAATAATGGATGCTCTTGAAGTTTTTGGAAGCTCAGCGGGAGAGAGGAAGTGGGGTGGGGGAAATCAAAGAGAGAGAGGGAGAGAGAATATTTTGCCTGGCAGTCACTCATCACTCCAGTCAGGTGATTATTAATTATCTCTACACATTGACACAATTTGCTAGTTTTCTGGGTAGGTGGGTCCTGTGCTTAGTCATCTTGGCATTTTTAAAGACGAATGAAGAATTACCCGGGATGTAAAGCCAGAAGCGAGAAAGATAAATAACACCGAGAAGCTGATCGCTGCCCGTCTGTCATAAAATTTCATTAGTTCTGACAGCCTGTACATAAGCAATGAAGGAATGCTAACTACACTTCCTCTCCGTCTGCTTCCACATTTCACTCGTATTGCTTAGCTGGGAGAAAGAGCTGGCCAGACAAGCCTTGGGGATGAAAGGAGGTGCTGGACCATTCACAGAATCAGGATGATACTTGGAACAGGAAGACCAAAGAGTTAAGTTTCTTAGACTTACTTTGTCAAGAGAGTTTTTCACTGGGCACAACTGGAAAAGATGGACGTGGATTTGTGGAGGTATCCAAGAGGATGGCTTTCCTCACAGTCCTCCAGGAGGGTGAAGGGGCTGAGAAGACCATTTATCATCTCAAAGTCAGATCTTTTGCTGGGGTAACACTTCCTCCAGTTTGAAAATAGTAGGAAAATAAAGTCAGAGAGAAGGTGATTGGGATCCCAACCATACCCAGGTTTCACGGTGTTGTACCACGAAACTTCTACTTTCCTGGTCTGTACAAGAGCAGCTGTTCTGAAGCCCTGACCTGTATCATCTGTGTTTTCAGCTGGAAACTAAGAACAGAGACCTCAAGACTTTACTGAAATATCCATCAGCCCCTGCCACAGGCTGTTAGAACTGTTCTTCATTTTGGGGCATGTAGGCAGTTGAGACAAGAGAGGGTTCTCCTACCTACAGCCATACCCTGGAGCCACTGCTGCCCCTTTCATCTCTAAGTCCCAAGTAATGAAAATAAATATCATCGGGTCTATAATCATGACATGGAATGGGATGTTTTGATCATATTAATTGCTCAGGCTGTTGCAATACAGGATCGCAAATCAATGCTTCCCCAGTGGCTGGCTCAGCCTCCCCGTGCACATTTAAACAGATGTGACCTTGATGAGCAGAGATACTGGGGGCTCGAGGCAAGCTAGCAAGACAAATGAATGTGCCCCGGCAGATTTATGAGAAGTTATTCCTCGGTGTAGAAAAGTCTATCTTCTTTCACCTAACTGCTCCTCCAAAAGTGACTTTTTCTGTGTACAAAACACGGGCAATCTGCAGAACCAGTGACAATGTCAAGAGGTCTTTGAGGAAAAATGTTTCTGTGGGGCTGGAGCAGAGAGACAGCAAAGTGGAAACAGGGGGGTGATTCATTCAGAACAAGGTGTCCTCATTCATTTATAGCAGTTTGATCTCCCCGTAAAGGATATCCTGCTCGGACAACGTGGGTACTTTCTTTTAATCTGTCCCTGCATCAGAAGAGATCTTGGACCTCCTCCTGTGCAACTGAGACTCTTTCATTTCATTTCACCTTCCATCATGCCAAGAAAACCCACAGCAGCTGGTAGGGTTGAAAGGGGTGTCTGTAAACACGTGTTTACTGAAACCACTGGTAAACCAGCCACTGAGTCATCACCTCCCGCAGCTGTGTGTTTCAATTCTTCCTAGTCTCAGGCAATAACATCAGGTGTCCACTAGTTCCTGATGAAATTAGGGACTAGAAGCCCAGGTGCTGTGTGTATGTGTGACAGAGAGCAAGATGGAGTCCACTTGGGGCTGGGAAGAAAAGGCTTTGCCTCTTTAACCTCCTGAAAAGAAAGAGCTGAAGTAAATCAATAAATACTGATGACAGATAGGCCTAAGAACAATAGGCTTGTTAGTGTATTTTAAAACTCTAATTAGCATCACTGCTGCTGGCATGTGGGCTGTCCAGGAACCCACCTGGTCCCAAGGATCTGGAGAAAACCTCATCAATTTATGGAGGTCTAAGTGCTGAAGAGGAGATGTTCTCCTGCTACATCCACCCCGGAGTCCCTGCCTCTGGGAGCCTCTTGCAGCTGCATTTCACAACTTCAGAGTCTGTCTTCTGGATCCCAACCTGGGATGACTTTGGTACATCCTCCTCAAGGTCAGTACTGATGTGGTCTCATAAACATTAAAGGATCATTATGATCATCCAGTCTCATATTCCTAGGCTATAGGACTTCTCTGGATTCATTCCTGTTTGAACCACAGCATGGAAAAGCAACCCATCCTGACCTCAAAACTTCCAGTGATGGAAAAATCCACCATAAGTTTTGCAAATTTTTCCAATGATTAATTATGGTCACTGCTAGAAATAAATTTTTTAAAAAGGCATCTTGTTTTTAGTCATTTGTTTAGCAAATGTTTAGCAATGTTGTTGCTAAACATTTGTTTAGCTTCAGCTTTCAGGCCATCTGAAGAGAGCATCTATAAATGCATTTGGTTAACTGTGGTTGAGTGGACTTTCCACTGCTACCAGGATGGAGAGGTCAAAACAAATCATATTGGTCAGGTAACCCTCACTTGAGAGCCTAATTAACATGATGGATAGGGTTATAAAAGGTTAAGTCTCTGCAGGAGGAGGTAGCCCTCCTGGAGAGAGAAGCGGGGATTTCCTGGCTTGCAGGACTCTGACACGCAGCTTTGGCTGAAGTGTGGCTGTCACGAAAGGAGGATTGAGAATTGGCCATCCCAGTGAAGGGACGTAGCGAGGTCTTGTGCTAATGAGCTGTGTGGTAGGAGAAGAGAATCAGAGGAGCCTGGGCTGGGATTCAGCAAATGGGACAGCCCTTCCCAGGGTGGCTGTGCTCCTAACATGTGGTGGGTCCTTCCTGCAGCTGCTGAGCTGCCTGACAGGGGTGGGAGAGTGTTTGTATCTCGGCACTTGAAAGCAGGGTACCTATGGCCAAGAGCAGCTGAAAGACCTGTGGTCTGCACCTCATCACAGCTGAGCCCTCCCAGGGACACCCAGGGCTTCAGGCACCAGAGACGGATGCAAGGACACAGGGAGGGACAAAAGAGCAGAAAGAGGACTTCTTGCACTTCATCTTTAGTGCAAAACAGCCCTGGGTCCTACGAAAACGCAAGTGTGGATTCTGCCTGAGATGGCTGCATCCAGGTGTTTCACAGCTGCATCTAAAGGGAAGATCTTCCCAAACACTTCTGTAATCTGTTGACATATATGTTGCCACTGTAAAAAGCAATATCCCTTCTAAACCCCTGTTTTCCCTGGTCTTCGCTGTAGTATCTCTGGCTGATGTTGATTCACCCCACCCTTGATTTGAATTCTGGGCAGCTCATTCCCTTGGTCTTGTGGAAGACTTCTCCATGTGCTAATTCCACTGTGCCATCCTTATGCAGTGCAAGAACCAGCACAACTCGCACTATTGCAACAAGTAGCCCAGCAAGAGTCAAAACAGGGCAGCACATTATGTAGAGTAATTTAATGAATTCACCTTTTTTGTCTTTAAACTGAAAATACCCCCAATTAACAACTTTTTCCTGCTCCTGAAGGATGCTTACATCCCAACAGGCTACAAGTTCATCAAGAGGGGATACGTGCTCCCAGAAACAGAGTCCTTCCTTATGATCACTGTGTCTTGGATTTGTGGAAGTTTAATTATCAAAACAATCATTTGTCCAGTGTTGAAAAGCTGCGAGGAAAGAAAGAAAAGTCAATACGTTTGACCTCACTTCTGGGAGAGAAACTCCTGGGAGTCATTACAAGTCAACTGTGGAAGAATCAACACACTGATTTTAATGGATGAGTCTGAAAAATTCTATCCAAGAACCAACATTCTTCTGTCCTTTAACCAGCACCTGAATGAGCAGAGAATGGAGGTCATCTTTTGCAGCTTCCTTGGGTATCTGAGGAGAAAGCGGGGGGATAAGTGGAAAATAATTTATCAGACCTGAAGGGAAACGAAGTTTGTCAGGATTTCCTTGCAGTTGCAAAAGCAGCAGCAATATATTCGAATGTGGTCAAATGTGACACACTCATTTTTCTCACTTAGGTCCTGGTTCTGGAAAACATCTTGGAAAAGCACTTCAGCATGTGCTGACGCTTAAACCTGGGTGTGAACCCCATGCCGAGCCGTGAAACTCAAGCACGTGCTTACAGATAAGCATGTATACACTCAAGTGCTGTCCTGATTAGGGCATGTGCTTAAGTGGCTCCTTGAGCTGGAGGCTCTGGCTTTGAACAGGCACTCCAATTCTTTGTGTGTTATGCAGAAAGCACTAACTAAATACTCGCTTGTTTTCTATAGCACTGACCAGAACCACCTCGAGCGCCGGGGCAGCAGACATAAGCAGGAAAATTGACTCTGATCATCCCTGGGGTCGTTTAACTAAAGCACACATTTCAGTCGAGCCAAGTGTTCACCAGCGCTTTTCAACTCCCGTGGTGTCAAAACAATTAGCAGATCACAGCAGCCCCGATTCGCTGGTGCTCCCATAAAAGCATCTGGCCAACACATGGAAATTTAAGGCGAGCCCCCAATGAGCTCCTCCGCGCACCGTCCGCTGCCCGCGGCTCAACGCAGCCGGGACAATTCCTCTGTCTCTGGAGAGATGGAGCAGCTCAGCTTAGCCTTTTGAAAAGAGATGGCTGCAGAATCCCCAGTACCTATCGACATCACTCAAACTGGAACCCGGTAAGAGGCACAAAAACCTACTTTCAGTGGGTTACCTCTGGTAGAATTGACTAACAAGTTGTTTTTTTTCCCTAAGACTTTTTCCAAGACCTTCTGTCCATCTGCTGTTAGTTGCACCCCTATCCCACCCTGGCAACTCCAGTAAGTAAAATTTGATGCTAAAGAAAAGTCTCTTTTGTCTTCAAGTGAAATGGTGAAATGGTAGCCCTCGGATTGGAAATAGGTGACACCATAACTCGCCTCACCATCTAAAAGGCACAGGCAGGGAAGCGGAGTCAGTCTGTGTGGGTGAAAGTTGGCTTTGGGACACATTTCTCCATCTGACATTCTCATATGGAAACAAAAGGAGGTGTGGATGACGCTTTTAAGCTCTTTTTTTTTTTTTAATATTGAGGACCATGTGTGATTTACTAACTTGGATGGAGTGAGATTCCACGTGCACACCTTGTCTCAGCTGCTGGGTGACTTCACTCTGTTCTTCCCATTTCCAAAGGGGGCAAAAGGCTGCAAGTGACCTCCAGCATCTCCTGCCAAGCAGCCTATGAAAAAGGCCGAGCAGATAGCGGATCTTGTGAAATATATCCTAAAAAGCTGAGCTGCAAATACCTGCCCAGCAAGAACAGGACACAAGATGGGTTGGCAGTTGATTATAAAAGTCCCATTCAGTAAGAAATGGATTTCATTAATCAAATGCATTTTTCACATAGCTTCAGACCTGGCTGAAAACGTTCCTTCTTATTTTATTATATGGCATTTATTAACACGGCTATTAGCTATGTTAATGCCACCTCAGTGGTATTTTCATTGACTGCTAACAGACACTTCTTGTGTACACCCCATAGCAAATGTGACCAGCAGGAATCTGACGCAACCAACCCTTCCTTTGCAATCAACGTGGGATCCAAAACAAACCTCTGGCGCTCCCGGCATCGCTGCCCAAGGAACCAGGCATCCTACAAATAAATACTGAATTGCAAATCTGCGGCAAGCTGAGAATAAATCTGCTTCACCTGAAGTGGAAGAGAAAGCAGAGTTCAAGGCTGCCACTGAATCGGTGGCCAAATGCCAATACCATTCACTTCGGGGCAGTATAAAATGATTCATCTGACAGGCTGACCCACCAGGCCAGGAAAATAAGGCCATATAACTCTCTCCTCTGAGTCCTAGCAGTCCTCTGCCCTGCTGAATGGCATCCATCTCCCTCCCCGGGCCGTCCACTCGTGCAGAGCCAGTGTGGGACCTCAGCCACGCTTCCAAAAAGCTGTTACTATTCAACATGGTCGGGAGGTTGTATTTCCACACCTCCTGGAGCATATTCATTTGCAGGCTGTGAGCTTCCTTGCTCGCCTCCCCCATTTACATATTTTACTTCATTCAAATGCTCTTCAGTCCGCTTTGGGGTTGGATTTTTTTGCTTTCTCCTCTTCCCCTGCATGTGCAGCAGCACACCTTGCTTAGCCCCACAGCAACAGCCTGCCCATTAGCTGCAGCTCACAAACAGCAAATGAACTAGGTCATAAAACGTGCGTGGGGAGGAAATTCATTACCAGATTGCATGCCAAAACATTTCAGATTTTTTTTTTTTTTTAAAAGCCACACATGCAAGCACTGGAGTGCCATCTTCGCATGTAATTGCTATTTTTATCCCCTCTGTTGTCCTTGTAGTAGAACATCTGTTGTCTTACTGCTAACTGTCCTCCCATGGCTTTGGCGTCTCTCAAGAGGATCCTGCATCGTGTTGATGTAGCAGCCTCTGGCACCCTCTGTGATCTTTCAGTGTTCCCCTGGCTTTGCCACCGATCACTGGGTTACCTCTTTCTGTCCCATTTTGACATCTCTACACCCTGCCACTTCTTTTGACCCACTCATCACCAGTGCAATAACGGTCAGAGATGATGCACAGCCTTCTGGTAAAACCACTGACATTGCAATCGAGATATCTACCTAGGTTTGTGCGCTGGCTCCGACACCGACAGTTCTGCAGGACCCTGGACAAATAATTTAATCTTTCCCTTCCCATAAACCCATGAGCACATGAATGCACGTGTTCCTGGGTTGCAGAAGGGAAGCTGAGCTTGGGTTCTGCAGATGCCCATTGGCAGCCCTTCCTGTCTAGACCCCAAATGTAAAATATTTGCATTATTTTCATTGGTCCAACTTGTCCATTTAACACAAATAGCGGTGATCTCTTCATGCCTTGCCCAAGGGTGCCATGTAGGGCTTTTGAGGCAACTTCAACATAAGCAATGCTGTTTTCTCATGTATCACCTTCTGTGCAGAGACCTTACACGTGTGTGAGGTGTGACTTTGGGGGGAGGAATTCATACTCCTGTGTTAGAGGTCTGGAAATTTGAGGTGCTGGGAAGTGATTTGCCCCATATCAGCCATGAGGTACCCATGGCCACAGGCATGTGGCCAGAAACAGGACCAGAATCGTTTATAGGACCATGAAGCATTTCTTTACCGAGAGGGTGGTCAAACTCTAGAACAAGTGTCCTAGAGAGGTGGCTGGTGTCCCAAGCCTCTCAGTGTTTAAGACACATTTGGACAATGCCCTTAATAATACGCCTCGAAATGGTGAGGCAATTGGACTGGATGATTGTTATAGGTCCCTTCCAACTAAAAACATTCTAGTCTAGTCTGTCCTATTCTATCCCTATTCTATTCCTATTCTATTCCTTATTTCTCGTTTCCTCACCCCCAAATCACCCTTCCTGCCTGTGCGGCGGTGCCAAACACGAGTCCCGTCGTCGTGTGAGCCTGGCAGCAGGGTCTTGGTTTGGTCCCTCATGGAACTTTCCAATTGGTTTTTAGTTTTCCCTTTGAGCTCTTTGCTTTCAAGTCTGCCGTTGCCTTAATCACGTAGTTAATTCCTCCAGTGCCTTCCCCACAAAACGCCCTAAGCTGCTTCAGGATATGAAATGGAGGGTGCGTTATGGGGTGAACAGGCCCCAGCCCCACCGTTCAGAGGAGCTGGTGCCCACAGGCGAGCGATGGCAACGCCGAGCAGTGCCCTGATGCTCCCACAGCTCTGTGGTGGTACGTCGTTGGGGATGGTTGGCTGCAAGCCTCTCCCAAGCCTTCTGTCTTCTTGCCTTGTCTGCCCTCCCTCCCTCTCCCACCCCGGGCCCTCGTGCCATTGCAGAGGCCCTGTTGCATCCCACTGATGCGGAGAGCGAGCCTCCCTTCGCAGCTGCCGGGGCCTGCTCTGCTGATTTTACCATTTTACCCCTGAAATACCCTCCATGTTTTGACATTCTCACTCCCTTCTGCATCTGCCTTTAAAACCGGAGGTTTTGCTGTTTATCTTTTGCGGGCACCGGGTCAGATTTATCCCTCACAGAAGGCGACTGTTCCCGATGTGTCCTTAGGGCTCCTCTGTAGCCTGTCTGTCTTCAGGGCTCTACCTTGCTGGTTTCCCAAAGTGCCAACGTTACTATGTTGGGTCAGAGCGGGATCTGTCTGGCCCAGCATCCTGTCTGGCGCTGGAGGTTTCAGACTGGCAAGAAACCCCAAATCTACGTTTATAGACCAGCAATCCCCTGCTCTTCCCCAGTCTCACAGGCAATGGGGACACGTTTGGTGGCCCTGTCCTGCTGCATGGCTATTTTTGCTGTGCCGTTTGCACTGGAACTAGTTCAATTTGAAATCCTAATCCTTGGATACTGAGGATGCAGTAGTCCTCTTTGAAAAGATTTACTACTAATCTCTCCGGTGTCTGTGACAAAGGACAGTTTCTCAGCATTACCTCAAATGTTAAAATATTAATGAGTTGAGAGTTTGGTGGCTGGCAAAGGCTGTCTTCGCTAGCAGTGGAGATGGACTTAATGATCTCTGCGCCTTTGCTACTGCAAAATGAACATCTTACACAGGAGAGATTAGACAGACCCGACACCTTTAATAAAATATGGCCTGTATTTCTACAGATGTATTTAAAGTCATTTAAATCCTTTAATGTTTTATGAAATAGCAAAGCTTTGTGTGAATTTATTTGGAATAGTCCTTAAGCGCCGCAGTAGGTTTTATTTCGACCCAGCTCCCATTTGTAATGTGCTCACTCCTTATATCATGTTTATATAGATATAATTTTTTTCCACCCAGATGACTTTTTGAAATGAATAAAATGCTCATAAAAGGTGCATGGTTGATAGCACTACAGACTATAGCCAAGAGTTTCAAAACGGGCTGCCGAGGAGGATCTTAAATCTCCACTTATGGGCTGAAAGAAGCAGCCTGATTTTCCTCTACGCTCGGCACCAGGGATCCCACCGAGCCCCGTCTCTGCCAACGTGTCACCTTGTACGAGGACACGGCCACCGCGGGCACAGATGGCTTTGAAGAGGGACTGGCTACCCCCAGGCAGCACTTGGTGGTCACTTAGCCTGGGTCAGCACCCACAGCGGTCCCCAGGAGAGCCTGGGGGTCTTGTCCGAGTATCTGCCTTGGCCTTGGCTTCGCTTGGTTTGGGATGAGGACAAAGCTGCTCGTGTGTAAAACTCTGAACACTCTGTTTGTCCCCAGTGTTCAAAGGGGGAAGACAAGACAAGGCAAACCCCCAGTTTTCTTCCAGCATCTCCCTGGCTTTCCCTAGAGTTGGGACTTCATGCTTTTGATGGTACTGGATTTCTCCCATTTCTGCTACAGCATAAGATCCTAGAAAGGGGGATCTCTGCCCCTTGAGGACCTGTGTTTGAACAGAACACAAAAATTTCACCTGCTCCCGTAGAAAATGATGACTCTATAAAGTCCCAACATGCAAAGACAGGCCTGGAGCAGCGAAATGGCTGGGAGCAGCAGAGGAGACCTCCTTGTTGTGGGCACAACTGGCTCTGGCTTGGCCACCTCCCCCTCCACGGGTCACCCCTCGTCCCCAGGCTGTGGCAGGAGAGTGGAGAGAGCCCCCCTGTGCTCCTGAGAGAGGAGAGGACGGTGCTCTCTGAACTCACTACAGAGAGGCAGCAGCTTTTTAATTTAAGGGTTTTCCTCCCCGCTGTCTATGACGGGGCCAGGGGGAGACCAGGGGATAACTGATCTTTTTTTAGTTCATTGGTAATTGTAAAAAAAAAACCAACCACCAAACCCTACAAAAGCTGCGTGCCTGCAAATGTGTTCCCAGAACTCAAACACTCCTGCTTAGAAAAGGAATATCATGTGCCTTAAAAGCTACAGGAAGGTCAGGGAATCTCCCATTTCCCTGCAGCAGATCAGGAACGTGGGAGATGAAGTTCAGTTCCCACGGCTGCTTGATTATGATCTGAACCCTCTTCTCCCACAAAAGGGCTCCAACAAGAAGACCATGAATGCATGCTCAGGCAAGCTCCATCCATCCCGTCAGTGGGACCAGGACCAGTTCCACTTACTGCAAAGTATGTATCGAGTTGCTGAGACAAGGGCCAAAAGGATGCTCGGTAGGAACAGCCCTAGGAGGGGACTCATGCTATGCAGATCCCTCCGGCACACAGGAGACCTGAGCTGGGGCTGCCCACATCCCTTGTGAGCAGCCTAAACCCTTGAGATGTTGGTAAACCAACTCCTTCTCTGTTTCCCACACTCCTTTGAAGCTCGATTTGCATTTCATTTGCTTTTGTTAGTGCCTAAAATGAGCCCTTTTTTTTTTTTTTTCCTAGAGATTGCTGAACAGAGCCTTGCACAGCCACACACTTTTGGTGGGTTGGCTCAGAAGAGCAAGCTGTGTTTAACTCCAGCCAAGAGCTTGGTTTCCAGTGCTAGGAACATGGGCACATGGAGCTCCAGGCTCCGGTGCTAGAAAGAACTGAGGTCGCCTTGCACATGGATGGGTCAAACCTTCAGTCTTTTGCCCAAAAAGCACATGTGACATCTGGTCTCCAACCACAGATGACTTTAATAAATAGAGCAGCTCCTGCCAGTAATGTCACTCTTGTTCCTACATTTTGTTGCAACATCTTAGGATAAAAATAAATATATGTATTTGCAGCTGGGCTTATGGAGAGCTGCTTTATGTAGGCACAGCATCTTCCTTGGCCTCAGTCTTCCAGGCCAGTTATGGCACAGTCAGGGTGTTGTGAACACCAGTGGAGTGGGTTTGCAGCTCTCCCCATAAAACCAGCTCAAAGCCTTTCTCTCTCGCTGGGCATTTCATTTCCCCATTCAGAGGCTGGTGAGAGCAAAGGCGACCCGACCTGCACATGGAAACTTTTAATTAAACTACTAATACAGAGTGGAGTAATTTCTGGTGGAGGTTTAAGTAGTCTGTGGGAGAAGTGCTGAGTTGTGGGAGAGGAAGGCAGCGTTTGTCTCCAGCCCTGGAATTTGTCCATTCATCAAACAGTCGTCCCAGGAGTTGAAGCTGATCCAATTGCATGTCAACAACATTGGCCATGCCTCATTAGAAATCAGTTGTAAAAAGTTTTTAAAAAGAGCA
Source organism: Tringa tobata (assembly GCA_033628505.1). NCBI lineage: Eukaryota > Metazoa > Chordata > Aves > Charadriiformes > Scolopacidae > Tringa > Tringa tobata. The sequence goes on along the minus strand of JAHREE010000296.1, from coordinate 73,660 downwards.
TTAATTCATCTTGTTTCTTTTTTTCCCCCCTTTGCTGTGGATTTTCGTCACCCATAGTGAGAATTTCAGGAGAAATTGTCTCTGAATGGCTATTTTCCAGGGCAGACAATTTCTTTTTTCTCTGTCTCTGGTAGAAATTCAGGCCAGTCTTTTTAAAAATGAGTATCTAAAGTCAGGCTTCCAAACCCACAGCCTGATTTGCAAGTTGAGCAAGGAAAGGACATCAAAAGAGCTCAGCTGGGCTGAATATCACACACTTCCTGAGGTGCATCGCCACAAACTCTGAAGTCCCCTGTTTTTAGAGCTCCAGCCCAGCCTCAACAATGCAATAAACTATCGATAAATGGCTCCATCTAGATTTCCTACATTTTCTTTGAGCTGCTGAATCTGCTGCAGCGAGAGGGTTTTAGGTTACCACTTGGAGATGGTGCTGGTTTACTTCATCTTCCTTGCACAGGTATAAATGGATGCACCAACCATAAGGCCCTACAGGATGTGTTTGCAGGGCAGTCCTTCACATACATTCTCATCTCTGAGCTATCTCTGTAGCGACAGGACAAGGGGTAATGGTTTTAAACTGAAAGAGGGGAGATTTAAATTAGGTATTAGGAGGAAATTCTTTGCTGTGAGGGTGGTGAGAGCCTGGCCCAGGTTGCCCAGAGAAGCTGTGGCTGCCCCATCCCTGGAGGGGATCAAGGCCAGGTTGGAGGGGGCTTGGAGCAACCTGGTCTGGTGGGAGGTGTCCCTGCCCAGGGGAAAGGGTGGAACTGGGTGGTCTTTAAGGTCCCTTCCACCCCAAACCATTCTATGATTCTATGACTATTATGGACTTTATGCTAGTGTCTTTTCCTCAGTGAAACTCTACTGACCTCAGCAAAAGGGTCTTCTAATTTAGCCTCTGGAGATCAGACCCAGCCCAAATTCACTGGCATTTTATACCCCTATAAGCTGCTCATCCAAGGGGAAATGAATCCTTCTTGTACATGAGGAGGTCAGAGAACCACATGCTCCCCTTGCCACACTGAGGACCTGTGAGTGCCTGGAGGACCCAGTGACCACCAGCTGTCTTGCCTGGCACTTTTTAAGGCTTCTTAATTTATTTTTCTTTCATATTGGGGTGAAATGGAAGCTTTCCTAATGCTGTGTATGGAAGTGGAAGCTGTCCTCATTCCACTCTAGAGAACGGAGAGCAGAGACCCGTCCTCTGCCGTACAGCAGGGAAGTTCTCCAGCCAAAGGCTGGATCCATTATCTATCTCACCAGAGAAATCTCTTTCACAAAGACATGGAAGAAATCAAATGTGACCAGCAACATACCGTCTCCCAATCCTGGCTCTGGACTATTGGCATCCCCCCCAGGGCTGTGTCAGACCGTGAGCGCTGCCGAGGCACTTCCCTGCAGCTGGGAGGTACTGAGCCATTATTTACCATTCTTTTGTTCCTGTTTATATTCAAAAAACTGATGGCATTATTTATATTTTTTTAATGAATAGTTGCTCCTCCTTAAAGAAAATATTTAAGTTTCTATAGCAAGTGTGTCCCAACACACCCAGCCCATCTGGTCACACACCCAAATGTCTGAACCCAGTTTTCCTCAGCTAAGAAACAACCTTCTGTTCCTTCTGGAGCAGGTATTAATATTCTCTGGCTCTGGCTTACAGCTTATCTTTGCACAGCAAAGAGGAATTCAGCAACTATCAGTTTGCTACTGGGATTTCTGAGCAAGCCACAGGACACCTTGGCCTAATTGAAGGTCATCGCGCTGAAAGGCAATTTGATGAGGAAGGGACAAAATAATTCAGCAGGACGGAGAGTGGATCCAAAAGAGAAATCTAAACTTAGGGAAATTGAAACCTTCCTGGCATTTCTGAATTTCATAGAGGAGAAGCGAAGGGCTGGATCTGGTGGGAGAGCCAGGTCTGGCAGTGGTGGAGAGGAGGTGGCCCTGGCTGTGACATGCTGGCCTGGAGGCAGGAGGGCTCTGCTCATCCCTCTGTCACCCGGGACAACTCACTTAAGGGGGATTAGCAAAAGCAAGGCCATGAACTAGGCTCTGCGTGGGAGCTCAGCCATTCGAGGTGATTTTGAACTCCCCCGCAAAGCTCTTCTTGTTTCACTTCCCTTGGTATAATGGGAAAAAGATATTTCCCTTCTGGCTCATCTGCGGCGCGTAAATGCTTTGGGACAGGGACCGCGCCACCAGAACTGGGCCACCAGTCCATAAGGAATGAACTAAATTACAGTCATGCTAATTAATACTAAATGACTGCAATTGTTACAATACTGTAATACAGGCGTAGGAGAAGGTATTAGATTTCCAACCGGGCAGTTTGGGGAGTCTGGTGAACACAGTGTGCTAGAAAGGACAATATTTCCAGACAGATGGGTGAGCAATGGTTGAGGAGAAAGTAGGACGGACGCAGAGCCAGGATTTGCCCAAATCCCTGCAAGGGGAAGGGGCTACACCGCGTTGTGCCAGTCCGCTCCCATCCTTAAGGTGTTTTTTACATGGAAAAAGGAAAATGCAATGATGGAGGAGAAGGAAACAAGGCAGAGAATGGAGATGGTGGGAAAGTCAGAATGAGCACACAGTTTTCTGGCAGGAAGGAGATGCAGAGGCAGAAGCGAGCGCACGTCTTGCCGGGGAGGGGAGGCTTTCAGGGAGACGGCAAGGGCAGCTGGATGAGTGACTGCTCCCGGAGGCATCGGGAAGGCTTTTAGAAATATATCATGGGGACACGAAAGGCAAGAGAGAAAGTAGCTCCATCAATAAATAAGGAGGAAGATTAAATTAATGGCGAGTTCGAAATGGCTGAGCTGCTGAACTCCCTTTTTAAAAATCAGTCGTTAACAAGAAAAATAAGGGAAAGAGGTACTGTATGGACAATTAATTAGGAGTTCCCATTGTGGGAGCCCAGCGAGCCCTCGTATCCTCCCTCCCATGCTCAGCCCCAGCTCAGAGAGCGGCCGTGCCACCAGGACCACCATGGCTCATCTCTGCCAGTGGCAGATGGCTCGGGTCATCTCTTTAATAGAGAAGAAGCCTCTGATCACTGAAGAAACCACGAGAGCTGAGTGGCAGCCAGAGTGAGAGTCTCCAAACCAGAGAACCAGGTGGTTCTTGGTACTTGGCTCTCCTCTTTCCTCCTGAAACAGCAACTCTTCCCTCATTCTGGAGGTGATGGGCTGGCCTGCCTTTAATTGGAACAGGGATCATTTCACTTTCTTGGCGATGCAGATATTTCAGACTAATGTCATCTCCTGAGCTGGCCTGGCTAATTAACAACTCCTCATCTCAGAAAACCCTGTCTCTCCAGGGCTCATGGGCATGTTTATGTGTGAAGCATGTCTTACACCGGCCCTTGGACTCCACATCCACCTCTACACCAAGACACAGAGTTGACACGAGTGTCTTAATGAGATAAATTATTATTTATTGCTGTTTCATTTCTGGCTCTTGATGGAGCCCAACACGATGATGATTAACCTCGTGGGGGTTTCAGGAGGCTGGTGGGGGTGAGATGTACTGGTGGTGGGCTTCCTTCTGCCACCACTGCCACCTGCCTACCTGACCCCTGCCAGGTGCAGGGTTAGACCCTCTCTGGGGTCTCCTCCCTCACGTACCTCCTTCAGGGTCCTCACCTCCGTGACACGTGTTCCCCCTCTGACCGATTGAACACTCATGGAGACAACCCCACTAATGATGGAGGTTGTCCATCTCTCCTCTATCCTCTGAGCTCAGGCTCCTACATTTGATGCCTGAAGTTAATTAGGGCGAATGCTCCTTTCTTTGTGTCCTTGCCCCCCATCTGTAAAGTGGCGATAACGGAACTTCCCTCTTCCCTTGGTTTTATCTGCTTGATTTTACCTATCGATGGTCTGGGCAGCATCTCATGCTGTATTTATATTGCACCCACTGCCATGTGATCGTGATCTTGATCTTGGCTAATATACACAGTGAGCTTAACTCAAGTAATATGTAGTAAGAATGAAAAAGAGCCCTGGCCAAAATCAGAACATTCTCTCCCAGATATAGCCCATAGCCACCAAACCTGGATTTGCAGTGCATTTCATGAGTATTAAATTGTATTTTAAAACACTGTCATGAAATAGAGTGAAATAAGTTGGGAGAGTTCTTTTTTTTTTATTTAGGAAGGGAAAGTTTATGATAAAAAGCTGAATTTATAGTGTAGTTCTGAAAAGAACATTTACGAGGATTTTAAAAACTCAGAAAGCTTCCTTAATGCCGTGGTAATGAAGGTCCCCTAAGGGATTTAAACTATGCAGTAGCCAAATTCAGGTCAGATAAAGTTGCTGTTAATGATGCAACTCCTTCAAGTTTCTCCATGTAACAAAATCAGGCTTAAACTTCACTCATTTCTGAAGAAATAAGGAAGTATCGGTTTGAAAATGTCAAAGACAATCTACTTGGACTGCACGGAAAATTACAAAGGTCTCCTGAAGGTGAGTATGTGACCAAAAAGACCTGGGCTGCCACCACATATAAATAAGTCATGTTGGGCTGTTTTGAAAACAAGCAGTGCCTTGACAAACCGATGCAGGACCCGTTAATGAGTGATACTGAGGCCGATTATACTTAGTCTCCGTATTTGCCACAGACAAGTGGAAAATAGCTTTTCCTTCCCAAAACCTTTCCTCTCTGTTGCTCCAGCTCTCAGCTGGGTGATGGCTCTCTGTGAAGCGTGGCCGTTCCCTCCCTGGTCTCTGTCTCAGAGGCCCAGAGGGGCAACCCTGGGATTATTAGTTCTTAAAACCAGAGTACTTTTACACATGGATAAATGGGCTAATGGAAAGAGCACAGAGGTTTTTTTCATGGTATTTTAGGCGAATCTGAGCTTCTCTCTCTTTGTGACAGGGTCTTCTGAGAGTTCTGAGAGGCATGTGCTATGTCAGAGGTTGCTTTTCTTATGACACAATCACCAATGTCTCCACTCCATCCAGGTACAACATCTTATTGCGGTCATACCCAAATTCACTTCTGGTTTCAGCAGGTTTATCTCATCCTACCTTGAATGGAGACTAAACCTCATAGAATCATAGAATTGTCTAGATTGGAAGGGACCTTTAAGATCATCTAGTCCAACCATCAACCTAACCCTGATAAAAAACCATCACTAAACCATGTTGCTAAGCTCTCTGTCAACCTGTCTTTTAAATACTTATCTCCAAATACTTTGCAAACCTATCAAACAAACCTCTGAATCTCTTTTTTTTTTTTTCCTCTTTTTCTTTCTTCTTTTTCCTCTTACGCTTAGAAGGTCTGGAAGATATTTTTGAGCTATATTCAGTAGCTTCCTATACTGCTGTGCAGTTCTTCTCAACCCAAGCACTGTGTTTTATGTAGCTTTGCACAGTGGCTGGAGACCAATGCTATGAAAACTTTGTGATCCATCAAGCTGATGATGTAGGCTGCCTCAGCTCCCTCCTCCCACACTGTGGATAGTGATTCACTTTGAGAAAATAGCTCTCAAGAAGCAACTTTTTGAGGCTCTTCCTTTGTTTTCAGTCACCCCTTGTTCAGAAAGGCATGTGGTAAGACCCCTTTCATGGAACGACAACTGGACATCCAATATTGAAGACTCCTTTCACAGAACAAGGTTTGGACAAGGTCCAGAGAAGGGCAACGAAGCTGGTGATTGGTCTGGAGAACAAGTCTTATGAGGAGAGGCTGAGGGAGCTGGGGTTGTTCACCCTAGAGAAAAGGAGTCTGAGGGGAGACCTTCTCGCTCTCTACAACTCTCTGAAAGGAGGGTGTAGAGAGGCAGGGGTTGGTCTCTTCTCCCAACTCACAGGTGATAGGACAAGAGGAAATGGCCTCAAGTTGCGCCGGGGGAGGTTCAGGCTGGATATTAGGAAAAATTTATACACTGGAAGGGTTATTAAGCCTTGGAATGGGCTGCCCAGGGAAGTGGTTGAGGCCCCATCCCTGGAGGTATTCAAAAGACGGGTTGACATAGTGCTTAGAGACATGGTTTAGTGATGGTTTTTATCAGAGTTAGGTTGATGGTTGGACTAGATGATCTGAAAGGTTCCTTCCAACCTAGACAATTCTATGATTCTATGACATCCAACATTTAAGACTCCTTTCACAGAACAAGGACCGGAGATCCAACGTTGCTTCTCACGGCACAAAACACAGCTCTTTACACCTCAGAAGAACCTTTAAATTACGGGCTGATAGAACAGCCAGGGCAGGAATGTCAGCCTCTATCAGTGAATCAAAGCATTCAGCTGCATTCACTGTCTTACGTTTCTTTCCACTAGGTCGGGCCAAGCAAAGCCAATGCTAATCGGCTGAGAGAACTGCAAATGTTTTGAAATACTGCGGATTAGGGAAAGTCCGTGATTTGGGCAGACATGAATTATTGTGTGTAGATATAAATAAATATTGTTCCCCAGCTCAGCCTCTGGCTGGTGTCCAACATGCCACAAATTCATCAAAAAATGAATGGGTTAGTGTGTTAACAAGTGCCTGACAGACTATGAAAACGGCCTGGGGGGGAGGGGGAGGTGCACACGCTTCACTTGACCAGCTACCCTTGTTTGCCAAAATTAACCCTTAGAATATGGCAGTGCTGAGCAGAGCCAGCCCACGGAAAATAAGGCTGAACTGGATGTGTGCTCAGGCTCGTCGCTCTGGCAGCGTGCGGGAGATGGAAGGTGGGTGTGAGTTACGTAGAGGTTTTTTCAGTGTCTCTGTGATAGCTGCCAGAGTGAAATGAAGAGCCCTGGGTGGAAGAGAGCTCTCACCCTGATCAGAACAGCCCACCTTGTTATCTGCAGAGCAGCAGGGACAGATCTGTGATAGCTAAAACTTGACTTTTCAAAAGAGTGTTCTGAATTACTGAGGATCTCAAAATGGCTTATCTGTAGGCTGCCTCTTTCATCTCTTGCTATTTTTAATAGCCCATTATGAATCATTTTGATATGTTCATAAATGTTATCCTTTCTGCAAGTTCTTTGCTATGGTTGTCAACTGCTGAGGCTAAAAGGAACACGGTTAGTTGGGCTGGGATGCGAGAGCTTCAAAAAACGACTGCTTGGCTGCATGATTTGTAATAACTCTGACTGCCCTAAACATCCATAAATAAGGAGAATGGGTACTCTGCTTTTCCATAATCAAGACATCTTCAGCCTGCTTTGTTTCATGTAGGTTGAGGAGGCTGCTCTGGGCCTGGTTTGTCTTTGAGGATGATGGACACCATGGGCTAAATATTGCCCCCATTGAAATCAATAGCACAGTAATGCTCCTTTTGGAGGGACGGACGAGGACCCACTGCAGCAGCCAGGAACCCAAACAGGCACCCTTCAAATGACATAAGCTCTGTCCCCTGTTGAAGGGTTTCTGCCAGCACCTCCATCTCCTCTTCTACAGAAGCTCAAAGCCAATGGGGAAGTTTTCCAGCACTGCTCTCCTTCCTGGAGCTGGGCTGCTCAACCTGCACCCCTGCAGCCTTTCCCCATGTGTTATCCCGACCACAGGCTCTTCCCTTCCTGAGGACCTGGTGGGAACAGTCTGCAGCAGATGAATTGTCCCAACCATGTCATCCTTCTCTGGGTATCAGCTTGCTTAGAGCCTTGGATCTGCAGCCTGCAAGCCCCAAACAGCTTGTGGAGTTTGCAGTCAAGAGGACACATATGGTACTTCTCTAAAAAAGAGACTTGCTGTGTCTTGGATGTATTTTGTGACACAAAGATTGACTGGAAACACAAGCAAGGCATTCATTTATTTTGGCCTTCGAGCATCCCAGGCTGTAAGACGCTGGGGAAGGATGTAGGTTACTGCTAGGAGCGGTAGGGTTGAGGGTTCTCTCCTGCACCTCCTGTTGCCAAGTCTGGTGTGTTTCTCTTATGTGACTTTTTTTCCTCAGGCACAAATTAGAAAAATATAAAACATTCCTCCCTTCACAGTGAGGAGGAACACTGGAGTTTCTCACTCTTCTCCCACGAGGGACTCATCTAGCTTCACACTCTGGAGAAGGAGGGAAACCAGACAGCACTCCCATCTCCCAGGCAGGGAGGGCTGTGCTCACCAGTGAGGTAGGTGTGAGGATTTTATTGTGAGGCAGTGCTGTTTCCCAGGGGATCCAGAACTCAAGTGGGCAGCAACTAGCCACTGAGGACGGGAAGGCATAAGGGGAAAAAGATGATGAGTGGTTATGACCTCAGTTATGTTCCACACCTGAAAGGCAAAGCCTCCTGCCATGCTGTGCCCCTGCACCATGCTTGGGCACGGGCCCCACACTGACTCAGAAGGAAAAGTGCCAGCATCTGAGTCACCAGGACCACTTCTTGCAGCACTAGGGATTTCCTGAGGGAACAGTCCAAGTAATAACAAGACCAAATTTCACTCAACTGGTGCGATGTAAGAAAATGGCAGCCCCAGAAGGTAGGACTACCTTGGTCACTTGCAACAATCTGGAGGTCAAGGCAGTAAGTGCGTGGGCAAAGTGGTGGGGATAATGTCTAAGCAACCCTTGCCCACAGTCACCCTGTCTTCACCAGTGCCACCGTCCTCTCCTTCTGTGAGCTGTTCAGTCTCACACTGTTGAGAAGTTGCCAAGGGCTGCATTATTTATGGACCTGTTGGAGCAGGTCCAGAGGAGGCCATGAAGACCCTCTGCTGTGAGGACAGGCTGAGAGAGTTGGGGGGGTTCAGCCTGGAGAAGAGAAGGCTCCGGGGAGATCTTAGAGCCCCTTCCAGACCCTAAAGGGGCTCCAGGAGAGATGGGGAGGGACTCCTGGTCAGGGAGTGG
>JAHREE010000296.1:36131-55473 GCA_033628505.1 Tringa tobata | reverse complement strand
GCCCAGGCGGTGAGGGGAGAGGGCGGCGGGAGCAGCGCTGTGGCCATGAGCGCTGCCCGCCGCTGCAGCCCGCCCCGGGCCATGGCAGGTACCGTCGACCGCGGGGTAGCGAGCCGCAGGAGGGGTCTGGGAGAGGAAGGGGGCCGAGGCTGGCGCTGTGGGGTGGCCGGTGGGGCGGGCAGGGCCGGGGCGACCCCTGGACTAGGAGTAGTCCTGAGGCTGCTCTATGTAGTAACATACAGAGCATGTATATTTCTGTATATATCCTTCTCTATAGGGATATAGGTGTCGTGTCGCACAGGGGTTTCCTCTTGATGCATTTGACTTTGGTGATGTCCTATCTCAGCTGCTATCTTTCAGTGCTGCTTGTGCCGTTTTGCCAAGATAATTTTATTTATAGCATGTAGAGACAGTCGTGGAAGAAGAAACTAAGGAGGCATCTCTGGGGAGGTGGGAGGTTTGGAAGAACCCCCCAAACCATCAGGGCAACATCCCGCTTTCCAGTTCTGTCCCCTGGAGCATGCTAACATATTTCTCCCCACCTGAGCAGCCCTGTTTCTCATTTGTGGTCTCATCTTGTGTCACAGCTGGTGACAGACATTGCAGTCTGAATTAGAAGCAAACTCAGTGGCAGAGAGGGAACTTGAATGTAATGCTTGAATTTTTTCTTTAAGTAGGATTATTTATCTGGCATCTGAAGAGCACTGGAGTCCGGCAGGTACCATGCCACTTTGTGCATCTCTGCCGTGTAGCCAATGACAGATTGGTTACATTTCAGTACTTCAACTTTCTCAAACGAATGGTAAGTCAAGGAGTGTATTTATCCCGTGTTTCTCCTTCTTTAATTAATTTTGTCCCAAGTGATGAGTCAAAATGGAGATTAACATATCAACCAAGCGTAGGCAATTCCTAGTGTCTCCTTTTCTGCATTGCATCAAAGTTAAGCACTTGGGATCTAAAACATTTGAGGTCAGAGGAAGCCCACTGTGGCAAGGACAGTACCTTGGGCTGCAGCGTGTCCCCTGTCTGACTGGGGTCTTTCTGTGCCTTTGAAGTGGAGCAGTCTTTTCATGTTGAGAAACGTGAAATGAGATTATTTACAAAGTTGTTATTTGTTAAAACGCCAATGAACAGATCAAATCTTGGCTAGTGTTTGTACAACTGAGAGATGGAACTCACCTGTGGAGGTAGTGTGTTCTGACTGAAGAGCTAATCAGTTAATTTAAATGAAAACTCCTGAGCTCGTTAACTTTATGGGTTACATTCTATAGCCTGTTGTTAATTTTAGGTATTAAAAGAGCTGCAATTATAATTCAACCCCCTGAAATTGCATCTTCTTCTTTGAACAGTTGTATCACATCTAAGAGGATGGTAGTAAAAGATGTCTTTTGCTCTTTCCTGAGCTGTGTCTTGTTTGTTGTACTTTGGAGCTATATCCATGACGTATGGATAAGACTAAGCCCTGCAGCTAATGGCTGCTGTGACCACAAGGAGCATGTACATCTACTGGTGTTTTTTGAGCTTCAGTCCTGTATGAAGCAAGAGATGGGGGTCTCTACCACTCTTCTGGGGATCACCAGCACCTCTCAAATCCTTTTTTCTTACTATTGATTTGATCTACATTCACGTCACTCATTCAGAGTTTTGTATCCCTGTTTGTCATTATAATTGAATAATTATGTTTTATTACAATAAATGAAAGCTCAGTCTTTTTATGCCTCTTATGCTTGAAATATATAAAATATTTTGAGAAAGAAAATAGGAAGATGGAAGAAGCTAAATGTTCTTTTTCTTACTCTGTTTTATTCTGTAAGAGTTCTAAAAGAGAGGAGACAAGCGTCTCTTACCTTTACTTTTAGTATATGTTCATTTGAATTTCTGTTGAAAATTGTGAAGTCTAGTAAATTATAAAGTTTGGGATAAGTAGTAATAGCCTAATGTGGGAGGTGATTTTATATCATAGGAAGTAGATTGTATTTTCTGGCATTTTTCTGATTTTTTTTTTTTTTAATCTTAAAGATAGAAAAAATTCTGTGCTTATATTTAGAGACTGGAATTGTTATGGGCATTTGTGTACCTCTGTTTAAAGGTGAATTGGTTGGCTGTAAATCAAATAATATTATCTGGTACTGTTAAATATGAATAGAGTTTGCTGTTGAAACTATAAGGGAGGAAATAGGTTTATGCAGAAGCAATTCCTCAAGCTTAACTAAACATTATTGATGCAGCTGTGAAATGAAAAGCTGCCTTTGTAATACCTTATCCAACTTCAGAAACTTTTTTGCATGTGAAATAAGTGTTTGAAACTCAGGCCAACTCAGTCATGTCATCATAGGAAGTAATTGTCCTACAAATAAGAACAATATAGCAATACAATTGATGGTGTTAATAACGTGAAATGGAGAAAAACATCTTAACTATTCATCTTAACATTCCTTGTTCTATCCAGTATGTAACGCAATGCAACAAAGACCTCAGCCAACGAGCCAAACCCAAGTCAGATTCAGTTGCATCTCCTTTTCGTGAGCTTCAGCAGTTGGATCAAGAAAAAAAGGTTATATACAAGATTAGACCAATTTCACCTGTTCATCAGCCTTTGTCTGAGACATCGAGCAGAAATGAGCTGAGAGAAGTGAAGGCGGCTGCAGAAGCTGAAGGCTCAGTCACACCAGTAAGAGCAGAATCCAAAGACGACAGACAATGGAAAGAAATGAAGCTCCGGCTGGAAGATTTGCCAGGAATTTTGGCACGCTTGTCCAAAATTAAGCTTACAGGTACTGCTGGCTGGTTTTTTTTTCACTCTGCGTCCTGTTTGAGATCAGAATTCTTTAGTATTTTACTGGTACCATGTAGGCTTTTGTGCGATAATTCCCACCTGACTGACGCCAAGTAACTAGGGAAATTCCATCAAATGTGTGCAGGGAAAAATTGTTTTATGGAAGCATTTAATAGTTTTCCCATTGAATTTGATGAAAAACAGTGAGGAGGAGCTTGCATTGTATCGCCAGCTAGCTTCTGGGAATCATAAGCAAGCATTAGTACCAAAAAATATGGTGAAACGGGATATAGGAAGTGAATTTACAAGAATTGTTAAGTAGTAGCGTTTAAAGTAGTCTTGCTTAAGTTTACCAAGGTTCTGGCTTATTTATTTCCTTTCACTTTAGTAGTGCTTATTGTGAAATTGGTATTAAAAGTACCAGCAAAAGATAATCCGAAAAATTTTATGTGATGCTCTTGTTGTGTGACCTCACTGTTGCTGCTAAACTTTTCAAGAGCTTCTAGTAGACTTTTGTTTAACTGCAAAGGGCAATATTGACAGGCAAGAAAGTACCACTCTTGCTTTAAAATAGGGTGTTCCTTGAAAGCTATAGAAGGCAATGGTTACAGAATTTCAGTTGCTTCATGATTGTTTTGTATGAGTTTGCATTTTGAGATGTGCCGTTCTTGATACAAGCTGTGTCGTAAACTGTTGAGAAGGTACAGAGATATGGAAAAAAACCTTAATTTCTCTTCCCGTTGCAATTTTTATGTCTTTGATGGGGAAGATGATCTGGGGTGGGGAGATTTTATTGGAAGTAGAAAATGTAAAAGAAGTTGGATGTAGAGGGGTTAGTAGGAGGGGACTTCTATTGTTGGTCTTTATTGCTCAGAGGACAGTGTAGGAGAAAAGCAGGAAAAATATCAGGTGTGATGTGCGGAGCAAGGAAATAGAATGAGCTTTTCTCCAACTTCTGTAATCATTTAGACAAATTACATATTCTGTAAAGAATATGGTGGTGTAGTTCTTTGATTTTATTTTTTTTAAAGAAAAATAAATTCTCTGAGGTCAGTTTTTAAGTTACAAATGACACACAGCTCCATTCCCTTCACCCATGAAGTTCTGATAGATCTCATATCCTGTGTGTTTTTCTTGGCAGACTCTTTATTTATACTTTTTAGAGTATGAAATAACAAAAAAACAAACTCTGCATTATGCTAAAATGGGACTTCCTTATGCCCTCCTCTTTCCCTGCTGCTGAAGTAAAGAGAATGTTTGTTTGTATTCTGAACTGTAATTCACCTTTGAAAGGAAATGAGTTTAGCGATTACCATAACCCTCCTGCTTTGTGTAAACTCCTGCTCTTGTGACTCTGCCATTAGAGGCTTTGCCTTACCAACAGGAAAAGGGTTTTGTTTATATTCTTTTGCCATGGAAAACAATTAGGGAACTCTAATTACTTGTCGCATAACCTACCTTTTTGGGGTTCAATTTCCATCTTTTCCTTTCTCTGTGTAGTTCTCTGGCTGCTCTCTGAACAGCTGGGTTTTACCATCCAGGCACTTGGCAAGAGAACGCGTCTGTCGGATAAGTTTTCAGAGTTATAAGTGTCATTGTCTTCAGCTTTATCCTAAAGTTTATTTGTAGCTGAAAATAGAAGAGAGAGGAGAGAGGTATGGTAATAGGAGGAAATTACAATAATTTATAATGCGAGCACAGTAAGAATTTTGGGTTCCTCATCTTTAATTTCAATTTACATGTAAGTGATGTTTTCCCTAGCGGTCACAGATGAAAACTAAGATGGGTATGTGCAAAAACACTAGAAATTTAAACTTTGGTTTTTAATTTTGGGGGAAAATTGTTGAAAGCACAATATGAAAACACTGAGTATTTTCATTAGATATTTCTCTGTGGTTTCTGATTGTTGCTGCTGTGGTAAAGGGTGTCTTCACATTGGCCTTTTGGTGAGGACAACCTGCTATAGATGCGTAACACCTGATGCACCACCTGTCTGAGAAGTGGGTGTATCAACATGGGTCAGATGCAGAGTTAACTGCTAATTTCTAAGCAGCTGCAGAATTTTTAATCTAATTTGCAAGCTCATTGAGGAAGGGGCTGTGTCTTTAGTGTATCTCTGTCTCTGCCATGCCTGAAAGTGCTGAGTCCTGACTCCAGGCTACCGTAACGTGCATCTCCTTTAAAAGTCATACTAGAACCCATGTGTTTCAAACATTTATCTACCTTTCCTTTACCCCGTGTTTTAATATACTACAGTTAACATTTTTATTTGTGTTCACAAGCATATTAATTTGTCTAAAGATTCTTTTTCATTCACAGTTGTGTGTTGACTGGTTGTTGTGTGCCCAGAGATCATATGGAAAGGCTTTATATTCTTTTACGGCATCTCATTGCAAGGCATTTTTACCTTCCAACTCTTAGAAGGTGTTTTAGAGTTTTGGAAGTATTTTCTTCAAAGTACATTTTAATAGTCAAGCCATTAAATCATGATGAATGTTACTGTTCTCTTCTGATTACTGAAGACTTTGTTTCAGATCTCACCGGAGAAACTTCTGCACTTGGTGTCGTTCTTTGGTTCCGCGTGTGCAGTATCCGAGCGGAACCACGGGGACACTTCTAATCTGTTTTCCCTCAAATCAGGGTCACCTTCAGGTGTATCATTCCTGACTTGATGTTCTTTTGTCTGCTCCTAAAACCAACCAGCTAAACTGGTTCCTAAACGCTTAGGAACTCAGGAGCTTTAGGAACTCAGGAGCTTTAGGAACTCAGGAGCTTTAGGAACTCAGGAGCTTTAGGAACTCAGTTCCTAGAACTTCCTAGTTTCCCAGGGCAGCCTGTGGCAGTGTGCCTTTAACAGAAACGCTTTAGTGGAGATCTACTGTGTTTCCATTTTATCCTGGAATAACAACATTTATTTAAATAGTAGCTTTAATATAGCCAGAAACTTTGACAAAGATGTATTGGTATGTATTGTTTAGATTATTACTAGTCTACATTTATTCTTAGTTTTAAATATATTTCATATGCCTGTCAAAGTAGTTCTCATTTTGTGATTATTAAAAGAGTAACTATTATCCTATCAAAGAAACAAAGCTTAATGTAGCTTTCTGGCAATCTGTTTTCTGTGCTATGAGGAAAACTAATGAAATAAAAATAAACTATTCTCACAGTTTATTTTTTGCAAAGCATTTTAAAATTGTTTGATGGTAAAAAAAGATTATCTGCTGTGTTTGGAATATTGCACTTGAATTTTATATGATATGATGCAAAGTCTTGTTTCAAATTATTGTCCCAAGTTTGCTTCGGGAGTTTGGCCTTCTTTAATGTGCAGGTTATAATCAGAAACAAAAGTTAAATGTGCCCACCCCAGAAAAATCAAAGTTTGTAAAGGGAACCTTGGTTAGTTAATAGCACTAATGCTGATGTCACATTGAGCTTCCTAGAAGCCTAAGTGTGAAAACTCTGGAAGGAAAATTCCACAAGGTTTTGGAATGCTGGTTTTGTTTAACGAATATAAAAGCTTTTGTAGTAAAACAGTGGAATTGTTTCTTAAATAAAGTCGAAATGTGTTTTGCTTTTGTCTTTCAGTACGTACTGATACATCCTCAGTACGGGAGTAGAAAGGCAATCAAAAGCTAGCTTGGTTTGCTTTGGCTTTCTACACTTTTATTTTGGCTTGGCTACTTTTTAATAGGAGGTAAACAAAATATGGCAGTGATTCACATGCTATAAATACAAATACAGGGATTTATAAAGGCAGATCACGTTACAATGAAGCTGAAGGGGAATGTAGAAAATACTGTATGCTATAGACACTTTGAATGTGTTTTTCTGCTAGAAACATCATAATTCACTCTTCTTGTCACCAATCCATTAGCATTTTCTTTTTCATTTACATTGAAATTGGAGACAAATGCCCCTTGTTGATTTTTGTTAAAGCTAAAGATGTTTAAAAGACCAAAAATTAGGTTTAGGCTGAGATCATAAGTTTAAATCCTGGCTTCTTTTTGAAGAGCGTATATAATGCCAACTCTCATCAACAAATCTTGAAAGGATCAATTCCATCTATTATGCAATAAGGTGAAGTTAAATTGGCCCCTAAAGCACTAAACTAACAGAGATTAAAAAACAAACAGAGTCAATGACCTCATTCCCTTGATGTGATCTCAATTAAATATACTTTTCTTCCATGAGGAAAGCAGGAGAAGAAATGATTGCTTCCACAGTAAAAGAAAATAAACTTCCAGATCCAAAGGGAACCTTTTCTTATTTACTCTTGACGTGTTGCATTTGAATTTCTGGATGATGAGGGAGGTGGGGAATGCCCGGTGTCCGGAGCTGCCCAAACAGCTCCAATACCCGTTCCGATGGGATAAGTGAGAGGATGGACTGCAATCTTTTTTAATGAGAGCCTGATAAGTCACACCAAAATGACTGGCTGAAATTAATCTGGAGAAATCAATGGGGACTTTAATTAGTGCTGTAGCTGTACAGTATTAGGATTTCTTTGAGGTCAGGGTAGGGGTGATGTTACACTGACTGTTTGCCAACCTGCTCCACCTTTCTTATTCGGCAAATGAGCCGGTGTTTTCCCATAATAAATTGGTGTAAAGTGCTCTCTAAGAGAAGTTTTAATTAAATTCTTGTCTAGGAGTGCACGTGTGATTTAATGAATGTAATCACTCTTAGAAATGCAAACGCCACTCTCTCACCATCATCTTTTCAGTGTATTTTTTTAACTCTATCTGTTGTAAACCAATGCAGTTCATATTTGCTCGTGGGCTCTTTCAAAACTCCAGAGTTTTGAAACCAAGATGCTGTTGCATTTATATAATAAATGGGGTCCAGTATTTCAGAAATGATCAGCACGTGTGGGAGGGGAGTGGGGGTTATAGGGCTTTATTGCAGATTTGGTTGTATTTTAGCAGTTTCTGAGGGGCCACAATGAGACCCAGGGGAATCAGAGCCCAGGGACTCCCCTTGGTACCGGGTGGGGACACTGCCAGCCTGTGAATCCATAGCAGGGCTGAATAATTACTGTATATAATATTATGTATATTATTATACTAACATTCAGCTGCCAATGGATTTTAATACTTAGAGGAAAATTTTGATGAGCAGCAAGTTTTCTTCCCTGTCTTTTTAGGATTAAATTCTAAGGTTCTTAGGCAGGCGCAGTTCTTAAAATTAGCACTTTGCGTGTGCATCCTCGCTGGCAGGTCTCTGCTGTGACATTTGGGTTTTCATCTCCAGTAACACTGCTTAGCAGATAATCCAGGTATTTTCAGTCAGCGAATGTTATTTATTTGTCATTTAACTTCAGGCAAGCAGGAGACTGTAGGAATTGGGAAGATAAGAACATTTTGATTCTTTGATTGGAGCTAGCTGAGGTCCGGAACATGTAATTACATGTGAAATACTATTTAAATACTTTCTGTTTAATAACTATTAATTTTAGATTGTACAGTTCAAGGCCATGAACAAGATATTCAGTAAATGTGCTGACTTTTATAATATAAGAATTTTTTCATGTATTATTTCTTGCCAAAAGTGAGGTTCCTAAGACCTATTATTTGGGTGATTACAATGCTGGGGGTTGAGACTTGGGTAACTTTCATTTTAAGGATGTGACTTGCGGAACTGTACTGAAGCTATAATTTTGGATGACAAAATTGAAATGGATTTTTAATAATCCACTCAAAATTTGAGGCCTTTAAAAGTTGCTAGGTCCATGTGATGATCTGTTTTTTATCTTCTGCCTGAAGTGGGCATGTGAAATGGGACCAGTGTGAGCAGATACCTGCACGATGAAGTTACTTCAGCAGCTGCAGCCTACATGCCCCGAGTCTCTTTTTGACATTCATTTTGACAGCTTCTCTGGGCAACCTGTGCCAGTGTCCCACCACCCCCACAGGAAAGAATTTCTTCCTGAGATCTCATCTGAATCTCCCCTCTTTCAGTTTAAAGCCTTTCCCCCTTGGTCTGTGGTTCCACTCCCTGATCAAGATTCCCTCCCCATCTCTTCTGTAGCCCCTTTAGGGACTGGAAGGTGGTCTAAGGTCTCCCAGACTGCTCTAAGTTCTCCTTTTCATCTTTGACTTCTTTATGTAGAGTATTAGTATTAATTGTATGCAGTTCCTGGAGCTGTTTTGTTCCATAAAAATAGTAAAAAGCTAATCTGCACAAGGGTTCTTACAAGGTTTAGCAACCTTAACTCTAGTGGCCTGTAGAAAGGAGTTGGTTTCTTGTTGATGCCTGACCTGTGCTCTTGGTTGTGTTGCAGCTCTGGTTGTAAGCACGGCGTCTGCTGGCTTTGCCATGGCCCCGGTCCCTTTTGACCTGACCTGTTTCCTGCTGGCCTCCCTCGGAACCGGACTGGCCTCCTGTGCTGCCAACTCCATCAACCAGGTCAGTCCATCTCCTTGCCCCTTCCGTGAACTCGGGGCTTCTGAAGGGCTGCCAGGGCTGGGAGAGCTGTGCCTTCAGCTGCTGCGACAGCTCCCAGCCCCTAAAACTGACACCGTGGAAGGAATTAAAGGCTGTGAATTAAAGTATAGTTGCTAGGCACAGCGTGTTTATTCAGAATTGAGTTGATGAGGTTTTAAGCCTCCTAATAATAATGTTTATCTTGATAATACCAAGCATGGGTCACTGAAAATGACATAGGAAGAACTGTGTAATTGGAGTATAAGAATAGCCATGGGGGCTCCAGCTTTATGAGCCTGGTTCCTCGGTTATGTTATTGTGTGACCTTGTGAGATCTGTTTAAAGAAGGGCTGAGAGCACCTTTCTGAACGTCTATAGTAGGAGTTCCAGACAGGAGTAGGTGGGGTTTCGGTGGGGTTTGTGCGTGTCTGCTCAGGCTGGAACCAGGGAATCCCCTGCATTTACAAAACCTGCTGAAAGTCTCTGTTGTGTGGTAGCTCTTTCCTGCCACAGATGTTCTAGGTGCTTCCTTGCATGGGTGAACGTGCCCGTGGAGTTTGGTGCTGGTTTCTCAGCTCTCCTGGGGTTCAGCTGTGAAGCAAAGTTGCTGTTAGGCTCTTCCAAGTCCCAAAGGTGATCCTAACTAGTAAATGGGGAACAACACTCGTGGTGTTGAACGGAGTTACAAAGAACAGTAGCCACAGTTACTTCCAATTATAAATACGATCTGGAAAAAGTAGTGGCAGTGCCACCTTTGGTAGCACTTTAGGGTTCCAGCAATCACCTGGGAGATGGGGGGGTCAGTCCTGGGACCCCACAGGTGTCACAGGGCATGGAGGTTTCCTGTGAACTACATCCTGGAGTCACCTTGATTGAGTTGGGCTCTTTGATATTTACACCTTGTGCCACCACAGCTGTAGGCACCCCATGTGCTTGTTGAGGTTGCCCCCATCAGTACGTGTCTTGCTCAGACTGAAGGATGTACAAGTTTTACTGTTCATTTGCTCTGAGCTTAAAATTGGAGGGGGCAGCACATGATGCCACACAGCAGCTAACTTCATGCCTGTTCTCTCTGCAAAATAGGAAAGATGCTGCATGATTTTTAGTTGCTTGGAAATTTTTAGGTGGCCTCTCTAATTTGAAAACACTTAGGTAGCCTTGAAAAATAATTTTAAATAAGTCATGCTATTTTCTGAAGTGTACGCTTAGTTATAATGTATGTATTTTTCACATAAAATCTGGGTAGAAAAGCTATCCATAAACAAAGAGAAGCTTTCTTGGTTTTGATACAATTTTAGAATTATGTTTTCTTTCCCCTCCCTTTTTTCCTTTACAACAGTTTTTTTAATATTAAAAATTCATTTTGTGACTTGTCAATACTTTGAAATATTTACTGTCATATTTACTTTCACCCTTGATATGGATACTACTGGGCTAAGAGGAGAATTAATTACTTCTTGTTTAGAGATGCCTGTGAAACTTGTCTTTCTTGAGATTTTGATAGATCTTCCTGGAGATGATATTCATGCACAAATAGCTGTTTGTTTTCAGCTTCCATGTATTGCTCAGTTTTGTATTTTATTTCAAAAGTAGCCTCTTTTGAAACTCTTGGAAATCATTTTTTAAAATCTTGAGATGCTTGAGAATACCAGCAATCCTGTGCCATAATTTGGAGTGTCACACTTTTGATGCTGGCTGGAATGGCAAAGGGAAGTCGGGAGTGCAGTAACTTTGTGCTTGGGCTCAGAAAATCACTATTTATTCACTGCTGTCTCACCGTAGGAGCAGCTGTTAACATGCCCCTAAACAGAGCAGCTCCTTCCAGCCTCATGGAGTGTGAAACTGTCTTTCACTGTCTCAGTGTTCAATACTTTAAGTTTGCCCACTCGCTCCTGTTGAGCCACTCGCCTGCACAGACAGACAGACCTTCAAGGCAACTACTCTTATAAAAGAAAAGAAAGCAGCAGAGTTGGTAACAAAGCAAAAGAGCAGAGCTGTGGTCTGGGACCTTGTTTATCAATGGATTCTTTCAGTCGACGAGTGTCCTTTTCCCGGTGGTGCTGGTGGTGCAGTGTCTGAATGGGCTGGGAATTTAATCGTCGATAAATACCGTCCGCATGGGTATCTGTCTCGACCTTTGGGAAGGAGCACATTTGACTTGGAACTTCCTTTATTGCTACTTCACTCCGTCCATTGCTCCCCATACGCATCCTCTTCTCTGGCAGCTCATGACTCATGTCTCCCCTGTTGCTCCTTGCTATCCCTTAAGGACCTTTTTATATGATAACCGTCTTTCCGCTTCCCATATTGCTATAAATCTGTACATCTTTAAGGGCAACTCGTCTTTCCCACCCCTCATTTCCCTGCTAAATCTGTGCTCGTGATTTACAGTCCCCAACTATGTCGTGGGAAGGTAAAGTGTCGATTGTGTAAGATTCCTCCCTGTGATTTAGGACAGGATGTGAGGAGCCTGGTCCTGTGAAAGTGTAATGGAGATTCCCTAAGATTTGTCAAAGTGTTGCTACAAACTTTTAACAGTTCAAATTCTGTCATTTGGGGTTTTTTGAGGTTTTTTTCATTCTCTCGACCATTTCAGCAATCTGGTAGGAGCTGAGGCCAGTTTACCCCCATTTAATTAAGTTGAATTAACTATTTAAGTTGAATTCATTACTGGGGAGGGAGCATACTAAGTAACGCACAGAGACCAAGAAGTCACATTTTGTTCCTCTACGAAGTTGGTCTAAAATAATCTTTTAAATTATCACTTCCGCTCTTAATTTCAGATAGCTGTATGTTATGCTTTAAACGTTTTGTTGTTGTTTTTTTTTCCTAGCTACAAGAGCTAGAAAGTTACAAAAATTTACCGGAGTGGAGGTTCTTGCTCCACTTTCACTGCCCTTAACAAGAAAGTAAAACATTATGGGAATTGGCTACATTGTATTTTTCCATTGTTTATAGAAGTACACTCTATTTATCAACCAAAAGCATGTATTTACCAAAGAAGCTTCACAACCTTTAAATTCTCAATTCTAGCTGTACTTTCCAAGGCACGTAAAAATAATGACAATTCTGTGTAACTGGCTGATTATTTTTAAGAAGCCAGTGACTTTATTAATTTTTTTTTCGAAATGACAGTGAAGAAGTTGTGTTTGAAAATATCCTGGAAAATACAGACAAAACCTACTTGTGTTAGGGGGAAATGTGGTGCCTGGTCTACAGCGAGGTCATTCTAGAAACATTTGTGTAGAAAATGTCAAGAAAAGTCTCTTGGAGTAATTAATGTTGGACGGTAGTTTGATAGAAACAGAATCTCTCGGGCTGGTGGAAAATGTTATGAATTCTGGGGATGTGGATAAATATTGGCGGGTCCTCGGGGTTTTCCCGTGGAGCGTGTTGGGTCTGTAGGCTCGGAGGGAGCAAACTCCTGCTGGGAGGTGCCGAAGGAAAGATAGTGTTTTATTTCTCTTGTCCTCTACCAGCAGTTCTGCCTCTGCCTCACTCCTTCCTATCGCCATCCTTCAGGCTTGTTCTTCTCACCTCATCTAGCATTTTCGTGGGGCGCTCATCCAGCGCTCCCTGCTTCTCTTCCACATCACGCAACACTGCGTTACGTCCTTCAGCCCCTCCGTGTTGTACTACAACATGTCACCACTTTTCACTCCCACCTGCTAAAACTGCTTTTCCTCTTTTTCCCCCACTTTTTCTAATGGCTCTCGCTCTTTTTTTTTTTTTTTTTCCATCGTTGAAGTAACTGAAAGTTACTTTGGACAGGTGTTCTTTATTGGTGTTCTGTCTTTTCAAAATAATCAATATTTTACAGTGGATTTTAATTAAAAATAAAATAAAAATCACTTAATGTATTTACCAAGGAGTAGGCTGAGACACGTTTTTACTGTAACATTACTAAGCTGGCCAAAACCACTGGAAAATCTCATTATAAGACATCAGTCTTACTAATTGCAGTTATGGTAAGGAAATGGAAATACGTTCTGGGGTTTCATCTTGTAAACATTGCATGTTAATCTTGAGTAAAACAAGTAATTACTTCTAGTGTATCACTTTTCTATACTGACCGCTTTCCTGACTCTTTCAGTGTTGTCTATTGCTATGGATACACAAGGAGGGATTTTTACCTTAGTGTTGTTTCTTACAAATGGCAAAAAATAATAAAAACATTGGTTTTCTGATTGGTGAAGCCCAATTTTGTAACTTTTTTTTTCCTATACTATACTGTCACAGAAATGGAGTGGGAGAAAACAATATTAAGTTAGTTACTAATCTTTTGCTTTTTTTGTAGCTCTGGGTTTTGATGATTTTTTGAAAGCTGACTCGAGTTTCAAGGAGTAGAGCCTTACATTTATATTAGGGAGAAAACATGTCATTTTTGAGACTTCTAAGATACTAGCCTCTGATTTATGGAGGAGGAGATAAAACATGAAGAGATGTTTACAACACAATACATGGCATTAAAATGTTAGAGGAATCGCGTGCACATTTTATATGTCAAGTACATTCCTCTGTAACTGCAGCGCGGTTAAAAAGTGGGAGCGAGCTGGAAAGATGAAAGCAGGATGTTTAAAATGGTTTGAATTTAGTAACCGAGAGATAAAATGATGTGGTTGGGTTTGACTGATGGTACCTGGAAAAGGAAGCAGACTGGACTGAGTATCTTAGCTGAAGGTAGAGAGTTGAAGAGAAGAATTTGAGTCACCATCCCTGGATGCGTTTAAGAGACGATTAGATGTGGTGCTGAGGGATATGGTGTAGGGGAGGACTTTGTAGAGTAGGGTAGATGGTTGGACTCGATGATCCCAAGGGTCTCTTCCAACCTAGATGATTCTATGTTTCTATGATTCTAAGAAATATAGGAAATATGTTAATCGGAATGAGAGAACCAGTAAGACCAGTGAACATCCCTGTCCTTCTAGGCTCTGGCCTGATGGCTGTGTTTTGCCCTTGGTGTCATCCTCTCTTGACAGCAATGATGCCTCAGAAGCATAGCTGTAACAGGTGGGACAGATGGGTTTGGTGTTAAAATAATGGAGTGAAATTCAGGATGTGAGTTCAGTTGCCAGCTTGGGGGCCTAGTGTGTGATCTTTTGTATTGGGACAAACTGTGATGGTCAGTTGGATACTGCGGTGATGGGCACCAGCCTAAATACAGTCAAAATGGAACGGGTCCAGCAGAGGGCCACGAAAGTGCTGAGAGGGCTGTAGCCCCTCTGCTGGGAGGACAGGCTGAGAGAGCTGAGGGGGTTCAGCCTGGAGAAGAGAAGGCTCCGGGGAGACCTTAGAGCCCCTTCCAGTCCCTAAAGGGGCTCCAGGAGAGATGGGGAGGGACTCTGGATCAGGGAATGTAGCGATAGGACGAGGGGTAATGGTCTTAAACTGAAAGAGGGGAGATTTAGATTAGATATTAGGAAGAACTTTGCTGTGAGGGTGGTGAGAGCCTGGCCCAGGTTGCCCAGAGAAGCTGTGGCTGCCCCATCCCTGGAGGGGTTCAAGGCCAGGTTGGAGGGGGCTTGGAGCAACCTGGTGTGGTGGGAGGTGTCCCTGCCCAGGGCAGGGGGGACGGAACACAATGATCTTTAGGGTCCTTTCCAACTCTAACCGTTCTGTTCTGTGATTCTATGGAAATAGAGCAGCATCTTCTCCAGTTTTTAATGCACTTACTATCTCTACGCTGTCAGAAGGATAGGTGTAGTCTTTACTTTTTATGATATTTTGCTGTTATGTCATGACTTGATTGACCAGTATTCACAAAACAACTTAAAAAATGCTAAAAATTTAATAAGCCTACTTAGATATGCAAATATTGCCCCATCTTCCAGAGAAAGGTAAACTGGCTCTTACAAATACAGCACCATTCTGAAATCCTGATCATGCCTCCATTGCCTGTAGATGAAGCTGTGCTTTGCTCTACTGATGGGCTGGAGTCAATGTTTTTACAGTTATTTTTGCAAATACGGGTTAATCAGCTATATTTGAACTTCAGGGAATAAACTGGATAAATTGGTACCGTTCAAATAAACCAAATAATACCACAGGGGCCACGCAACAACGTCATCAGTTGGAGTGTTGTGTTCCTGTGCTCAATCGTAATGAGTTGATGTTTCTTGGCCATTTGTAGTTTTCTGAGCTACCTTGATGTTGGAGGTCATGTAACGGGGATGGAAGGAGTAGGAAAAAGTAAGTTTTAAGGTTGTTTTTTTTTTAAATTTTTAAGTAAATGTCCTGAAAGAATGCGTGGTGCTGATTGTCAGAAGTCCAACACCTTGTTCCTCTCTCAAGATATATTGGCTGTCACTGTTTTAGCTTGCTGGGCCAGTAAAAATGGTAATTCATTTTTCAAGGAGAGGGGAAAAAAACCCCAAAACATGAGGAATTAGTTACTGTGAACACCTGCATCGCTGGGAGGAGGAGGAGGGCGGGTGGGAGATGTCTTGCCAGCTTCCATGGCGGAGCAGAGGCTTCTCCTTATCAACTCCACATTTTCTTTCAGGGTTGTCACGCAGTAACGATGAGGATTTTATGTGAATGAGACGCAGCGTCTTGATATAGTTTTTAAGTATTAACTACTCTTCCCTCTGTTGCCCACCTGCCCCAATCAAATGGCTTTTGTGAGTGAGAAGGAACCTGGGAGGTTTGTGTGTGGTTTGGTCCCACCAGTCTTGTGAGCACAGAGTTTTTGTGTTTGTATCTTCTTTTCTTTCTGCAAGTTTTCTAAATATTCTGGTTTTAGCTGGATTAGAGGCCCTGCAATACTGCTTGTTTCTCAGTTTCCCCATCTGAGAGATGTTTAATGCAGGTTTTTTGATCACAG
Organism: Tringa tobata; assembly: GCA_033628505.1. Classification (NCBI taxonomy): domain Eukaryota; kingdom Metazoa; phylum Chordata; class Aves; order Charadriiformes; family Scolopacidae; genus Tringa; species Tringa tobata. The sequence goes on along the minus strand of JAHREE010000296.1, from coordinate 39,448 downwards.
AAGTAAAAATGGTTCATATTGGACTATTAGACCCCAAGGAAACTATTTGCTTTCTGCGGCTGTGAAAAATAACGTAAAGTGATGTGACATTAGTGATTGTGTTCCTTTTGGAGAGTGCTGCTGTGGTTTTTGAGCACATCTATAGAGAAATCTTTTAGAAGGATTGAAGCAATAGAAAAAAAATAAAGCAAGGGTTAAACTAATGCACATAAAGTGGTGGTTAGTGGTGGACGCTTGGATTATTGAATAACTGGAAAAGAAAAGTAGCAGGAGTCTGGCAGTCCCTCAGATTTCTTTCTCTGTACTTCCCAGTGAAGAAATCCAACACAAAAGAGAACAGCAACAGTTCTTTTTATATTCCCCAAAACCAAGTGGGTTTTGGTGTTATCACGCCTAAACTTTTCTTACTAAATACGTGGTTTATTGAATGTCTGAAGGTACATAGTGGGAACTTCTTATTCTGACACTAACATGTTAATATGCTGTAATTCAGACTCAAGTTGGAGGAGAGGAACCCTGTCAGATCATCCAGCCCATCTCCACTTGATGCAGGTTTTCCCCAAGTAATCCCCTCAAAGTTCTGTCTTGTCCACTTTTTGAAAATTCTGGAAACTTATTATTTTTATGGTTTTGCTTCTTCCCCTGGCAGATGACTACACTGCCATGTTTGAATGAGATAATTTGTTTTAAATGCCAATAAGATTCGCTCCATACGCTGTATTTGAAAAAATCAGATAGTGAGTGATTAAAGTGATTTAGAAAGAGCCTAAAATGGCTTTCCAACATTTTGGGTTTCCAAATGAAAATATTTCATGCCTGGCTAATAGCACCTTTTCCTTCCTGCCTGCATCCCGACTGGCGCTTCCCCTTTTCGGGTTGGAAGCGGCGAGCACGTCCATCAGCCTCCACTCCTGCATCTTCAGTTGGAGATTAACACCTGATGCATCTCTGTCACCCTCTGAAGTCCCCTTCGCTTTGAGGGAGCAGATTGCCTGCAGCAGGCGGCCTGGCCTTTCATCTGCCCCCCTCGGCGATCAAAAGATTGTCAGGAGTGGTTATTAAAACCTGGTGTTTAACTCTGGAGTCCGGGACTGTCAGTGTTGGAGGCAGCCTGGGATGTAATTTACAGTATATAATAAATATAAGAGAAGCGCAACGCTGGAAGTCTATCTTGTGCTCTAAAGTGTGCTGATATATGCTGCTTTGATATTTTAACTGCTAGGCAACCTTCATTAGCGGTCATTGAAGATCATAACTTACGGCTCCGTCGGATGATTCATAATTGCAACAGTTAGATCAAGTTAGCGCGTGGGGATCCTTGCTATGGAGTAGGAATGGCACAGCTTGGGAAGATGTATTTCACAAGCAGTGGAACTGACGAGCACTAATGAGAACCAACCTCTGAAGGACCGATAAATTTTAAACGCAGAGATTATCTTTGCAAAGCATAAATTATTTGACCCACAACTGAAACTTGATAAAGGATCTTGGAAAAATATTATAAATTAATGTATACCATTGTCGGAGGAAATTCTTTTTCCTCATATGCCTATTGTGGGAGTATTGGCCATGAAGAGTCTTCAAAAGAGAGTGGATGGTTCCCATAGCCCTAGAGGGAGGGACATTTAGACCCCAGTCACCAAAGTGTGAAGTTCAGCAAAGACAATGAAAATAAATAAACTGTCATTCTTTTTTACTACTTTGCTTCTGTCTGTGGCATTCATTATTAGCATAAAGCTTCAGATTTTAGAGGAGTTTAAATGAAAATGTATTGATTTGTTTTATGTTACATTCTGTATAAATTAAAACCCATAGAGAGTGGATGAAAAGTTATATTTAATGTTGTACCCCTTCTTTATGGATCACGATGCTTCCTGATCTGATAAAGAAAATTTTTCTGTAGATGCAGACAATAAGTAGGTTCCATTGTTTGTTATTTAGTTAATGGGGCAATCAGTATAAATATTGGGTGTGGAATTTCTCTCCTGGGTCGCGTTTGGTGAGAAGCTGGTGTCCTCTATGAACACCAGAAAGCAAGAGGATGGGAAAGGGGATTTTCTGGAGAAGATGTGGCTGGTGGGGATGGCTGCCAGGACACGACAAAGTCCTGCATTTTCTTTCTCCCCAGCTGAAACTGTCCTTTCATCCACGTAGGCTTTGGTGATAGAGTGAATGTAGAAGAAAACTCCTGGTTTTATTCTGAAATACCTTTCAGGTTATAACTGCAGAAAGTGTGTAACTTCTGTGCGTACGTGAATCCTCAAGACGATGAGTTTTGATACTACAGGAAGTTTTGTCTCGTTAGCACTGCACTAAAAGGTTCTCTGGAAATAGCAGGGGCAAGTGAGGTAGGGAGAATAGAAAGAAATAATTCACCACATGATTAATTGTCGGGAATACTTCAGTGGTGTGGGGTTCCCTTTAGATCCAATGCCAGATTTCCCCTGGAAACCCTGATCACAGGCAGAACAAAGGAATTTCAAAGGACTGAAATGATGGAATGTGGAGAAAGCCCTAGACAAAAGGGAAAACCTAGTACTTAATAAGATTTATCTGGCCTTTTGATCCACAGGGGTATTGCCTTTCTAAGCTCAGAAAAGGAAAAGTGAAAATAACTAGTCAATATTTTTTGTCAGTCTTTAAATGCGTGTTTTGATGTTTTCCAAATGACTGAGAATTTCTTCAGCAGTGCAAGTATTAAATTCTAATCTTATTAGTTAATTAGTGAAATGCCGTTTTCTTTTTGTAATTTAAATGGTGTTATATTCATCCTGTTTCTTGCCTCGGTTAGACTCCTGACGGTTCCAAACACAGTGATCTGGTACCTTGTGTACTCTGCTGGATGGAAAATAACGAGTGTGGGGTGAAGTATGAGTCACAAGGGTTAAGGAAAATGATTTCCTGGTTCCCTGGAACAGCCCACCAATACCATTTCTTTGGGGAATAGCTCACTGAAACACAAACCCAGAGCATTCTAACAATCCCTTTCCTTTGGAATTATTTTAGGGGTTTCTCTTCAATTTTCCATTGTTAAAAAATGCCGTGTAAATTCCATGAGTTCAGATTCTCCTTTGTCTTTGTAACGTTGAACAGGATTTATGTGCAGTAAAATGGAGTAAAAGTCCTCTTTCTTTAACTTTGCATGACTGTCGTTGCTGTTAATACAGTCTTATTCTATTTTGTCTTTGTTACATGCTCCAGTTATGAGCAGGGGTGGCCATGACGAGTGGCCCTGGCTAGCAAAGCGCTGATCCGACTTTGCAGTTAGTGTTCTTGTTTGTATGGACTGCGAGATGTTCATTTACCTTATGTGGCTT
>JAHREE010000296.1:0-21913 GCA_033628505.1 Tringa tobata | reverse complement strand
GGTTTAGCAAATGTTTGCTGAAGTCCATGTGCGCCCCGTGTGCGGGGCTTGGGCTTTGGTTCTGTCCCTGCAATGGGTTTTGCACCTTTGGAACCAGGGGCTGAGCGTATTGGGCTTGCACAACCCAGAGCTGGGCTAGTGCTTGTCTTCGACCAGGGACCTGCCCTGGATCCAGTCCCAAATGGGAAAAGTCAGTGTTTATGGCAGCAGGATCCACGTTTGCATTAAAATACCAAACACCACACACACAAACTGCCAGAAACGGTCTGCTGAGTATTTCATTTCTTTTTTTCTATGCATTTCTAAAGCTGAAGGTACGTTTCAAGACTACAGTTGCTGATTCAGGGAAAGCCTGAACTTTTACTGCTTAAACTTCATCCCGTGGTGCCAGAAACTCTCTGGATGCTGGAGACTAAAGACTAAAGCGTGACTTTAGTGTTCCAGCAAAGAGGAGTAGGAGCTGTTACCTGAGCAGAAGAACTTGGCACGTGGGACGTACACGTGTTCAGAAAACTCATCTGACGATATATATTTTTCTAATATTCAATTTCTTTTTATTAGTAATTTAATTTTAAAAGTGCTTTTTTTCATGCATGGAATGACTTCTTAAGACTCCTATGTGAAAGGTATTGCAGAGCTACACTTATATATTTGTATATATTTATATCTATATATGCTATATAGTTTTATATATTTTTTTTTCAGCCTGTTGTCTTGCAGGCTGATGCCAGCATCCCACACCTGGGCTGGCCCCAGGCAGCACTGGGGTGAAATGGGAGCAAGGCATCGGTCTCTGGATAATTGTCTTTGTCCTGGTTGGTGTCAACTTGTGACTCAAGTTAGCAGCGTTACTGCGTGACACTTGCAGTGTGATATTTAGACAACACTGGCATATAGTGCTTGCAGGACTTTATTTTTCTATATTTAATTTATAGAATGGCTCATCTTCACATATGGTAACATTTTCTCATTTTCCAGTAACATAACAGTTTTGACTGTTAACATTATGCAGGATATGACATAGTAGTCTGTACTTTTCATACGAGCCAGCTATTTAGGCAGGGTTTCTGCACTGACTTGGGCTATTTTTTTGACTGGTTAGTTTGAATGATCTTATTTCGTGCTTGCGAGTCTGCTGGGAGGGACAGATTGAGAACAAAACCTTAAATAATAGGTAACTACATACAGAGTGAAGTGCACGGCTTCAAATTAACAGCATTAATTATCAACTTCAGAAGAGAAAGTTCCTTCATCTTTGCTCTGACTCATTCATAAAGTTTATTTTCTTTCGTGAGAGATAGTGTTGTAATGCATAAAAGATGCACCTAAATATTTATCGTGTAGGCTGATGTGGTTTTTCTTCTGCTGCGTGCTCACTGGAATAATAATACTGAGTTTCAGTTGAGAGTTTGGTACCCATTCAGGATTCTTCACAACAGCCATGGGGTAGGATTAAAGACCACCTTGTTTATATCCTTAGGAAGTTCTTTTCTCCTATCAGTTTAGTTTATTAAATCCTTATGAGTTTTAATTTACAAATATTTAGGAATTCAGTCCTTTAATCAAAGATGAGGAAAGGAAGAATTCTAAATAATGGTTTAAAGGGGATTTAAAGTTGAATGTGTGTGTGCATGTGTAAATCCTTCCGTATGTATTGTTATGAGTCCATATGTGTTCTGCGTGAGAGCATGTTCCCAGTCGGGGGTGTTGGGTGAACATCAAAAAGGTGGTCAAGCCTTGGAAGAGGCTGCCCAGGGCAGTGGTGGAGTCACCATCCCTGGAGGGATCTGAAAGCTGGGCAGGTGTGGTGCTGAAGGACATGAGTGGTTTTTGCAGAGGTAGGTTGATGGTTGGACTTGATGATCTTTCAACCTAGATGGTCCCTTCCAACCTAGACGATTCTGTGTTTGCCGTCCCTGCTGCAGACAGTTCATCCTCTTTCTTTCATATCTGCTCTTCTAAGCGATGGTCTTATTCTCCAGGTGAGTTGCATTTGGAGAATATTTCAGCTGGTGGGATTTTTGGCTCTGGGGGCAGAGTAAGTCATGTTTGCAGGAGCTGAGATCTATCAGCATGTGGACCTGTCCCTGGTGGGGGCATGTCTGCTGCTGGACAAGGTTTGGAGCCTGTCCTGACTTCTCATGTGATGTGACAACATGAACTCTACCCATCAATTTTACAAAGCAAGAATACTTAATAGCTTTATTTTTATTCCAAACTTTTCAAAACATCCTTAAAGTTCCATGAGCATGGTTCAGCAATGAAATCCAGAATGGCCAAGGACAATTTTAAAACAAATCCTTCAGAAAACTGCAGCCTTAAGTAGCTACTACTATATTTTTGCCTCTTCCCTTTCTTTTCACTTGCTTTCACACCTTGGCTTGATGCCTTTGGGTTGTGGACAGTGAAACCTCTTTGTCTACTTTGGTGTAATTTCTAGTGAGAAAATCAAGGTGTTTAGAGGAAAGCTGTGCAGGGAGGGCGTGTAGGGAATGCTGAAGTTAATGTTTATTTAGTTCACATTTGAATAATTACTTTAAGAATGAATTTGCTTCAAATTTTAAAGAACTTTAAGAACTTAGTTCACACGTTCTTGGCAAGGTGGCAATTATCTGGATTGTGTTGCTCATCACAGGGTGGCTTTTTTTCCCTTTGTGATTTTTTTCCCCTCATTTGGTAGGGATCATTTATTAAGAGTGAAGTTTCATTTGAGCTGACAAACGTCCCTCAGAATTGATGTAGATATGTGTGAATATAAGTTGCTTCTTTAAAGAGGATGACATTGACACGTGTAATTGATGTAGAAGATGCAGCCTATAACTTAGAAAGCTGTATGAAGACTTCAGGTTTTGACAACTTTAAAATAAACAGAAATCACATTTAATCAACCTCAGCTATATTCCTTATAATTGTATATTTGGAGAAAGGACTTTGTTCTTATGTAGCCATTGGCTGGGAGGTGCAGCCTTCTCATCTGAAAGGATGAGTTTCATCCTAAAGGTTTATAAGAATTAAGATTTTAACATAAGGTGTCCTTCTGCTTTGAACAGTCCTTCCATGGTACACAACTGCAGGTCTTTTTTGTTCCTTGGATCAAGCAGTTGTGTTGAGTTCAGTTAAACACTTGAAATCAGTTAACCTGCTTCTGAGCTGAGTTTTTCACTTGCTGGCTTGAAGTTGGATGTCCAACTTTGATACCTCCACCAATCTTTTTAATACTTGGTCTGTGCTCCATTGAAAATTGGGGATGAAAATCCTGCTGGGCTTCAGGTGGCTCGAAGAGCATCTCCTGTGTCCTGCCCTATCCTGGAGGTGCCATGTACCTGCAGAAAAGGGTGAGCTGGAGTTTTTGGAGAGGGGACTCGTGTCGCTGGAGAGTTGTGAGACTCTTCTTCGATGGAGATGAGAAGCCAATTCTTCTCTCAGAGGCAGTTTCCGAGCGCAGCGGGGCTCTGCGGGATGAGTTGCTTTGTGTCCACCTCCAGAAAAGGGATGCTACAGCACCTGGGAGGAAATCAGGCTGGTTTTGTGGAACATATTAGTGCTGTACATAGGGATGGGTTTAGGAAAATCGACAAAAATGCTCTGGAAAGCACCACTGAAAATAATAATCTGCAACTTAAGCAGTGGAAAGTAAGTTCTCGGTGACAATCCGGTGGCTGGAGGAGTCATTTTGCCTCCTGGGGTGTAAGTTGTGTTGTGCTGAGGGACCTGCTCTGAGTTGTGAAAGGGAAGAGGGGTTATTTTATCATTTAAGGGGAAAAGGGGTGTCTGAAATCCAGATAAACACGTTCTCCAGTGAGTAGCATCTGATTATTTGAAAATTTGACCCTGTAGCTGCTACCTGGATAAAAGAGGAAAAACAGTTGAATCCCAGAGCTGCGGTGGCAGCCCCTGGTTTGTCAGCGAAAACATGTTCTCTGTGGCTAGAGAAACGCACGACTGTGCTTGAACCTCTGCAAAATTTTCCATATGAGTATTTTAATCACAGCTAATCTGCTCGTGGGCTTCAATTACTCTCCTCGGAAGCTCCTGTTATTGGGCTGGAGTAACAAGGGGGGGTTTATTATCTCCGGTCCCGGAATAACACATTGATGACATTAAATGGAGGCATTTGAGTAATTCAGCTATTCAACAATATTTTTTAATCATGGAAATCTCACTTTTTGCAATCAATCCTCTTATCCTTGCTTTCTCTTGGATTGATGTAGCTGTTACTTTGGGGACTGGAATCTCAGGAGTTATCTTTTGAGTAGACAAGTGATTGATTTTAGGCATTAGACATTCGCTGAGGCGTTATAAACATTAGCCTTTTCTTCCTTCTACTTTGAAGCGACCTAAAGCCTTTGCCAAACAGGTTAGTTGCCTTAAGGAATTACCAAAAACATCTTTATACTTTCTTTGACATAATATTTTTAAAGAGAGTGGGGTGGGCAGCTTGCTTTCTGGAGTAGCCTTTCCTCCTCCCCGTATGCGCACAACTCTCATTATACTCGTAGAACTACATGTGCATCAAGGAGAAAAATAGGTCCCATGTGTCAGAGCTGTCAGGAATTTTTTCTTCCACTACATTGCTTTGCTTTCTTTCTACCTACAGGAACTTTGCAGTTTTTGCACCTTGTTATCCGCTGCCTGTCAAATGTCACGTTTTCTAATTCCTTATTCTCCGAGCTGCCGTGACGCTGCGAAGGTTTCGGCAGGATTTCTGGGCGGTGTTGGGTGTTGCTTTGGAAAAAAACCAAAACAATTGTGCACCACAACACTGAATTTCAGCTCTAATAGTAGGGAGAGGAGAAGTCAGTAACGTAAGCAAATCCGATGTTATTTCTCTAATTTGGTCTCCCTGAAATGATACACCTTTCTGATGTCCGCCCGGCGTCTGACACGCACAGCGGAGCTTCGCCCCCTTCTCCCCTTTGTTTAAAAATGTGACACACAAAAATCTAAGCTATAAATAAAAATCATCTCTCCTAGGATGTTTTAAAAGCTATTTAAAACATTAATGTAAATACAAACCAAGCTGGTGTTTATTCAGCATCTTTGCCCTCGTAAGAACATTAGGGGTCTTTTCAGATATAATGTATTTGTGTAGGCGAGCTAGAGAGAACTTTCAAAAAATATTTGGCTTAGTCAGGATCTAGATTCAGTAGGAAAAATGAAGCTTGACAGAGAAAGAGAAATATCTCTCTGGGAGTGGAGGGTCAGTAAGTGCATTTGGTAATGCCCAATGTTTTAAATATTTATTTTTTTTAAATAAATATGGAGTAGTTTAAGTCCAAGCTTTCCCCTTATTGTCAGCTTTCTCCATTTTGCTTAAAACTTTCATTAATCTGGCACAACTTTTCATATTTTTTCTCTCTCACTTTCTTTGCTTTCTCTTGCTTTTCTTTGGGCAAGTTAAAATAGGATTGATTAAAAAAAAAAATATAGTAGCTCTAATTGTTGGCATTGATGTAGTTAGTTCCCTTTGGTTGCTAGTCCCTTCCCACGCTGCTGACCTTGGTAGACAAAAACTTTTCTAGTTTCTTTGTCTATTTTTTACTAATTTGACCCCAGATTTTTGGGAACCAGGCAGTGGCCGTGTAAGCTCCTTCTCTCTTTTTCAGCCGTAGCTGCGTTTGCCTATGGAGAGTTGAAACCACTGTATTTCCAGTTAAACCCACTACGTGACTAGAAGAATTGATCTCAATTGGGATGGGAGATATTATAAAAGAAAATAAAAATCAGTCCTTAATAGTGTTATCCAGTGTTATTTGGACTCTAGGTGTTTGGGGATGGGCTACAAGCTGTTGTTTATTAAATGCCTACTGGGTTTTGAGCACTGCATTAGTATGACTTAATCCTGGTTTTTATGTTTGTTTTTTTTTTTAATAATAAGCTTTTACACGTAACTACTGAGCTTCACAATCCTTTCTGAAACGTGGCTGGAATTTTGTTGGGGAGGGCAGTGAAGGTCCTGCCTGCCTTCGGTGGTGAGATTGTAGGGGCAGAACCTGGACCTGCTCATCCGTGTGCTGCTGGCAGCGGCGGTGCCCCTTTTTATTAATAAACTGGTGCTCAATGAACGGGATAAATTAACTTCTGAATTTCTGCAAGTAATCGATGGCAGCGGAGCTTTGCTTTGTGGAAACACTCCGTGTTCCTGGAGAAGGAACTCTGGCAGTAATCAGGGCGAATAGCAGAATTCTAGACGGCGAAGTGGCTGGAGGAAATCAAGCTAACAGAAAAATCAATACAATTTCTAGCCCTTAATCATTGCTCGCAAAGGTGAGGGGTCACCCCCTCCATAATAGTGCTAATTGATACAGAGAGAGGCTGCATTAACATTTTGCAAGTAAGCTTTATTTAAAGTGAAGTAAATCTAACGGGAGATTTTATGGAAACACAGCAGTTTTGTACATATAAAAAATTTTTGGTAGGATACATAGTGTTTTAAGACTGTGTCTTTTGAATGCTGAGTACTTACTTGTCAGGCAGGGAATGGTGGATGGGAATCCTGCTGTCTCCAGAACACGAATCCACTGGCTCATACCTGGGTGCTGCAGCATCCACCCTCCACAAATCTAATGTCTTTAAGCCATGCTTAGATCCTATCCATTTTTGGTGTTTTTTACTGAAAAGTGAAATATACGTGTTATTCTCACACCGTGCTTTTATATATGAGATCTCCTTTAGCAAATGCTTATTGGAAAAAACATATCCTTTAATAAATGTCACCTTGGCTGTGACCTAGAAGACAGTGTATGTTGGGATGGCACCAGCAGCCCAGCGTTTGCATCACTGTGAGCTTTAATTGCGTGGCCACAAACGAGCGCAGGCTGGACAGCCTGATGGGCACAGAGCGTGGTGTAGCTTATGAGGCAACATGGGGTTTACATCTTTTTAACAGTTACTGTTTTTTCCCAGTGAGCTTTTACTCCCCATAGTTTATTCTGATGCTTTATGAACCCCTAGAAAGCCTAACATTATTTTCTTACGTTTAATACCCAAAACTTGTTTAAAAAACTAGACAATGAAAAAAAAAAAAAGTCTTGATACCTTCCCAGTCTGGCTTGTGTGAAATAATTTCAATTAGTTTTCACTAGCATAAAGCTTTAAAATGATAGATTCTCTATCTTAGAGCAAAAAAGCCAGTGGTGTAACTTCAGCAACGCTTTTTCCCTTCATCTGTTTTTCTACTTCTCCCTTTTCTCTCGAGGCACGGCTTTAGAAATTCCAGGAAGAAAGGGTGGATGGGAGGGTGTGCAGACGTGTTTCCCTGCATCAGGGATATTTTTAAAATTTGTGGTTTGGACTGGTGTTAATGAATCTCGACAAATCAGTGCATTTCAATCCAGAGAAATAAGCAGATTACAAGCAAAATTATTTTACTGGGGGAAAATTACCACAACTGTCTCTCTTAAGCAGTGATTAAAAACTGGGAGCCAAGTTTAATTTTAAGACTTGGGTCGTTACAATGTACAAAACCTCTTGAGATCAAGCCTAAAATCTTTGTTTCCTGCAGTTTAATCGTCCGTCATGTAGCTTTAGATGAGTTAAATCAATATCCAAAATCCTATATTGCAGTGTAATTTAATTAGAATTGTAAATAATTTGGTTGAAATGATAATTCATTATCGGTGCATTAAAGTATGTGCATGTATGAAGAATTTCTTTAACTAAAGGTTCTTTAACTGAACCAACCCGTTGCTGTTCAGAAGGAGCTCTGGGAATTCAATTAGCTCACAGGATAATTTTGTTCTGTATCTTCTCTGTCAGCAACTTGCAGCCTTTCTCCAAAATATGTGAAAATCTACTGTTCCTGTTAACATCTGGCACTTAACGTTTCACATGTTCTGCTATGTTATAAATAATTTATTATATCTGTATATTTTTATTTCCCTGTAACGATTATATGCAGGGAATTATACTGGGAAGGTGCTACGTGGAACAGAAGTGGAGGGGGGTTGTTTTCTAGGTTTTGTACTGGTGTTGTAGGGCAGAAATCCCAACCCAAAAGGAGTCCGAAGCGGTTTTTTAATTTCTTTTTCAAGTGATATTTTAATCAGCTCCTTATAGTTTTGAATTCTTTTCTAAAATATCATATATTATTGATAATCTTTTCATTCCACATCGTTCCATTGGCAGTCTGTAGCCGTTTCCCAGTTGACTAAAAGAAAGAGCTTCTTGATGTTGAAGCTGCTGTGGTTTTCAGAGATTATTTATTGCGATGATCAGGTTTTTCTTTGGGGTGTTCCATGTTTAACCTAATTGCTTTTTAGTTTGAAACCAGGGTTTAAAATTATTACAGTTCCTACAAAGGAAAAATTTCATTCATCCTTTTCCCTTGCCTCATAAAACTATTTAAGAAACCACAAAGAGTTGGCCAAGAACTCCGAAATGATAAAATTCATTGTGAGATTAGAGAATTCATCCAAATCTACATGTTGATTTTTAATACTGCTAAATTAGATCCACCTTTTTGTATTTACAAAGAGAAATCTTACCCCCCAAAGCCATTGCCGTATATCACTTTCCGTCCGTCTGGCCAACACCTGATTGCACATGCTATCACGGGAAGGTTTCAGCACTGTTCTTTATTATTTAATGATTCAAATACTTCTTTTTTTTTTTTTTTCTTTTTTTTTTTTTACCTGCTCCCGAGGGCCAAAAGATTTATAGTCCTTCGGGGGCCGGTGGAGCTGCAATATTTCCTTTCACAGTCGCTCCCGCTCAATCGCGAATGGTACTTGCAGGGGAACTAATATTATTTCCTCCTCCTACACTTTCCTTTTCCTGAAGCCATCAGATAAACCGTGTGTTTGTTCTTCTGGGCTCTTACAAGGCTCTGCCCGACTCTGCTTTTTCCACTGGCTGGATTCTCTTTCAGTTTTCACATGCTTCTTGTTTGGGGGCGACGCCGGGGGGGGATTCGGTTTAGAGATCGTGCTCCTTCTTTATCCTAAAATCTTTATTTCCTGTGCCTCGCTCTTTTGCAAAGGGCCTGTGGGAGAAAGCTGGCTGCAGTAGCCTTAAAAAACTTCATGGAATTAAAAAAAATCACTACGAGTTTGTCCTTACAGATGAGATTTTTTTTCCTTTTTTTTTTTTCTTTTTTTAGTATGTCACATGTGATATTGGAAATTTATGAGGCTTTCTTCCCTGCACTTGAAAATTGGGAATCTGATGAGCACAATAATAGTTGTCTTTTATTATTGTCTTTAATGATATACCTAGAGAGCTTTGCATTAAGTCATCTTCAGCATTTGAATCAAATAATAGTGCTTTGCTCTCTATACAGGTTTTGCAGATAATATGCTAGAAATATTTACAGCAGTGGAATCCCTTACATTATTTAGCTTCTGGACACAATCATCAAATATATTAGCAATCCTCTGAAGGTTTGTGGTGCTTAAGATCATGTGCATCCTCTTTGCACTTGATAAAGTCTTCCAAAATGAGAAAGAAGGGGAAAAAAAAGAATGGAAAAAAATAGGAAGAAAAGTAATATAAACTTTGATGTTCAACTTTAAGATTACCTCTGGGAATGAAGTGTCAGCTCTTGAAAAACCTTGGGAGATCAATAAAATTATGCAGACTTGAACATCTTACGTGAAGCCTTTTTGGGAAAATAAGTACAAAAGAAATCTTTGTTATGGCTGAACAATTGACGAGACTTTCCTTAAAATATCTTTAAATAAAATACAAATGGTTGAACACAAAAATCCATCATCCTTAAACTGAGATGACTTTGCCTGCTGCATGAGTGCCAGTGAGACTGTGTAGTACTTCATTTTGGAATACAGGAAATATTTTGTCTGTAATAAGGAAAAAAAAATTAACATCATATTCCATGTTTTCATAAAGGAATGAGCTTTCCCAAAAAGTCATTGTGAATTCAGTCAGTTTTTCCCCTTCTGCATCATCAAGAAACATCGTTATTAGGATCCACAATCTCATATATTTGTCTGATACTGTTTTACTATTCTTTTTAGTTATATTTTCAAACTTGTGAGTGGTGGTGCCACATGATCCTTATTTATTTTTATTATTTTAACACTCTCAAAATGCGTTCGATTCTCCTGCTGTTCCACCACCAACTCTCCTTCCTGTGCGTCGTGACACTGATCCAACCAAAACCTCGCTCTTGCAGTCATTTTAAATTGATTTTGGGTTTGAAAAACTGGACTCCTAAATATTGCTTTGGGTAATTGGATGACTTGAAAAGCATAACTTATTAAAGAATTCCCTCCCTTACTTTGTTACACTAATTTATAGAATTCGATGTGTTTTTTCCTGGGGATTTTTTTTTCCCCCCGCTTATAAATTGAAGCGTCAGTATGTGGTACGGACTCAATTTCCTCATAGCTTTTATGGATTTAATTACATTTGGGGGCTTAATTTGGTTTAAAAAAAACCTGGTTTCCACACTTGTGGAAAGTGAAGAGAATCAATTTTTCGCAGTTTCTGCTCCTTGTCCAAACTACCGAGGGCTACAATGAGACTTTCCAAAACCCTCCTCAACCTTTCCCCTGTTTTTTGCCGTCTCCAGCGTACGTGAGTTTCTAAGCAGATACACTCCGGTGTGTAACTGGGCTGTGAGATACGTGTGAAAGTGGCTTTGCCATTACGAGTGCGATTTGAAATATCCTTTAAAGCAAATATCTGGAATCTTGGATGTGAAAAGCGGTGCCTGAAGTTTTCAGCTCTTGATTCGCTTCCCTTTGGGGAATGGCAGGGAGAGGTCTGCTCGAGGCTTGGGTAGGGAAGTGTAAATGCAAGCTCCCCCCTTGAAAAGTTGAATTAAATTTTTATTTTTTTTTTTTTTATCCAATCCACTGTGAGTACCAGAAAAGCTTTACATTGCTGTGGCCTTTGCTAAGCTCCTGGACAAGCGGCAAAATCCGTAGCTCAGGTAATGCTCGGAGTTCGTGAAAACTCAAGAGTTTTTAAAGTTGTTTTGGATATTGGTTTTCCAGCAGTAAACTGTTTTCTGCTGATGGTAATTCTGTTGGTTGTTTCAGGCAGTCTTTCTATTTTAATTCTTACACAAGGTATTAAATAAAAAGCACGTATGCCTTATTTTGGAGCACTGAGAAGCTCAGTCTCTGCTCTGGGTGGCAGCAGGACCAGCCCCATCCCCTGCCTTTGGGCAGGTACCGCTGGAAATGCCACCCTGCCCCTGCCCTCCCCGCTTGTTTTTGCATCATTTTGGAAGGTGGCAACAAATCCCAGACTCTTTCAAATCCCAGAAGCTGTTCCGATACCACGTCACGGAATTTCACAGTGAGTTTTTTCTTTTTCTTTTTCTTTTTTTTTTTCCCCCCCTTCTTTTTTGAGAAGCAGGCAGCAAGTGCTACACTGGGATACCGGGGAAAAATACTCAGCATCCTATCCATTATGCATGGCAAGTGTCCTTCATGCTGGGGGACGCATCAGCGATTCCCAAGCTTTCAGCAGCTCCTCCTGTGGTCCCACTCCTGCCCGTCTGTCACGCAGGCTGCCAAGGTTGCCCCATCCCTCTTTCATTCGATATGGGCTGAGAATGACAGGCAGGGGAGCGAGGGCCATGGCAGCCGCCGGCGCAGCGGCGGGCGGGCGGCCGGGCTCCGAGTACAGCTGCTGAAAGCTGTCAGGATCTTGCCAGGTCATCCCCTAAATGAAGATCTTCCATCCTGGTCTTTTTTCTCCATGGCCGGAGACTTTTTCCAAATCCACCACGTGCTTTTTCCAGAAGCCCCAAACAGAAGTCGCTGTTTGTGGGGATGAAAAGCACGGCAGAGATTTTCCCTTCTGTGCCTTGGGCGTTCAAAGGCATCTCTGTTTCACCTTCTGTTGTTCCAAGCCGCCTTCTCCTGTCCCTTTACATCGTGCTCTCACATTTTGCTGCTTTGATTATTTATCACGTGTCATCCCTTATGTTCTGGGAAGTTTCCCCCGTCCCATCGGCCGGCCAGGCTCCCTCTCTGTTCCCTCTTCTCCCCCAAAAACAACACCAGACCCCATTTCTCAGGGTGCAATTTCGAGTGAGCTCTAAGATTTCCCCCATCCTTTCCCTGGTCCCATTCACTATGGGCAAAGCCATCTCCTTCTCCCTTTTAAGAACAAACCTTTCCATGGCCAAGAATCTTGATATTAACTTATAAACCACTCTGTCCCCCCCAAAAAGGGGGAGAAAAAAAAAAAGGCAATTTGTGTTAATGTATTAGAGGTATATATTATTTTTGATGTTGCAATTCAAGGCAAAAGTAGCTGGCTACCTGTGTGGAGTTTTCCTCTAAACTTCTGATCTGGCCACAGGACTTTTAATCACATTTGAAAAAAGCAAAACAGAAAAAACCCACCCAATGGATGTGTCAGGACACTGTGCTTGTGTGCAGGGCTCTGATATGGGGCCAGCCCCACGGCGACGTGTTTCCCATCCAACGAGGTGAACCCAACGCTATTCGTACCCATAAAAAGAGATGTCACAGGACATTTCTTCATTAAACTGCATTTATCCTGCCTCTCCTGTTCCCCCTGGAAAGTAAGCTACTATGCGAGTAGTCCTATTTTTAATAGGAACATTCAGAAATAAATTAGCCTCAGGGGAGGCCGGGGAAGAGGTTACATCTGTGGTTAGAGATGAAACGGACTTTCCTGAGGAGGGGATTATATTATTTGCCTCTTGGTTCTGGTATTTCTGCGACGCTCAAAACTCCCGACTCCTTCGATTTCCACTTTTGCAGCTGGAAATCCCACTTTAAAATCCTCGCTGTCCACGCGAATCATGGGCTTTTGCTGGTAAAAAAAACAAAAACCCAAAAAACCAAAGGGGGGGTGCTTTGTCGAGTTCTTTTCCTTCCCTGTGTGCCCCAAGGAGGGAACGCATTTCCCGATGATAAACCCAACAGGTGCCCGGGCTGTTGGGTACTGGAGCCAGTTGGCTCCTTGCCGGCCGGCGCACAGTGGCTATATTGTGTCTCTTGGTTTTTGTGTGCTTCCACGTCCTTCTGAGGGATGGTATAACCCAGTTGAAATACATACTTAAACTCCTGAGGGATTAAGTGTGTTTCCTTTGCTTTACAGTTCAGAATTTTACAGTTTCTTTGTTTGGGGGTTCTCAGATTGCTTAATGATTTTTTTTTTTCTTCCTCCCCCCTCGTTTTGCCCAGATGTGTATAATAGCAGTATTTGAACCTTACTAGGTTTGCCAATTTTATTACTCGACATATGGTATATCCTTTTATTTTTGTCTAGTATATCATTCTTCTGCTGAGAAATCCCTTGGTACATGCTTTTTCCTTATTGTTCTTCAATTGTTGGGTTTGTGCCTCGTCTGTTCTCCCAAATTCCGCTTTTTGCCTGTGATTCAAGGAGAAGTGTCAGATGTTTTGCTTCTGTCTGAAAAGTATTGTTTAAACTGTCACTTATTGGAAGTATTACGATAGATTAATGTTAAAACACCCCTTTTCTCCACCTCCCCAGTAACCTCTTGCTTTCCAGCACAGGAGAAGGCGCTGGGTGAAGCGGGTGCTGCTTGAGCCCATTAATCCCAGAGCATGGGGCAAATCCAGACCCACATGGTGATGCTGGAGATCCTGAGCTTCCCAGCAAGGAGTGTGAGCCCCCACAGGTCTGCTCGGCCTCTGCTGGGAGGGTTTGGGGGCTCATCTCACCCCCAGTCCAGCTTCTCGTATGGGGGGGTGGGGAAATCACTATTTTCTTCCACCTGTAAAGCATCCCAAACCCTGAACCCTCCTCTCCCCTCTGCCACACGGAGAGGTTAGAAATGTGACTTTCTCAGGCAGCTTTGCTTTCCCATAATGTAAAGACACATCCTTTGCTCCAAGCATTATATATGCGTTTAAAAGTTGTGTATGAGAGCATAATATTCTGTCTGAAACCCTGCGTGTGTGGCTCATCCTCACATTTTTATTAGGTATTTAGAGTGACCAACATTCGCAGAGAACGTGAGCAGAGATTGTTTTCCTGGTAGGCTCGAGAGCGGAATCTTTTTGCGGTTTCCATCTATATAACTCAATTAAATGGCATTAGGATAGACTTACATCAGCTGAGTTCTCAGCCTGGAGACCAAATATAATTCTTAATAATGATGGTTTTACAAGTGATTTTTCTTTATAAAATTTTATTACTGTTTTCTTCGGAGTGGTTTCTTAAGTTTTTCTTGCTTTATAGTAAAGTCTGCCTGTAAGAGAGTTCAGCCTGAGAATATTTTGTTTGAGAGTGAGTTGGAGTTTCAGAATAATTTGTAGTCTACTGAAAGTATCCCTGATGTACTATTCAAATGATAACTCTTGTATAAGCTTCCCAATTCAGCTGTAAAGGCACAAATCACTCGAATTCTATAATTTGTTTCCCACGCAATGGGAATAACACACAGCTTTCTACTGGCAAATGTTTTGCTAATGTTTGTATCTGGCTTTGGAAATTATAAATTGCTGTCTGATGCTAATTGTCGTTAATAAGAATAATAACAACCTCTCAGGTAATCTTCTCTATAATGAGGAATAAAAATAATTTCCTTAAAGCCTTGCTAATATTGGCAGTGGAGCGTGAGTGGTTGTCGTGTTTTGATGTGCCTTGAGAAAAAAGGGTGAAACTTTGCGCCGCAGCAAACATAGATGACAGTCGTGGATCAGACAAGCAGACCTGGTTTAGAAGAATCCTTTTGTTTTCAATTAATATAATAAATGGGCAGAAGTTGTTGCCCAGTGTGTTTTGCCAGTAAAATAGAGATATTATCCAAAATACTTATTCATAGGTTTTACTTGTAGGAAGGGGAGCTGCGTGGTGGGATCGTGTGAATTAACGGGGTGCGAGCGGTGGTGTGTCCTCAGGCACCAGTACTGTCACTGCACCCCAGGGAGGGGGCTTGTGGTGCACGATATCGACTGGATTTAGGGGAAATCTTTGCATGAGAACCCCCAGACATAAGATTTAGGGTTTTAAATAGTTGCCCAGAGGACCCACAGGCAATAACCCTCCTGGAGCCCAGCTTGTCTACCTCGCCGGGATGAACGGCTTAAACTGGCCCCGCTGGAATTCAACCACTGGCTTCCCAACAAGTCCAGTTATTTGGGAGCTGATGCTCAAACCACTGAACTATCAGCCTCAACCTAATTAATTCTTAACCTTTCACCAGAAATAGGTGGTCTAAGCTTTTGGTGGCTGTGCTTGGGTCATCCCATCAGCGGTACCTGCTGACTTTACTGCAGTGATTTCCCCGGCGTTGTTTTCTCGCCGGGCTTTTTTTTTCTACAGGCATTTGAATTAATAGCTGTGAATAATTGTGGCTGCTTTGCTTACAAATACTCCGGAGGAGATGAGCCGTAAAGACAAGTGGTGGGGAGCTGAATAACTTTTTTTTTTTAGCAATAATTCAGGCAAATGCATTGTTGAGGCAGAGAACTGGAGTCCAAAGTGTATTTTCAAATAAAATAGGCCTTTCCCGAAGGCACCGTCCTGGGGCAGCGTAACAGTGTGACTGTGCAGTGTGGGGTTTGTGGCAGTGAGAAGGGCCAGGATCGGCCATTTCCTTGGCTCCAGTAAAACTTTCCCCTTTGAAATGTCTTTATTTTGCCACCAGAAAGGCACCTGGCACGTGTTCGGGGCAGGCTGAGCACACAGAGCCTTCAATCGAAGCCCTTCAGCATTGTAGGAGCATCACCCACTATTGATTTTTTGCTCCTATCAGAAGAGAAAAGGGTATTTTAACAGGCATTCTGGGTTTAATGTGCCATCTGGAAGCCCTCCTGCCTACCTCTGTGACTGGGAAGGGCTTTCCCAGCTCAGATCCTCGGGGGAGCTCAGCCTCAGGTGCTGCCAAAAACTTGGATGACACCACAGCTGCTTCCTGACTATTGCCACCCAGCGTGGGGTTTTAATTGACTTGAAATGAAAAAAAAAATAATATATATATTAGTACCTAGAACTTTATAAATCCATAATTTAATATGACCATACACCTTATACGTATAATAAAATTATGTTTTAATTAGAAATGTTAGTGGCTGTCTTTGGTGGGGATCTGTTTTGGGTTGCAGTTGTCTGAATTTTGGTATATATTTTTATGTGCACACAAGTTAAAACTTGTACAAGTGGTGGTAGGGATCTACTCTACTGGAAGATGTTAAATTCATGCCTGAGCATTTATTGGTAATGTATGGTTTCTCTTTGATAAGATTGGTGATATATTGATAACGATGCTTAGATCTCATGTGTCCTGTGACAAGGCTGGAAGGACTGGTTTCCTCTCCTGAGTATATTCTTAGATAAAAGGTGTGGTTTTTTTTCAAATTTAACATATTTCCGTATGAGAGTTCCTAACCCTGATCCTCAGTTTGTATAATTCATAAAAACTTCTGAAATATGTCCAAGAAGATTCATCTCCTGTTCACAATTTCAATTTTACGAGAGGGGCGACACGCTGAGAACCCGGAGTAATTCCAAGCGGCGCTCTCCCCAACCGCGCTGCTTTTACGGCAGAGCTTGCAAATTGCCCAGTGAATTTATGTCTCCCCGAATCCAGCTTTTCTTCTCACTTTCAGTAAATTTCACACCCGCTGGGGTCTCCCCAAAGATCGCTCAGTAATGGACGTTTATGGGAACATTTGCAAAAATAATAGAAAACTTGCAAGTTCCTGGAAACGCCTTTGGATTTTGCTGTGATTCACTGTACCATTAGCAGTTCTCCTTTTAGTTACTGATGCCACCCCATCTTACACAGACTTGTGTGTGTATTTATATATAGATTTATTTTTTTTTTTAATATATATATATCTATATGGCTTTCCAAGCCATGACAAACCAGTAAAATAATTGAGTTAGACTATTTCATGAAACTTTCCAACGTGGGAGGCACTAAGATTTTTCCAGCCACAGACTGGAGGATCCCCTCGGTTAATTTGGATGAAGAAGTGATTCTTGTCCTCACTGAGTTCTGGATTTAAATAGGTGAGTGGGAGAATAAAAAAAGGAAGACAAAACAACTTCTTCAGGATCACTCTGTGTTCTATTAATACCTGACCTAGGTTAAAAGGCAGGGGTTTTTTTGCTTTCTAGTTTCAGAGTGTTATCTACTCCTGGATCAAACCTCAGGCAGAAAGAACTGAAAAAAACCCTAAAAAACCCTACTTTTTTTTAGAGCATGACTGTGCAGTAGTGTGAAAAAGGCAAATACAACCTTGTCTCTCTCAAGCAAGGCATTTCCGTGGAGGTAGGGAGCTATTAATGCCATTAGCAGGCAGGCATCTGGAAAACTGCGCCGCTCTGGTCTCCTGTACCCAAGAAAAATTAATTCAAAGAGGAACAGGTGCTAAAAAAGACTTTCTGGGGTTTGAGGGGGAACAAGGGGCCAGATTTCCAAGAGGTGGTGGCTGGAAGAGCTGGGTTTGTGTGGCTGGGCAGGACAGAAGCTGGTGTGGACAAGGTTGATCTATAAATAATATCAAGGGGTAAGTACCAGGGAGGAAAAGGAGCTGCTGAGGGTGTAGAGCAGCATTGGCAAAAGAACAAATGGGTGTAAATTAGCTATGTGTAAATTTAAACTGGAAATTAGATGAAGGTTTCCAACGATCGTAAACTTTTTAGCAATTTATGAAACGGTAATCCCTTTCCTGTGGCACAGATGCCTGTGTTTCGGAGGCAGCGCAGCCCCGTCAGCTTTATTTAGCACCGGGGGGGACGTTGTTCAGGAGGGGGGTGAGTAACTTGCTCAAGGTTTACATCCAGCTGTTTAAAACAAAAAAATCCCCATAAAAGCCTGGCGTGTTGTCTTGTATTTCGATGAGATTAACAAGGATGCATGAAGATTGTTTAATAGATCCATTATTTGTCTGTTTATTCCTCTAATAAATACTCATTCCATTTGGATAACTTGTATTTGGGGATTTTTTTTCCTGTGAGCGATCCTTTCTGAATTTAAAATGTGATATATTTGCATTATGCAGAACCGTAGCTCTTCAAACCAGCGAAAGTCTGTCTTCTCTCTTCATCCCAAAGAGCTGATAGACCTGCCTGGACCAGACAGTTAGTAAAAGTATTGAGATTTTGGAGAACTTGCCCTTTGAGGCCCTTTCTGGTTGTGCTCAGGGTGGTGTCAACGGGGTTTCTACTTCTTCCACATCAACCCAACCTCTGCTTTTGAGGAACCTCAGACCCTGGCAAAGCCCTGAGTAGAAACCCTTCTGAAGGTGGTCCTGATGCCTCCTTAGCAGGCGCAGTGGCTGCTGCTTGGAGAGACCCGAGTGATTGATGGTCCCACCTAATTTTAGATTGCAATTGAAGCCTATTAGTCTGTGATCGCTAATCAGAGGGAAAGTTGTTTTTTGTTGGCTTTTATTACTCATTCCACTTTGTCCATATTAGTTACAGGCATAATGTGATTGCTGTTCTGCTTTGCCGATATCTAGCGTTCCCGAGGGACCCTCTTCACTAACATCTAGATTTCTCTTTACAGCTTGACAGGTTGCTGTTACAGCCATGGAATGATTTTTAATACTTTATAGTTCTCAATGCAAAAAAAAAAAAAAAAAAACAAAAAAAAAACCCCGCTTTATTATTTTTATAGGTGAGGGTGACATAAATGTGAAAGTGCCTCCTGTTACTTGATATTTAATTGTGAAAGCATCCGCTGGAAAAATAGCATGAGCTGGTGTAATCAGTGCTGGAGCAGACCTGCTAATCTTTTCATTTGGTCTAGACATCGAGGATGCTTTGTACGAGTCTGGCTGCGGCCCGATAACCCAAGACCTTCTGGCCTAAAAGTTTCGGGACTCTTTATGAAGGGGTGTGGGGGGGGAAAAAACCTCCTACGTGAAACCCCTTTCAGTTTGCCTGTTCCTCTTTGGGCTGATAAATGCCTGGTCGATTAGTTCATGGCAAAGGTATTTGGAGGAGCGGTGGAGGCGGCTGGTGAACGCCGCGATGGCTGCGAGAGCCCTCAGCGCTCCCCGGCAAAAGGAGGGTGCTGGGCACAGCTCTCTTGGGTCTTTGAACTGGGATAATTATGGTTAAACAGCGTTTCCATTTGCTGGGCTACTTTAGAAAAGGTTTTTTTAATTACTTGCATTCCTAAAGAAATCCCTGGTCCCTGGCAGAAGTGAAGAATATGTTTCTTTGTGCTTTCTTCCCCTCTTCTTCATTGTTAAATTGCAACAACCCTGCTTGCTATCTATTTTAAGACAATTTAAAGATTGTATATAAACACTAAAATAATTGCCAGTGGTCTGTTTTCCCCCATGATACTTCTTTTTCATACATCACCCTCCAGTTTTAATCTGTACCATGGTTTGCGTTGCCCCTCAGCACCTTTAATTAAGGAGCGGGTGGGAGGGCAGCAGCAGGAGAGGGAGGGAATCCCCTTCACCTGAAAGATCCATTGGGAAAGTCATTCGGGGTCAAACCAAAGAAATCCTGTCTCTCAACAGTGGCCAAACCCGAGTGCCTGAGGAGGAGTATAAGAATATAAATGAAGTCTTATACATTTGATGAGTATTTTAGTTCTTTGCATGGAAAAAAAAAATCAGATTTTATCTACCCTGGAAGGGTTCCAGCGCTGTCTAAAGGAAAAATCACTGTCTGAGTAAAACCACTGTCTGGTCTGGGGCAGCACTGGGAAGCACTGGGATGGCTCATCCTTGGGGAAGTCGCGATGCCGTTCCTGCGGGGATGGGTTCAGCTGCTGCTGCCTGGACTTGTCCTTGTGGGGCTGGACCAGGACGAGCTCCCGCTGGCGCTGCGCCCATTTCACTGACCTGCCCCAGCATCCGGAGAGAAAACCAAAGCCCCCTGTAACTTCCGGTGTTACCTTGGAAATAGATGACTGTGAGATTAAGAAAAAATAAAATAATAAAAAAAAAAATATATTAAGAAAGGAGATGGGAAGCCTAAGGGTGACACAGCGTTGGCCTTGCTGGTTTATACTTGTTTTGACTGGTTCTCATGTCCTTTAGTCCCATTGCTGGGTGATAACTGGAATACCTGTGTTGAGAGAGCTTCAGAGAAGGTGTGAATAACCATCTCCTTTGCCTTTTTTTCCCTCCCCCAAAATATTATCTTTTGTAAAATGAAGAAGTTTATACATCACTTCTTATTTGGGGAAGGAAAGGCGAGAGGTTACAGCAAAATAAAGCAGGGGGTTTGGGGTGTCTTCATTGTCTTTTAAACAATCAGGAGAAACAGGCCTTTAAAAATATATCTGTATTAAATATATCTGTAAATATAATTTCTTTAGGAGATTAACTTAATGGAGCAGCATTTTCTTTCATTTTTTTAACAGAAGGCCAAGAACTGAATTTCTTTTGGGGGCTGTAACTTCACAGAGCACCATTTTCTTTCCTTTTTTTAGCAGAAGGTTAAGAACTGAATTTTTTGGGGGGGCTGTAACTTCACGGAGTACCATTTTCTTTCCTTTTTTTAGCAGAAGGTTAAGAACTGAGCGGTGCTGGGCAACGGGATGGTTGACTGAGACAAGGGTTGGTTTTTTTTCCTTGATTTGACTGAAGTGCTCTGGAAGGAGATGAGACACGTCCTAAGGAAAGGCTCAGGACTTGACTAGTTTTTCCTCTGAGTTCTCGGGCCACCGAGCCTCTTCTCCTTTAACTTATCAGATCTCAGTGCCAGATTATCTCTCTGCCAGCTTTTAGAAGCTCGCCTTGGTTGTCAGCAGCTTGTCTGCTAATAGGCACAAGTGTTCTCCATCAGGGCTGGGCCAGCAAAGCATCTGGAAATGGGGAAATTCAGAGGAAATATCGCTGGGGGAAACCCGTGCAGATTGGGAGAGGGAACTGCCAAACTAGAAATATTTATATAGTAAACGCATATGCTTGTGTGTAAATGAAGTGCTTAGAAACCCTGTGAGCAATCCTCCAAACCTGTTTTGTGGACGTTTTAGCCTAGAAAATATATTTGAAACCTTTCTTTGTACGAGTGAATGTTTGGAGAGAAATCGCCAAGGAGTTGGGTGCCCAGCGGCATTTCGCTGGAACAAGGCACTTGCCTTCCAAGGTCCTTTTCCCTGGTTGAATTTATTTTATTTTTTTATATTTTTTTGCACAATTTGAGATACGTTGCCCTTGTATCATTTCTATGGGCACGAACAGATGATTGTTTTGGAAAAGTAGATTTTTTTCTTTTTTTTTTTAATATAGTGAACCAGGGAGTTACACCTGAACTTTTCACCACTCACTTTAAACAAGTGCTGAAGTGTAGAGCTAAGCAGAAAATTGTATTTACTAAATAGCACGGTTCTGCCAATTATTTTCATGATGTGTTCAGTGTTTAAATGACTTGTAAAATGTAATTAGATTTCATTCTCATTTTAATACTCTTGATTCTGTGGGTTGCATAAGTTAATGGGCTGAGCTTTACCTTCTGCAGCAGCAGTTTTGGTACCTGTCTGTGCCTAATTATTCAGTGGTTATTTTCATATCTATCTTTTATTTTTCAGTACAACATGCAGACACGGTAACCATGTGCTTTTTTAATATTATTTTATGCTTCCTCTATAAATCTTGGTTCATAAGAAGCGTTGCTAAATGTTGCAATTCATTTCACCACTTCGTATTTAATGATTATCATGTAAGAGCATCTTGGGACTTGTCTACACAAGAACTGCAGCGTAATTAAACGGAGGTACACATTTTAGGACTTGCCTACCCAGGGAAATTCATTGGAATTTTAGTAGGATGTGAATTTTAGAGCAGAATTTTTTTCCTCAGGAATGTCTTTTATGGATACTTTTGTTTTGGAATAAGAAGGTTTTGTTGCAGGCTTGTTTTTTGGAATTGCAGTGTGTGTTCCTCAGGTGATTACACACTCCTCGCTCAAGAATTTGGAATCTGGCCCAAAAGTAGATGTTTCAGCAGATTATTTTTTTGTCATAGAAATACTACTATGTTCAGTTTAGCTCCAGTTTGTAATGATTTTTTTT
>JAHREE010000295.1:2333236-2353919 GCA_033628505.1 Tringa tobata | reverse complement strand
GTGGTGGGTGCAGCCCTGGTGCTGGTCCCTGCATCTCCCTCCCAGCTGCATCTTGTTCCCCGTGTGTGGCGGGTTGTGGCATCTCGGGGGGGGGGCTGTGCTCTCCTGGCTACCCTCCGCTTGCAATTAGTCACTGGTGCCGGTGCCAGCATGCTAATGAGCATCCACGGGCACCCATGGTTTTGCCATCTGTGGCGTGCCGGGGGAGGACCAGGAGGGTGCCTTCGGTGCCATCCCCTGCTGTTCCTCCCATTTCAGCCACTGCTCATCTCTTTGTGTGGGGCTGCAGTGAGTGTGGGGCTGCTCATCTGCCCCGGGTGGGCGTTAGGGCTGCTCTAGCTCTTGGAGAAGGGAGGAGGTGAGGTCAGAGTGTCTCCAAGCAGACGCACATCATGGTTGTGTGCCCATCTCTGCTTGCTGAGGAGCTCACGGTGCCCAGATGGCATCCAAGCAGCTGCCTGCTGTGGCAAAAGCATCACCTGGGTCCCGTGCCCAGCTGAGATGGAGCCCCTGGAGGAGAGCCAGGCCCAGCACAGGGTCTTCCCCACCGCCACGAAAGATTTTGTGTCAAGTGCTGCCTTATCTGGGGAAGCATCCATCTGTCTGTGCAGGTTTTGACCCAACAGAGCAGGCTGCTCCCGAGCCTCCTCTCTTCCCTGCTGTGTCTCTCGCGCAGCCCTTGCAGGCTCACCCTCCTCTCCCCTTTGGCATCTTACAGGAATTTATATATTTTTTTTTTAAATTCTTTATATGTTCTCAAGGGCTTTGCAGTTCCTCACTGGCAGAGCCCTGGACGTGGCTGGCTCTGCAGAGGGATGCTTTCCAGCCCCCCCAAAGCCAGGGAACGCTCGTGGATCCCCCGCAGCTCCTGCCTCCTCCTCCAGCCTGCCCTCCCCGCCTGCCCCCGCAGGACTATATTTGGGCTAAATATTCCAGCCCGTAGCCCCAACCTGACAGTTGGAATGTCTATCCCGATATCTTGTAAACATTTCTTCCGATTAAAAGATCCAGATTGCTGGTGACCAAGCCGTGACTCAGCCCCATGTGACTTCCCAGGAATTCGCCCGGGATGGGCGGCAGGAGCTGCCAGCTTCAGCCCCGCGCGCCCGGCGGGGAGGCACCTGCTGATTCATCCTCACCTTCTCCTTCTCCAGCCTGATAACGCTACAGCACGGGCTCCCAAACACCACCCTCCGCCGTGTTGCAGCGAAAGCTCTTGTCTGACAAGGGCCACGCTTATTTTCCCAAAGCCTGGAAGCTGCTGCCTGCACCCAGGCAGGAGCGTGGATCTGGCAGCCGGTGGGGTGTTTTCCATGCGAAGCTGGAAGATAACCCCGGCACCACGTTGCACCGGCTCCTGGATTTCACATCTCTGTGCCCTAGGCAGCCAGGATTTGGCTGGAAATTCCCCCTAGAAGGTTGCGAAAAAATTGGGAACCAGGTTTGAACCATCGCTGTGAGGATTTGCTGCGGCAACTTTATTCTGCCCCAAAAGTAACAGCATCCCGCGTCTGTCCTGGCAGCTCGGCTCTTTAAAATTGCTCCAAGAGGCAGCAGTTGGGGTAGGGGATGGACTTTCCTGGCCTTCGCAGTCTTAAGGTTTTTAGGCAGTCAGTTAATGGTTTTGACGGTCTTAATTTGGAGTGGGAATGAAAAGTTCAAGCAGTGACTTCAGGGTAACGCCCCTGGGATAAGCTGTGACATGGTTAATAGAAAATTGTAATGTTGTTAAAGTGCTTTTCCGTAAAATGCCAGAAGAGGAAATTAACGGCGTGGGTTCTTTCTTTTCCTAAAAGTTGATATCGTTCTTTTAATTTAATTTTTTAATCCATTACATCAGCACTCAGCACTTTCACCATGCGGCTTTCATTTTATGGCAGTTTCTGCATTAGCTGTGGCCACTGATGTCAGTGTGGGGAGAACACACCATGGGTTTGCTGTGCAGGTACCTAAATGGCAGCCAAGCTCTCCATGCAAAACCAGATAAACTTGAAGCTGGAGAAGCTGGCGGGTGCCTTGCTTTAAAGACCAGAGCAACCTCTCTGATTCAGCAGTGGCTGCTCGCGGATGCTGGTTTGGATGCTCCGTTGCTTCCTTGACGGGGTGTCATGCAGGTGGTTCGAGAGGGTGAGCATGCTGGTGATCCTGCTCAACTGCGTGACGCTGGGCATGTTCCACCCCTGCGAGGACATCGCCTGCGACTCGCCGCGCTGCAGGATCCTCCAGGTATGGCTCGGCCGCTGCTTTCACCTTAACAACAGCCCCGGGTTGGTGGGGAGCGGGAAGGACCGAGCTGTAGCAGAGCTGGCTCCAGCTGTGGTGGAGGTACCCTGGGATGGCTGGGTCCTGCCTGCACCAGAACTGTAAAAATTGTTGATTTTGGTGCTCAGATGTGAACACACAGTGTCATCAGGCAAAGCCCCTGCCAGGCTGTGTCGGCTCCAGCGTAGCCAAGCCTTGCTTGGAGTGCTTGGGGAGGGTTAACCATCGAGTTTGCAGTGAAAGCAGAGCCCAAAATATACTGGTCCCTTTATCCCAGTGCTGTTGGTCAGACAGAGTTGGGGGAAAGGCACAAGGCTGCTCCCAACACTGCCTCTGCCCAGGGCTTTTAGCCCTCGGTGGTGCAAAAGGAGACCTTGTTGGGCTTGGGTCTCTAGTTCCCTTCTCTGGTGCAAGCGTGCAGTGATGCAGGAGCATCCCTCCCCCGTGCCTTTCTTTTGCAGAGCTTCGACGATTTCATCTTTGCCTTCTTCGCGGTGGAAATGATTGTCAAGATGATCGCCCTGGGGATTTTTGGGAAGAAATGCTACTTGGGAGACACGTGGAACCGCCTGGACTTCTTCATCGTCATCGCAGGGTAAGCTCTGCGTGAGGGGTCCCTGCGCGTCTCCGTTGTCATTTGTGGCACCACTTGGCAAGCGTGGGATTTGGGGGAGTGGCTGGTTTGTGGTGGTGAAGGCTGAGGACTTGCTGGGCATCGGCGCTGTCGGCGTTATCCATCCTGGCTCCGTGGTGGGGACCACTGCCCGGACCGCAGCGGTCCCTCTGCTCCTCTCCATAGCTGGCGGGAGAGCTGAGGCTCAGCTCATGGAGGAGGGCAGGGCAACAAAAGCTGTTTGTAGTGGATTTTGGCCAGCCCCGCGCCCTGGGGCTCCTCGCCGGGTGATGGGCTCGGCTCTTCCCCCTGCGGCCCCGCTGATGGTTTTGGTTTCCATCAGGCAAAGTGGTGGAGAAGCAGGCGGCTGGGAGCACGGAGCGGCGTGCCAGGGAGGAGAGTTCAGTGAAATGTGCATGATTGCCCTCCTTATTATACTTTTTTTTTTTCTTTTTTAGTGAGGGAAAGCGACCAAGTTTGCCTTTTTGAGTGTTTTCCTTTCTGAGGCACCTGGTTTGAATTAAAGGCTCTTCCAGCACCCGAGAGTCTCCTGGCGGAGGCTGGAAATCCACATGAAAAGTCCCTGGCCCCCAGCCAGTGAGCTGAGTTTCTTTGACACACGAATCGCTCACCGGCCCTCGCCTCCCCTCCCTGCTCCAAGAGCCCAAAAACCTTTGGGAAAACAGTGGGTTTTTTCCTCATTTGATAGATCAAATTTACTGGATTTTCCTGGAAAAGAGCAGGGCATCCTCCCAGCTGGGCTGTTTCCCCGGTGTGGGTTTGGTGTGCCCCAAGAAGGAACAACACCTTGGTGGGCTTTGCTTATGGTCCATAAGGTCCATGCCGGCCCCGTAAGGTCATGGCAGACATCTCTGCTAGGCAGTTGGGAGAACCAAAGCAGTGGCCCAGGAAAACCAGTTAAGGAGATGCCAGGTGTCCCAGTACATCCTTGGTCTGGGAAACTCCTTGCCGTGGGATGCTGCAGAGGCCAAAAGATGGATGATGGCTCAGACAGGAGGCAGAGATAGAGGGCAGAAAGGCCAAGAGCTGTAACTGTCCCCTCTAAACCCATATTCTGCAGGAGGTCGCAAGCTCGTGCTTTGCAGCTGCACCAACCTCTGGCTCCTTGGGTTAGGAGAGGGCTCAAAGTTTCCTCCTGAAGTTTCTGAGCAACGTTAAGGGCTTCAGCGACGGGACATTGGACAGGGTGGGACCCTGGGTCTGACCGGCTTTGGAAGGGTTATAAACACCAGTAGCACGACCAAGGGCTGGAGCCTGCTAAAGCCACCCTGCATATTCTTTATTTCTTATACTAGATTTGTGATAAACAACCAGACCCAAGCGAGGCCAGGTATCCCACCTGGGGAGGCTCGGGGAGGCATGGTGGTGGGTGCTGGGCTGCTTCCAGCTCTACTGCCCTGGGGTGCTCCTGCGTTTCCCCTCCCAGCCCAAGCCTGTTGAGGTTGCAAAGTGTTTGGAGCCAGAGTAGAGTCGTCCTTGATGTGCTTCTACAGAGAACCCACCACCATGGGACCTCAGCCTAGAGGGACATCAGCAGAGACTGTCCTAATCCCTACTGCTAGAATATATCTGGGCTTTGCTTAAGCATCATCCGATCTCCTGCCCACCTACCGCACCCGGGTGGGCATTTGGGTGTGTGAGAGCCACCTCCTTCCCGGGCAGAGGACAGAGTGGCACCGACCCCCCCTCTGATGCAGCTGCCTTCCCGCAGCCCCCGTGCTCAGAGACATTTATTTGCTGCAGAGGGTTTCGCAGCTTGACCACTCCCGTGGCTCCTGCCAGGTCAGCTTTGCCTCTCGCTCAATGATGGGTCTTTCCTTCTCGTGCATGAATTGTTCCCATCTGGGCCCCATCAAAAGCAATTCAGCTGACGAAGGATCGAAGGGGATTTAAATGCGAAGCGGAGCCTCTCCTCCCCCAGTGCCTGCTCCCTCTGCTCCCTTTCGCACCCTTGCGCTCTCCACCAGCCCTCTCCCCTTCCATCCTGGAGCTCTGCATCCTGCTGGGAGCATCCCTGCCATCCTGGAGGCTCCCTCAGCCATCCCTGGCAGCACCGAGTGCCAGGGAAGCCAAAGGGGCTGCAGGAAAAGGGGCTGCTTTTGTAGCAGAGGAAAAAAAATAAGGGACCCAAGCCCGTTACTAGACTCAAGATGTAGGGAAAAAAACCACTGTAAGAATAAGAGAAAAAAAGCACTCCAGGGTCAAATTCCAACCAGACGGAGGGAAATTCTTCCAGTAGCCCCCGAGTGCAGCTCTGTGGTTCCCAAAGGGGGCAAATTGCCCTGATGGGCATCCAGACCACGGTGTGAAGAGCAGAGCTGAGGAGGAAGGGATGAGCTGAGCTCAATGTGGAGGCGTCTTGCATCTGAGCTGGGAGTGTGGTGTGGGGGAAGGGGCCAGGGCTGAGATGTGGCCCTGGAGGAGGGTGTGTGCTGGGGCGATGCTCAAATCCCCTCTGTATTTGCTAGATACTCGAGAAAGGGCTTCACTTTTTTATGCAGGTCTCGCATAAGGGCTTCAGACGGATTCCCCAGTGAAATGACAGGAGAAGGGACCTCCCAAACTAACATTTTGATGTGGCCCTGGTGACCACAACAAAGCAGCTCTGCTTCTGCCTTCCTCTTTTCCTCCCCATTTTCATGCAAGACACAGGAGGAGGGAAGCAGCAGGACAGCGTGGGCTCCCCGGTGCCCGGCAGGTCCCTGGGATCCTGTTTCCCTGCCTCTTCCCTGTCTGCAGGCTGCAGAAATTGATGGCAGGGGGAGAGGAGAAGCAGCAAACCGTCTCTGTGGGGCATCAGGTGGGGCAGGCACGTCGTGCTGGGGGGGCAGGTGGGACGTGCTGTGTGCTCCCACGGGCAGACCTCCCATAGAAACCCTTCCCAACCACCACCTGTCTAGGAGAAGCTTCCAAAAAAAAAATCTCCCAAACCCCAGGGCCATTTCATCCCCCCCCTCCTCCCCATTGCTTGAGAAGTTTCAGGAGCTGCCAGTGGTTGAAATCATTAATTTTTTTTTTTTTTGGTTTTGGTGTTTTTGCCCCAAATCTGCCACTTGCAGAGGGCTGGGAGAGCCCCTCGGGTGCCGTGCTCGCTCCCACCGCGCTGCCGGCCACTTTCGTGGCATGCCATTAAGTACTTCTCAGCTCTGTTTAAACTGTCCAGACCAATCTCATGAGCTCATGGAGAGTAAATGACTTCTTTGTGACAATGTAATGCAATTAGCGCTAATTGTAGAGTGTGTAATGTCTGCAACACATCTCTGTAATTACAGTAAAACTTGCTGGGGATGAGAATAGCGCTGTATTATCAAAACTCAGCTTAGTGAAACATGGCTTTGGCTGTAGGTTATGGAGTTGCATGGGGAAAAGGGAAGGGGAAAAAAAAAAGAAGTGATGAATGACATAATTACGTTGTGTTATTTTAAAGAAGGGGATTTGGGGAGTTAGCTTTTAAGAGAACGCTTGAAGGTTAACGGGCGTCGCAAGCCAGCTCGCAGCCTCTAAAGACGATTCAATACGATTTCGACCTCTCCAAGCGCAAAGACAAAGATGTATCAAGGATGAGCCCTTGTTTACATCCCAAAATATGCAGAGTCATTTACGCTTTAGGCTCTGGCTGGTGAACTGGAGCTGTGGGATGGAGATGTGCTGCCTTGGGACCCAGCACCCGCTCTGCCTGCTCCAGGCAGGGAGCTCTTCTCCGGTGGGTCTGCAGGAAGAGGGTGGCCACAGGTTGAGATCCACCTGCTCCTCAGCTGGAGCCAGCCCCATCCCCAGCTGCATTATTGTGGTCCCACCGGCTTGTTTTGATTTTGGCCAGGTGAGAACTTCCCTGAACCTCTGCATCCCAGTGGATTGAGTTGTGCTTTAAACTGTCCTCATCCAAAAAAAAAACAAACCCAAAACCAAACAGCAAACCCAAACCAACAATGGTTAATTGTTTTTCCAGGAGAGAGGCTTTAAATCAGGGGATAATTTGGTACGATGAGAACTTACAGGGTTCCTCTCTGCCATGTCTAGACACAGGGTCACGCAGGGTTCCGGATCCGTGCCTGTGCTTCTGCTCCTCTCCGAGCAGGGCTGTGCCTCATCCCTCTGTTTGAGTTCTTGGGGTCTGCTCTCGCTCCGGGCGCCCTCAGTTGTTTGGCCAAGTCTGTGGAGTCCTGTTTGTGCTTTGCTCACTGTAACGGTGACAGGCCTCTTAAAAAACTTTGCAAGAAAGTTAAACACTTCTGGAATATTTTGCTTACGGTTTGAGACCAGCCGGGGCTGGAGGTGGTTGGCAGGCTGCTGTCTTCAGGAGCACAGACACCGTTTCTTTTTCTCTTTGCTTCCTGAACACTTCTTCTAATGTGTGTTATCATTTTTTTTCTCCCTCTGCTGAAGGCTGTATTAAAGAGTTAGCTCTGCTGAAGCCTTCATAAACAACACTTAAGGATGTCTTGCTCCCTCCCGGTTTTGAGTGCTGAATTTCAGGGATGAAACATGCTGCAGGAAGCCTTGCTGTATTCTTAGATAACAGGAGTGAAAGGGATGCCGCCGTCCCCAGTTCCATCCCTGCTCCATCTAAACCTGGATGGTTTCTGAAACGCTCTTTAGCTCAGAAATTGGGGTGAGGTGATGCTGCCAGACTGGTCTCTGCGGGGGAGCCGTGATCCTGTGGCTCCAAGGTTCCTGCTGGGGGCTTTGGGTGAAGCTTCCAGCGTGTGGCCTTCACCTCAAAGCCCCGTTTGCTTCACAGGCAGGCAGGGCCCCTCTGAAGGGCACTTTGTCTGCATGAAGCTGATCAAGGGCTGTTTCAACTCTGTGGTTCAGAGATGGGGAAGAAAGAGCTGACATGGGGCTGCCCACGGGAGTCCCTGCTGCGACTGCGGGCAAAGGCTGTTCTTCCCCCGTGTATTAGTCCCTTCATCCCTTAAAAACAACCAAAAAAAGGTATATAAAATAAGAGGGAGGCAGGGATGAATGTTGCTTTTTCATCCCCTCTGCCTGCCTGTATCGATCCTTCTCGCCTTGGAGACGTGGCTGCGCGGTGCCCTCTGCGCTGCCCGGCCACCCGGGGGTAATTGCCCGTGTAAGTGGCCCATTTGCACACGCAATTACCCGATGTGCAATCACAGCTGCA
This sequence comes from Tringa tobata, assembly GCA_033628505.1. NCBI lineage: Eukaryota > Metazoa > Chordata > Aves > Charadriiformes > Scolopacidae > Tringa > Tringa tobata. The sequence goes on along the minus strand of JAHREE010000295.1, from coordinate 2,345,898 downwards.
GCCCCTTTGAGCTGCAGTGAGAGCAGCACCAAACCCTTTCCCAGGAGCCTGCCCCTCTCCGGTGCTTTCCGCGATGGATGCAAGCGTCCTGGAAACCGGGAGCCTCCTGCTGCATCCCAGTTAATCCTGAATTCGGTGCTCTTTGCTCTGAGCAGAAGTGGCAGAACCACATCAAACCGATACTCATGAGCACAAACCTCCAGGGGTTCAAAATCTGGGGTCGAGCTTTGCAATTTGGTGCTTTAAATTACTTTTGGGAGGATGAAAAGCAGCCGAGCCCTGGGGCTGGTGGAGATGCTCTCTGCTCGCTGCTGCCTTTCCCCAGCCCTTGCGACCTTCCCAGCAGAGCATCCCGAGCGAGCCACGTCCCTGACTCACATCAAAACCTGCTGGGTAAAAGAAACCCCTCTGCAGCCTCCCTTGCAGCTGAGCTGACTCGAACCCACCTGTGAAAAGCCTTGTTTTTTTAAGTTTTAGGACTTCTTTTAAAGAGAATTATTTCATTTCTTTCAGTTCTTCAGGTGAACTTGCTGCTGCTTCAAGAGCCTCATTAGTCAAGTGTCCTGGCTGGGACACAGAGCGTGGCTGGATCCAGCAGGCTGCAGAGTTCACGCTCCCTCTGGTGCTATTCTTTTTATTCCATTCATCTTGATTAAAATGAGTATTTTTTTTAAAATTAAGCAACACCCCCGAATGTGGTGGGACTTGCGAGGCTTAAAAATCAAAAGCTGAGCACGGCAAAGGCGGTGGGAGGAAATTTCATTCCAGCTTTCTGAAGATACAGCGCCGCCTAAATAATTTCCCCTTGTCTTTTCCAACACCAAGTGGCTTAATATCATCCACTGATTGCTGCGCTGTGTAGATAAAGGGTGCCTGGATGCCCAGTTTGGAAACCTTTTAGCGCTGAATAAATCTGAGCCTATCTCTTGCCGGCAGGGAGCGGGGCTCTGCCTCTGTGGGCAGAGGGGTGGGCAGCTCCTGGGGATGCTGCCCTGCCTGCAGGGGCTTGGTCACGTCCCCTGGCTGTGCAGCACCCCCAGCACCCAGCTGTGAAAGGGAACAGCCCAAGCTTTCCTCAGAAAACGCCCTCGGCACAAATTCGGTGGCTCCGATGGGTTTTCACACTTTCTTCTGCTTCCCAAGCAGGGGTGATCCCGGGGATGGGAGCAGAGCCAGGACTGCAGGCAGGGTGGGTTGGAGAGGTGATGCTGGGTAGGTGAGGGAAGGGCTTGGCTGGCATTTCTGTGCTCTGTTAGAGGCTCACTGGGTAAGAGGAGCCCCTTCAGCCCCTCTTGTCCCCTCCAGAGCTCCTGAGCATCACTTCTGGGAGCCCCCGCAGACAGGGGTGCTGCCTGACACTGTGCTTCCAAGATCCTTCCTGAGGCTTTGGGTTTTATATGAGAGAAACCCCCACGTGCTCTGAGTCTCGCTATCTCCAGGGAAAACAGGAATGGATTTCAGCTGCCCGGTCCATCCTGAGCCATCCCTTGTGTGTGTGTGTCTGTCTGTCTGTCTGCTGAGTCCCGGGAGTTTTCCTGCTCGGAGGAGTGGTTGCCAAAGGTTTGCATCAGCTCTCTCTCCGCATCCCACCACCAGCCCGTTGTACGTCTGGCTCTGCAGATGCTCTGCTTTTATTCTTAGAAAGTCCTAAATATTTCCGCTTTCCTTCTGAATAACTCCAGCGATCGGGGGTTGCTGATCACTCTGACGAGTCTCAGCATTTGCTGTGAATCCATCCTGTTTAATGCTGAGTGTTTTTCTGAGCCTTTTTCTTGGCTGGGTACCCAGGTCCGTGGCAGAGGCGCTGACAGGCATCGCGCTTTCCCGTTTGAACAGAAATGACATTTGAGTTGAAGCTTCATCGGGGACTTTTTCCACTGCAGATTTTCAGTGCGTAAATGTTATATATGCTGGTAAATGCACCTGTCACCTCGCCAGTTGGTGACATCCTGACATTTGCTCTCCCTGGGTGTCTTCCTTTGCCAGGGACGTGGATTGATTCCTCCCGTGCATCCCCTTGCCTTGGGAAGTGACCTTAGAGCTGGGAAGTGGTAGGCTTCTCGTTGGACTTGTTCTTTATTAGTTGATTTTTATCCACTTATTTTTTCCCTTGAGCTGTTAGTTGTCAGCAACGTGTGGATCCTATAGTCTAGGTCTGGGCTGAGCTTGGGGTGCTGTAACGCTGGTGCTGGCAGCAGAGACAGGAGAGCACCTACCTGCCCTTGGTCTTGGTGTTCCAGTGTTTGTTCAAGCTGGTGGGTTGTTGGTTGGTTGGTTTTTTAAGTCTTTTAAGTTAATTTTAATTGGTTTTTTTCATATGTTAAATCTAAATGCGTTTTACAACATGCCCTTTGCAGATTACAAGCACACGCAGCTCTGGAAGTGAGTCTAGAGCTGTCATTAATCAGAAAATGATTTGTCTTGGTGCAAATAACCATATGGTGCTCTGAATTTTGCTGGTAGCCTCTGTTCTAACAATGGATGAAAGAAAAGCTGTATGTTTGACATGGGCTTTTTACCCGAATCCTGCAAACCATAGGAAAATCTTATTTTCAAGCAGCAAGTGAAACTTGAGAACCATTAAATGCAGGGAAATTGTTGACCCTCTCCTTACCAAAGCTCACCCAATGCAGCGAGTCCCACGCACCGAGGAAGGGGCTGCTTTTATCCCTGGGGCCAGGTGGGCTTTTGTGGATGCGCTCCCTTCCTCTCTGGTCAGAGGATGAGAACAGACTCACAACATCCACACGTGTCTGTCCCACATTTGTATTCCGGGACTGCCCCATGGCTGTGGGAGTCAGATAAATACAGAGGAATATGTTCAGGTTATTTTGGTCTTAGGTACGGTTGATCGTCATCACCCTCATTAGAGCCTATCAAGAGAAATGACGTAGAGCATCACTGCAACGAGTGTGGAGTTGTGTATTTGGGGGCTAGGAAGAGGAAGTCTTCTCCACTCTGGGTGCTCCTCACCTGATGATGGCTGGGATGGAGGAGGGTGGTCTTCTTGATTAGTCTTCTTGACTGGTCTCAAGAAGAGCAGAAGCCTCCAGCCTGCTGGAGCCAGCAGCTAACACAGAGCTGATGAATCCTGCAGGATTTCCAGTGGGGAGGGAGGGGGCAGCACTGACGCCTTTGTGCAAGGCATCGTCGGCAAAGCCTCCTCCAGAAGTGTCATGTCTAATCAGGTACAATTAATTCAGGCCAGGGCAGGTGTGGAGAAAGGCTGTGAGTGGGAAGCAGAGAGCCTGTCTTTGAGACGGGGCTGGAAGAGCTTGGTTTGTTTGGCTTTGCAAAATCAAGGCTGAGAGGAGATGTGATTTGTCCTCTGTAAATATATCGGGTGAGTAAACACCAGGGACAAAGAGCTATAGAAACTACTTAAAAAGACAGTGCTGGCATAAGAACAAATGGATATGAGCTCGTCCTGAATAAATTCAGGCTGGAAGTTAGGCTTCCAACCACCCAACTAGCTTTAAGATGGAATTTGATAATTTTTGGAAGAGATTAATATCCTGTGGTTACCCGTGGCAGCAGGAGGCGGGCTGTGAGGGAGCCTCATGGTCCTCTCCCTTCCCTTTGCCTGGCTCGGCCTCTTCAAGAATGCTTTTGGGCAGAGCTCTTGTGTTTCCCATGGCTGGAGAGCAAAGTCCTGGTGGTGACAAGACTGATGGCAAAGGGGCCATGATCAGGGTGAGTGGGTGCTGAGGGACCCCAGGGACTTGCAGCAGTCCAAGTGCAGCCTCAGACTAAGGCTTGTGAAGGTTGTGCCTCAGTGCCCTGAGCTGGGAAATAACCCCACCAGGCACAGTGTAGGAGGTTCCTTGGTCCATGTTTGCCCCATGTGTTATCTGCAAGTGTCATCAGTTTTGATTTGTGTGCTTGCCCCATCCCACCTGCCAATGATCTCTGCTGGGCAGAGATGGCACAGCTCAGCGTCCCGTGCTGTGTCCCAGATTTGTTAGAGTGTCTGTACAATTGTTGTTAAAAACAGGGATGTGTCTGGGAATTGCCTTCCTGGAGTGTGCAGGGACTTTCAGAAGCTTCTGCCTTGGACCTGTACAAAAACAGTAACTAAAGCAGATGAGACAGAGAGATCTGTGGCTGTGTGAGCTGGTGTATCATGTTCTCGCGCGTTGACTTTACTCTGATACGCAAACAACCCTTAATTAATTCCTCTGGCAAACTTTCCTGATGGGAGAGATGCAGCAGCAAGTCCCCCTGTGAGCGGTTGGCATATAATGTTTGATTTATGATGTTTGATAATCTAACATTTCTCCAGAAGATCCTTGACGTTGCTCCGCGTTCGTGTCTTCCGCAGGATGCTGGAGTACTCCCTGGACCTGCAGAACGTCAGCTTCTCGGCCGTCCGCACCGTCCGCGTCCTGCGGCCGCTCAGGGCCATTAACAGGGTCCCCAGTAAGTTGGATTCTTATTCCTCCCAGTCGATGCAAGTTCTTTATATCTGTGCCCTCACCATGGAAAGCGAACACAGATACTTCCCGTTGCAGCTCAAGCGTTCACCCAAGCCTGGCAGCGCGAGGTGCTACCACTGCTTTCTGGTTTCCAGTGCCTGGCACTCTCCTACCTTTAAATAATATTCCTTTTGACACCTGTGGGGTCAGAGATGGGCCACCAGTCAATAAGATAGCCAGCACTGTCTTCAGACACCTGCCTTTCTCATCTGAAGAGGGTCTTAGCAGGCTGCTAAGGTGAAGGGATGGAGGTGATAGGGATGGACTGAGCCAACAGGGAGCACAGGCAGAGGGGTCTGAGCGACGCCGCTCCCACCCTCCCTGTGCTACCCCATCCATTCCTGGAGAAATTGGGGTGAGGAAATCTTGTTGTGCCTGGAGACAGCCCCCCAGGAGGTGCTGAGGAGCCTCCTCTTGGAGCATCTCTTGCTCTACTACCCAGAGCTGGTCTGTACAGCAAAAATCCCCACTGCTTCCAAAACAAGCCTGGGTGGGATGGGAGAAGACTGTTCAGTCCTGGTTTATCGGGTCATGCATGAGGATCTCAGACCTCAGGTGGCATTGCCTGCTCCTGCCTGGCAGCGGGCAATGGCAGCCCAGTCCTGAGTTCCATCCCTCCCAGGCGCTGTGCAGATCAGGTAGGTTAAGTGTAAGTACAACGAAATGCATCAGAAACATTGTTTTCCTGGCCCTACAATCCTGGGTATTGAATCCAGCATTGTTTTAGCCAAATTAAATCTGAGTCTGAACTGCCCTGTCTGAACCAGCCCAATGCCTTGGCGAGAACTAATCACCTTCAGTTCTGTCTGCTGATGCTGGAGGTGCCTGGGCTCTATTTATTTTTCTGGTCCTGACTCCTGAACTTTATCTGCCTTTGCTGCTGCTGTTGCTGCCGTTTCAATCGTTACAGCAGCTTCAGAATCCTGTTTGCAATGTTGTTTTTTTTTTAATCCCCACTGCTGAACTGATGGATGGCTGAATTTATCCGCCGCTGTCTAACTGGGGATGTAATTCGCTTAATGTATTTTGAAATCCCGGGTAATTTATCTTAGCTCCTCTGCAACATGGTTACAATGGGATGGAAACGTAAGGTGGGAAAAGAAAAAGGAGTTTTGTATGATGATAAATGCAGTAACCACAGAAAGTCATTTCAGTTAATTAGGAGTTGACGCAAGGTGGTTGTTCCCCAGTAGAGAAGTGAAAGAAAAACCCTGATAGAGAAGGTGACAGCATCAGGAAGGTGGGGGGGGAAGTCTTCTTGAAGTATCAAAGTAAAGGGTGCAACAGTAAAGCTTTCTTTAAATGAAAATCAATATAAACGAGTGAGAGAATGCAGAAGATGGGGAAGGAAGAAGAGCGAGAGATGAGCAGAATATTACAGAGACGTCAGATGAAATCAATTTTTTTGTGTGTAAATGTCAAGTTGAAGTCACCATCAATTTGTCTTTGTTACAGAACTGGCTGTTCCTGAACTTGTGAGAATTAACTGCCAGAGAGAGTCCTGTATTTTAAGGAAGAGAGGGGATTTAGGGTAGATGAGGGGAATTAGGAAGGGAATTTTAATATATAGAGTGGGGAAAGAAATACATCTGAGCAAGGGAGAACATCAGAGTTTGGTCTCAGGGAAGAAAGGAGACATATAATTGCTAGAAATCTTTAGGAGAAGAGAACTTGAGATGGGGAGTGAAGGGAGGGAGAGGAGAAGGGAAGGTAGGTTGTGTGCCCAGGAGCAGGGCATGGATGAAGGGAGTATCCCAGGGGCTTTGGGGAAAAACCAGAGGGAACTTGGGAGCTGCAGGTGTTTACAAGCCATGTGTGGGTGACAGGGACATGGATGGGAAGGCAGCGTCTGTCAGTGGAGGGAGAGATATGGACGGGAAGGAAAAGGTCAGGAGGATGATAGACAGAATAAGAAAATTCAGTATGGACTTTTCCTCTTTGCTGACCTCTTCCTCTTCTCCTCAGGTATGCGCATTCTGGTGACGCTCCTTTTGGACACGCTGCCCATGCTGGGGAACGTCCTCCTCCTCTGCTTCTTCGTCTTCTTCATCTTCGGCATCGTGGGAGTCCAGCTGTGGGCAGGTTTGCTCAGGAACCGCTGCTTCCTCCCCGAGAACTTCAGCATGTGAGTCTGCACGGGCAGCAGAAGTGTCTCTCCAACTCAGGCCAGTCTGTCCCTCCAGGAGACAAGGATATTCTCCACTATCCTCCCGGCCTTCTGTAAATGCTCCCTGCTCCTAAATGCCACCACAACTCCTGCCCAGGCACGCACGGCTGGAACAGATCGAGCTGTGACAGTTTGCCATTTGAGTCCTGCAGGACTGTCCTTAACCCTCAGCTGGCGCTTGGGAACCTTTCTGATTGATAAGAGCCTCCAAAAAACCCTGAGCGTTAGAGTTCAGGCTGTCTAAATTCAGCATATCATTTACGTGTGACCTTTTCTGCATTTGTCAAGGCGTTGAGGTCTGAATCCCTTTCAGCAGCTGGTTGTGTTTCTTGGTACGTCATTTGTAGTCCCATCTAAATCCCAGGGAAAGCTGATGGAGCTGCCATACATTTCAGGGTGTTGAATCCTTTTCAGTCTCAAAGCAAGAGATAGTCCCTGTCCCAAAGTGTTATTTTTCACAGATCCCTGGATTTTAAGGCCAAGAGGACTATTGTGATCAAATGGGGGTTTGTAGCACCCGGTTTTCCTGGCCAGCCAGCTTCCCAGGTGTAGGAATGTTTGAACAGTGGTTGAAATATCTGTCTGTTCTGGGAGTGTCAGCCTCTTTCAGACCAGGATTTCCATACCTGTTCTCCTAACTACCTGCCTTTTTCCACCACCTCCCTCCCTTTGAATACTAGGAGAAGGGATGGTGACTGCAAGCCCTTGATGGCTGCTCTGCTGAGCCCTGATGCTCCAGGCTCAGTTATTTGGTTGTCTTCTCATATGGCAACCATACTGCAAACATTGCTGTGAGCTCAGAACCAGAGGAAGATGCCAACCTTTCAGGCTTCTCACTTGTTATTAGGTGTTATTAGCTGCAAAATTAAAGGCTCCAAAACTCTGTCACCTTTCCATGGATAGCTTCCAAATGTTAACTCAGAGTTGACCTGGCTAGATCCACACCAAGATGGAGAAGTCCTGCAAGCCCAGAGCCTCTCACTTGCACACAGCAGGATCATAGAATGGTTTAGGCTGGAAGGGTCCTTAAAGATCATCCAGTTCCAACCTCCCTGCCATGGGCAGGGACACCTCCCAGTAGACCAGCTTGCTCAAAACCCCATCCAGCCTGGCCTTGAACAACTCCAAGGACTGTGGTTAGGCTGGATCTCAGGTCTGGAGCTGACACAACGCAACTTTTATCCTCTCCCACGCATCTCCTAATCAACTGTCACCCCTCTTGTAGGTGGTGCCCTCAAAGGGCAGTTGGGAGAGTCATTACCAGGGCACGTCCCTGTTAAGTAAATGAGAGGAGAGCCAGGGGACTGCTGCACCGCTGGGTAAATCCAATAGAGCCACAGGTTTGGGTGCTGTTTAATTGAGCCAGAATTCCAGGGGTTTAGATAAGCTTTGGAGGGTATTAAAGGCAATTCTGCAGGAATTAACCAGGCTGAACTAGGCTTAAAAATATCTTTGCAAGCTTTAGCGGGAGTCCTGGCAGCATTAAGGAGATAGCTGTGTGCAGAGCAAGAAGCCAGTTTCTGGCTGGCCATGGGTTGTTTCATCTCCCTGAAGAGTGTTTTTGCCTGGTTTTCTATAGTAAAGCCACCCTCGGAGGGAATTTAGAGCTTATCTATGGGCTGAACAGGCGCTGTGAAATGCAGATGAAGGCCCTGTCTCTGGTTTTTAGGAAGCTTGGGAGGTCCTTGTACATAGAGTCTCCACAAGCCATTCTCAGTGTCTCCAGGAGGATGGGAGATACAGGAGCTTAAACTGACTGATTTTCATCTTACTGTATCAAAGACGTGTCAGAGAAGCCCTGCTGGGCTGAATCCTGCTCCTAGTCCCCTAAAGTCAAAGCCAGAGCACTTCCAGATGGAGTCACTCTCAGTAATGTCATCAGAGGAGCTGCTGAGTGGCCAAGTGCACTGCCTCAGTTTCCCAAAACCCAGTTAAGGGATATCATTTCACCCGGTGGGGCTGCAAAAAGTCCAACGGGATCCCTTTAAAAAAAATAGCTTCAAGATCCAGAATAACAGACGTCAGTCTTTGCTGTTACAGCTGTTACCTTGCCAGACTGCCTGCAGTCGGTGTGCAAACCCCAGCCCTCTCTGGACTCTTTCAGCCCCTACACGGTGGATTTGGAGCGATACTACCAGACGGAGAACGAAGACGAGAACCCTTTCATCTGCTCCCAGCCCCGGGAGAACGGGATGCGCTACTGCCGAAATATCCCAACGCGGAGGGAGGAGGGTCTCGAGTGCACCCTGGATTATTATTCCTACAACGACACCACCAACACCTCCTGTGTCAACTGGAACCAGTATTACACCAACTGCTCTGCCGGGGAGCACAACCCCTTCAAGGGGGCCATCAACTTCGATAACATTGGCTACGCCTGGATCGCGATATTTCAGGTGAGCCCTGTCTGCCAGCTGTGACAAGGTGGGCAAACAGCCGGTCGTGCCACCCAACACGTTCCCAGGAGCTGTGTAATCACACCCCTGGGGGCTATTTTGCACCAACAGGCGTTTACACAGTAGTGCACGGGTGCTCAAAATGCCGATGGACACAATTTGATGCCGCCTTTGAAGATGCCTCCATCTCACGTGCATGGACAAAACCCCAGTCTCCAAACTCTGTGTGTGCAGTGAGACTGTCCTGATGTGGAGCAGAGCCTAGAGAGACTGCTCTTGCCTCTGCAAAGTGCTGTGGTTGTAGTAGGCCTTAGGTCCAGCTGGGAGAGAAGGGCTGGATTCAGCCTGGGGAGCTGGTAACGTGGCTATTGGCATTGGCGGGAGCAGGATTTGGCTCCTCAGTGTATTGTACTGCACCAAGACCAGGTATGAGGCATCAGAAATGACCCAGCCAGGAGAAACATTGCTTGTGCATTTAGTGTTGTACGTGAGACTTGACGGGTTTGTTTTCCCTTCCTATCTCCACCAGGTCATCACACTGGAAGGCTGGGTGGACATCATGTACTTTGTCATGGATGCACACTCCTTCTACAACTTCATCTACTTCATCCTCCTGATCATTGTGAGTGGCCTTAGGGGAACACGGGGGAGCTCCTGGAATTTGGAAAGGGCAGAGTAGAGTGACCCAGAGGAACCGGTCAGATAGCACAGTGAATATAAAAGCTGAGGTAGAAACCAGACTGCTGGAAGACACGCAGCTTCAATACAGCATTGTCTTACAGCTGCATTTTGCTGCAAGCCTGAAGGAAGGAAGGAAAGATGTGCTTAAGCTATGGTAGATACACTTCTGTTGCTTCTACTGTTTCTCTCCTTGTGCTCCAAAGTCCTCTCTCTTAGTTGCCACCTTGAATTTAAGTTTAAAAGTAGGCAAATTTCCCCTGGTCAGGTTTTGAGCTCTGGAAGGGGAGGAGGCTGCCCAGAAATTCCCCCGTATTGAAGAACCCAGCTGGCTGGGTCCTTGGTGCAGAGGGGACATTTCAGGAAAACAGTCCCAAACTTCAGAGAGCACATTAAGAAAGGAGGGAAGAGATTACTGCCCACAGCCCACCCACACTTCCCAGCATCATCTGAGACCACCCACAAAGGAGCCAACAAAGAGTTTCTGTGGGGTGGGCTCCATGATGGGCTTCATCTATGCAAGCAGAATTGTCTACTGTGACTGGCTGAGCTCGTTGTCTAGACTCCCTTTATCGTCAAGAGAGAAAAATAGGTGCTTTAAGGGGGTGATTCATCTCCTCCTAAGGTAGACATCCAAAATAAATTAGATGCATTGCAGACTTGATGTGCCTATTTCTCTCTTGACTCTAAAGGATCATTAGGTGCCTCACTCAGATGTAGCTGAGATAAGTGAGCTAAGTCCCTTTCTTGCTGTCTAATTGGACTAAGTCCAGCAAAATAGCTGCGCGTTGTCCATTAGGCCATTGTGGGGATTTCTGCTCATCTTCAAACCAGGACTCAAACCCTGATGAGAAGGTAGGAGGTCGTTTAGTCCATGATGCTTTTTCTAGTTCATCTATTAGCTTACCAAAAAAAGAAACAGTGCCTTGCTCTCAGCATCCCCGAAATGATGGAGAGGAAGAGCAAGCAGTACTTTTCCAGATGCCGTGCGAGTATCGTTAGCGGTGCGTGATAGCCCGTTAGCACGTCAGTGATTCTCTGTGATCCAGGCTGGGCTCTGCAGAAGGCAGAACCTCATGGAGACCCTGGTTGGAAGTAAAAACCTCCAAGCTGTGGGTACAGACTGCTGATGCCCTTGTGTAACAGTCACCCGCAAATCCCGTTAGCAGGGGAAAGGGATCTGCTCAAGCTGCCCACACACTGCCAGAAAAAACGCTCCTATCAGGAAGGCTCAGTGCATTCATCGTAATGCCACTAATTGTGATAATTACAACCGCTGTCTGCGGAGAGAGAAAAACACCATCTTAAAAGAGCAAAAGCTTTTTGTCAAAATAATCTTCTCTCGTCTTTGATCTCTGACGTCCTCCGTGGAGCGCTGGCGTGGGAGTCCCCGGGGCTGGGGCTCAGGGGGTGAGTCAGCCCCTCCGTGGTCCCAGCCGGTGGTCCCCGCTGGGTGACGCAGGAGATGGGGCTGGTTGGGGTTTTCCCCCTACTCCTTGAGCCAGGGCGTGGGGTGAGGCAGGGCTGTGGGGTGGCCGTGGCCACCCTGAGGTGGCTGATGGCTGTTGTCCCTATAGGTGGGCTCCTTCTTCATGATCAACCTCTGCCTGGTGGTGATAGCGACGCAGTTCTCCGAGACCAAGCAGCGTGAGAGCCAGCTGATGAAGGAGCAGCGGGTCCGCTACCTGTCCAACGCCAGCACCCTCGCCAGCTTTTCGGAGCCGGGCAGCTGCTACGATGAACTCCTCAAGTACCTGGTTTACATTGCCCGTAAAGGCAGCAAGCAGCTTGTGGAGGTCTACCGGGTGGCAGGCGTGAGGATGGGCTTCCTCACCAGCCCCGCGAACAAGGCAGGGGCTGACCGGCACGCCGGGAAGCGTCGGAGTAGGAAGAGGTCCTCTGTACACCACCTCATCCACCACCATCACCACCACCACCACCACTATCACCTGGGCAATGGGAACTTGCGGGCACCTCGTGCCAGCCCGGAGATCAGCGATGTGGAGACCAGCTCGCTCCACAACGGGACCAACCGGCTCATGCTCCCCCCCTCGACACCGAACCCCCACGGGGCCCCCAGCACCGCCCCCAGCAACACCGAGTCTGTCCACAGCATCTACCACGCCGACTGCCACTTTGAGCCGGTGCGCTGCCGGTCATCCCTCCCGCAGCCAGGCCTCGGCTTGCCGAGCCCAGAGGGGATCCCCAAGAACATCGTGGGCACCAAGGTGTACCCCACAGTGCACCCCAGTACCTCCCATGAGATGCTGAAAGAGAAGAACCTGGGGGAGGCGGCGGTGGGTGCCGGGAGCAGCACCTTGACGAGCCTCAACATCCCTCCCGGGCCATACAACACCATGCACAAGCTGCTGGAGACACAGAGCACGGGTGAGCCTGGGGCTGGACGTGGGTCCTGGGGTTGACCTTGCAGAAAGACAAGCTGTGACCTAATTTCTTTCTCTTTCTGCATCTTTGCAGGGTTCTTTTCGGTCCACGTTACAGAGAAAGGCGATGGCTTTCCAGGTGAGGCCAGCATAAATCTTCTGACCTATCTAACGCGTCTTGTAGCCAAAACCAGGAGAGAGGTTTCAACCTCCCAGACTTCATATTTTCAAGAATCCAAGGGAAATTAATGTTTTCAATGAACTCATTTTCTTTCCCGTCCCTATCTCCCCTCCAGACCAATTTATTCTGCAATTACAAGGAACGCTCCCCAAATCCCTGCACTCCCAAAATCAGCAAGAACTGAGCTCAGTGACACTGAGCAGAGCTGGAGCCCAGCCTGGCTGCTTCCAAACAGCCACGTCCCTTCCTTGGTAAAATGCAGGGGTTGGAGGTGACAGCGTTGCCCACCGTTTGCTGCAGAGCTTGGGGGCGGTCACCTTCCAGATCTGAGTTCCAGCACATCCCTGAGCTCTGCTCCCCTCGGGACACGAGGCTCAGGGA